>CM062820.1:329081805-329651376 GCA_031772625.1 Pinus tabuliformis
CTCCCTTTAGGATGGGGCAGTTCATCGCCCACTAGGGGTTGGGACATGCAAGGGTTTCTCATCTTCTACGAGATAGGGCAACATTGGCCTAGGAACCAGGTGATGGCCATATGAGTGAAGTAGAGCATGTATATGTCAGGAGGGAACAATCATGGATGCATGAATCACCTCAGCCTTTGTTTTTCCACCTCTCTAATTGCCTTTTTACTTTTTATTGCCTCTTCTTTGTATTACCGCTTGTAGCTCAAGGAATGAGAGCTTGCTTTGTATGATGTGTAGCAGTTATTACTCCCTTTAAGATGGGGCAGTTCATCACCCACTAGGGGTTGGGACATGCAAGGGTTCCTCATCTTCTACGAGATAGGGCAACATTGGCCTAGGAACCAAGTGATGGCCATATGAGTGAAGTAGAGCTCATGCTTGGCTTTTGCCCACGTGCTACTTTGTAAGTCCCAACCATCTTTTGCATTTTGATTTTTCTTTTGTTCTTCTTTTGGCCAACATAAGCTCTTTTTGTTTCTTTTAGCTGCATCAACCTCCTAGGGTACTTTTCAAGGCTCTACCCAAGTATGAGGATGTGTGGGTGCCAAATCACAATGAACCACTGGTTAGTTGAACCCGTAGAACGAAAGTGGAATATGGGATTGTAATGTAAGATGGAAGGTGGTAAGTATGGAATAGGGAGAGACGGGGCTACATTTTCTCAATCATGGTTTCCCAAGTGGTGCCCCTTCTATACCCATTGGATTATCATGGGAGGTCTCACTAGACTAGGATTGAAAATTAACCCCCCATTTAAGGTGAAGGAACAAGATCACGACCAAGACCCTTCTTTCTTCCAAGTTACCCCATAATCTTATGTCAAAATGCCCAAATACAGACAAACATAAGCATCCAATTGCAAAATGAATAACACACCTTTTGATCAAAAGCCCCTCTTCCAACATGTGCTCTTGGAAAATGGGCGAGGAAACATATGACTAATGCAGATGGTAGAGATATGAATGGAACATCACATCGGCTACTAGTGGCTCTCAAGGGTGTTGGTTGTTGGATGGAAGAGATGAATAGGAGAAAATTTTCTCCTAGGGGTGACCCACTTTTGATGGGTAACTTGTTCATCACAAATAACTTAACTTTGTTGTAATAAAGAAAAAACAATCTTGAAAGTCATCATATATGACCTTAAGAGTGATACTTAGCCAATCTAAACTAGCATGTATCTAGTTAGCTTAAATTAGGATAGAATGGCCTAGACCAAGCAACTTGAAAATTGCAACAAGAAGGCAATGGTCAATCAAATAAGGTCAAATAGGCAAAATATAAGGTCCAATTTTAATTAATAAACATTTTTCAAATCATTATTTGATTAGGGTAATTGTAACAACTCAAAAAACTCCATCAAACATGAAATGTTCATCAAAGAAAGATGTGCCTCTCAACATAGAACAAGTTGACATAGCCCTTGAATGCAAACCATAGTTGGCGCTAGAGGAGGCCGGTTCTCTTTATTTACTATAGAAACATCCTTACCCTTTATGAGGGTTCTCTTCTCGTCAACAACATATAAAGCAAATTAGGCCTGCTTCTTTCCTTCTTTTTCCTACATACCTCCTATCCATTCTTCTCTTGGGCAGATAACTCTTCCAACTAAACAACCTCCGTAAAAGATAAAATGTTCATCATAGAAAGATGTGCCTCTCAACATAGAACAAGTTGACTTAGCCCTTGAAAGCAGACCATAGTTAGTGCTAGTGAAGGCCAATTCTCTTTATTTACAATAGAAACTTCCTTACCCTTTATGAGGGTTCTCTTCTCATCAACAACGTATAAAGAAAAATAGGTCTACTTCTTTCCTTCATTTTTCTACCCGCTACCTATCCATTCTTCCCTTGGACGGATAGCTCTTGCAACTAAACATCCTCCAAGGTGTTGTAATACCATGTTGGCCTTTTGATCTCACCTTGGCACTCTGAAGCAATGTTGTTCTTTGTCTAATTTGAGTCATTTTCAGCCATGTCATGGTTGAAAGATCCTTGAACCCCAATTACAATAGGATTAAGGAAATTTTAAAGCCTAAAATGGGCCTCCTCCTAAGGAAAATAATAAAATAAGAGTTGCAAAATTTTAAAGGAAAATAAAGAAAACTATATTTCTTAATTGTGTTTTTGACTTATCTTCTTGTAAGTTTACTGAAATTTCAAGTATGAGCACTCGTATGTGGAATTACATTCCACATCCAACGTTTACCCACTCTACATACTTTTGAGTAGACCCACACCAAGGAAAATTGAAAATTAAAAGAAACACATTTTTTCATGTATATTTAATTTTTCTCGATATGGAACTAAACTGCAAGAAGTTATGCAGAAGTGTTGTCGGGCCCAATTTGGGAAATCCTTCTGAGTATCGTCAACTCATAAGGGCTCTGGTGTTCTTGGTGAACTCTCATCCGGACATATGTTTTGCAGTGAACACATTGAGCCAGTTTATGGTTGAGCCTCATCATATACATTGGTTCGCTGCCAAGAATCTCTTGAGATATCTTCGAGGCACAATCACTTATGGACTGAGATACACTGCCGGGAATGTGAGGCTCCATGGTTACTCTGATGCAGACTGGGTTGGCAGTGTGGTGGATTGCAAAAGCACATCAGGATGTTGCTTCTCTCTAGGTTCTGCTTCAATATCATGGATGAGCAGGAAGCAGAAGTCAGTTGCTTTAAGCACCGCTGAGGCTAAATACATTGCTGCTAGTTTGGCCTCCTATGAAGTTGTTTGGTTGAGGAAGCTCTTTAGTGAGTTGTTTGGACATGTGCTAGATACCACCATGATCTTCTGTGACAACCAAAGTGGGATTCGTCTTTCTGAGAATGTCGCGTTTTATGATCGCTCCAAGCATATTGATATTAGGAACCACTTTATCTAGGATATGGTACAGCGGGGAGCAATAAGGCTGCATCATATTGGCACTGATGAGCAAGTCACTGATATTCTTACAAAGCCCCTCAGGAAGGTCAAATTCTTAACCTTTCGTTAACGACTTGGAATCGTGGAGAGACCCTCTTATGAGAGCCCTGTATGAGATGAATAGTGAGCTCTGGGAGCTCCGGGGGGCTTGAGGTACTTCTTGGAGCGATGAGCGACCATATGGTGACTCACCCTCCCCTAATGGTGCGTTGTGTACAGGGTGAATGGTTCACCTTCCCTTGTGATACCCCATGGTGGCATATGCATAGGCTGAGTTGTTCATCCTCCCCTATGGCATATGAGCAGGATCTAAGTTGCGGGGGAGCGCCCCCCCCCCCTCGAACCCGCTCCCGAACCGCGCTCCGAGCGGGAGCGGCTCGGGAGCACGCTCCCAAAATCGCTCCCGGACGGGAGCGATTTTCGGGAGCGCGCTCCCTTAAAAAAAATTGCGCTCCCTAGTCTGTCAGGGAGCGACTTAGGGAGCGATCGCTCCCGAGCTCCCGGAGCGATTTTTAATGCCCGGGAGCGATCAGGGAGCGATCGCTCCCTGATCGCTCCCGAGCATTAAAAATCGCTCCGAGAGCGATTTCAGCCGAGCCGGGAGCGGGTCGGCGGAAAAAAAATCCGCCGGACCCGAAATTTCAAAAAAAATTAGAATTTTTTATTTTATTTTATAAGCCCAATGGGCCAAAAAAATTTCATTTCAACTTCATTGAGCAAGAGATTGAGAGTTGGAGCAAGAGCAAAGGAGCAAGGAGCCAGAGCTGAGGAGCGAGGAGCAAGTGCCAAGGAGCGAGGAGCAAGCCTGCAGAGGTAAGTAACTTAATCATTTAGTTAGTTTAGCTGGTTAGGTAGTTAATTTGGTTAGTTTAATTTAGCTGTTTGAGTTTAAAGATCATGTATTTAAATTAAATTAATAAATTAAATTAATTAATCCCAATAAACTAAATTAATTTGCAGATTCAAGACTCAAACCCTACAAACATCAAACACCATGGACCTGGGGATATTTATTGGCATTTTCCTCTTCCTGGTCCCTTTTATGGTTATTATGGTGGTGGAGAGTAGGAAACGGAGCGGGCCTGAAACTGAAGAGGTGGATGAAGAAGCCGGAGGAAGTCAAATGGGTGAAAACCCCAGTGAGGAGGAGGTGGAGGAGGGTGAACATGACCCTCAAAAAACTAAACAAGACCAAACTCCACTGTGGAAATATGTTCAAAAGGCTGAAACAGGGAGAGGGGGTGGAACCACTAAATTTCATTGCCCCCATTGCAACACTGATTACACATGTTCATACACCCGTGCTAGAAGACACCTCTGCAGGAAAAGGCCATGGGATGGAGAGAAACAAATAGGAATCAAAACTTGTGCAGCGGTGTCAACAGCAGATAGAGCCAAATACATAAAGGAAGAGGAGGAAGCCCAATACAGAACAAAAAGATCAAGGGGTTTCTTTGAACCAAGCTCACAAAGAACTCCTTCAGCATCCTCCCAAGGCAGTGGATATGGACATGGAGGCACAGGGTCATCATCTTTACGCCGTAGAACCATATCAGATTCCCTTGATGAGGGGTGTAGGAATGATGTGGATTCAAAAGTTTACAGGTTTCTCTATGCATGTGGGATACCATTCAATGTTCTACGCTCACCTTATTGGCACGAAATGGTTTCTGCCATAAATGATGCCCCTAAAGGATACAAGAGCCCTGGGTATGACAAGGCAAGAACCGTTGGCCTTTATCATGAAAAAGCAAAAATATCACATTCTTTGAATAAAATGACAAGTTCTTGGACTGACTATGGGGTGTCCATTGTATCTGATGGATGGACAAATGTAAAAGGCAAGCCATTGATAAGTGTTCTTGTTGTGTCTGTTAGTGGTCCCATCTTTCTAGCTGCACATGATTACTCAGACAAGTTCAAGACCGCTATCAACATTGCAGAAGCATTACTTGAAACAATTGAGCGTATTGGCCCATACAATGTCATCCAAGTCATCACTGATAATGCTGCTAATTGTAAGGCAGCGGGAGCAATTATTGAGGATAAATACCCCAACATATTTTGGTCTGGATGTTTGGTTCACACATTGAACCTTTTGTTGCATGATATTGTCAAAAACAAAAATGCACAATACAAATGGATTGGTGATTTGTACAAGAAAGGCAAACAAATGATAAAATTTATTACAAACCATAGCAATACCCATGGCCTTTTCCGCAATCACTCGAGATTGGAGTTTCTGAAGATTGCGAAGACACGATTTGGTAGCTATTACCTCACCTTCAGGCGCCTTGTGAAGGTAAGAGAGGCATTAGCTAGCATGGTATCAAGTCCACATTGGCAGGTATTAAAGGAAAGGGCTACAAATGCAGCTGACATGGGAGGTTTTGAAATGGTGGAGGAGGCCGCTCTTGATGGGCAGTTTTGGACAAGTGTGAGGCAGGTATTGGATTTCACCAAGCCAATTTATCACATGATTCGGTTTGCAGATACAGACAAACCAGTGATTGGCGAGGTGTATGAGCAAATGGATACCATGTTGGGGCAAATAAAAGATATTGTTCATAATAGAGATCCCAACTTGTACAAACTAATTCATGATTGTGTGTGTGAACGGTGGAATAAGCTTAATGTTCCACTACATTGCTTGGCGTATATCCTTACGCCAAAATACTACTCTTCATCTTGGTTGGGCAAACCTGCAGCAGGGGGTGGGGTTAGGACCAAACCCCACTTAGATCAAGAGGTAACTAGAGGATATTTGGAAGCATTAGAAAAATTGATACCTGACAGGGAGGAATGTGCAGTTGTGCGCCTTGAAATAGGCAAATACCTCAGTGGCAGTGGTTTGTATGGTAACTTCCATGCAATGGACGACAGAGATAAATTTGATACTCTCACATGGTGGGAAACATATGGCGGCCACGGACTTTTGCCAAAATTGGCAAAAAAAGTTTTTTCACAGGTTGTAAATTCTTCTTCTGCAGAGAGGTGTTGGAGCACCTACAGTTATATACATAATGTGAAAAGAAACAGACTCAACGAAAACCGAGCAGAAAGCTTGGTTTATGTGCACTACAACTTGAGGTTGTTGAGCCATTACTGTGATCGGGCTAATGAAGATCCCACATATAAAATTTGGGACAATCACCCTGAGGACGACAATTTGGAGGATGGCATTGTACATATTGAAGAACTAGAAGAGGAGCTTGTAAGGGATGAAAATGAAGCAGCTGCAGCAGCCATGCCACCTCCACCTCCACCATCCAGTACTAGTAGCAGTGCTCGGGGCCCGAGTCTTGTTCCATTGCTGTCGCCACCTCCATCGACACCCTCGCGTGGAGGCTCTAGTTCTGGTCGTCGGTCTGTGCGGGAGACTCCTAGAAGACCACCACGACCTACTTATACTCCTGGAGACTCTCGTGGCAAGGGCCACTTGTAGATTTACAGTTTACTTGTCTTTTTTAGTTTCTATTAGACTTTGGTTTTCATAACTGTTGAGTTTTGAGTCCTTGACTCTTGACTCTTGACTCTTTCATATCATTATGACATTATGATATTTTTTGTAAACATTATATCACTGTGACAATGAAAATTTGAAGTTTGAAGTTGGGCCTTGGCAATTATAACTCATTGGTAATGATTGTGAATTATGAATATGATGCTTTGTGAAAGAATAAAGTTGTTTCATTTCATATCATTATTCATGTTTCATTTTATAAATTTTTAACATTTCATATCATGTTAACAGTTAGAAGTTAGGACTTAGAAATATCTTCGATATTACTTCTTGTAATGGTTAAACTTGGCTTACAAGTACAACTTTGGTGATCAATGATGATAAATGTTATTGAATTTTCAATTCTGAAAGCTTGAAGTTGAAACTTTAATATTGAATTTGATGAATCATGATTTATAAGACTCAATATGTTGCAGTTGTAATATGTATTTTACTAACTTATGGACATGGTTGATGACGATTATAATTTCTAGATGATTGATGTGATATGGTTCAATGATCAATTTATGTTTTTTTTATGTTTTTTATGTCTATTTCATCATTCTACATGTTTTTGTTGACATATATGTATCAAAAATTAAAAAATATAAAAAATATATATATTTTTAAAAAATCGCTCCCGGATTCGCTCCCAAACCGGGAGCTTCTGAAAATGGTCGCTCCCGCTCCCGCTCCCCGCTCCCAAGTAACATTGAGCAGGATGAATGGTTCACCTTCTCCTGCCGGCACATCCTACCCATGCAGTCCGGGACTTATGGGAAGAACCTCTCATCTGGGCAATGAGTAGGGAAATGAGGATAGGGACCATAGTACTACTGATGGATGCATTGTATACTGCGGTACTCCCTATGCTAGGATGTTGATATTGATCTGGGATCAATGGAAACTGACTACGAGTCAGTTAAGAGTGGTATGACACTCTCTGTTGTTGGAGACTGATTTCGGATCAGTGGAGAATGGTATGATACATTCTCGACCATTTCTTCTTTCTTCATGGTTCAACAAAGTAGTGCAGTGACATGGTTGGTACAGATTGACAGACAGTTTGGCAGGTGATGTTCTCCCTAGTTGAGAGGGAGTGTTAAATTTGGCAACTAGGGCCAAATATCACTTTGGTTAGCGCTTATGAGGCAACTGATATTTTCTTTGGATTCCTCTTTTCCAGAGGTGTAGGATTGATCTAAAGATCATCCCATTCTGACATGTACAAATGAAGTTATGAATTTATTTTGATTATGGGCAAATTGTCAAGGTCGACCAACCATCAAATTAGCCTCCTCCAACCTTCAACGTTGCATATAAATACAAGGTGCCTCCTCCTCATTTTGGCATCTCATGTCATTCATCTTTCTCTCTCTCATCTTGATTGGGTACAGATTTCTGGGCCTCTCTCTCTCTCTCCACACGTGCGAAAGGAACACTGTCTTTTCTAGCTGCTGCATTGCCCAGATTTATCTGAAATTTCAGGAGGCTGATTTTGACTAGCGTTGACCTTGTTTGACTTCATGAGGGTTCTCTTCTCATCAATAACATATAAAGAAAAATAGGTCTGCTTATTTCCTTCATTTTTCTACCTACTACCTATCCATTCTTCCCTTGGACGAATAGCTCTTGCAACTAAACATCCTCCAAGGTGTTGTAATACCATGTTGGCCTTTTGATCTCACTTTGGCACTCTAAAGCAATGTTGTTCTTTGTCTAATTTGAGTCATTTTCAACCATGTCATGGTTGAAAGATCCTTGAACCCCAATTACAATAGGATTAAGGAAATTTTAAGGCCTAAAATGAGCCTCCTAAGAAAAATAACAAAATAAGAGTTGCAAATTTTTAAAGGAAAATAAAGAAAACTATATTTCTTAATTGTGTTTTTGACTTATCTTCTTATAAGTTTACTGAAATTTCAAGTATGAGCACTCGGATATGGAATTACATTCCACATCCAACGATTACCCACTCTACATACTTTTGAGTTGACCCACACAGAGGAAATTTGAAAATATATTTTTCAATTGAAAATTAAAATAAACACATTTTTTCACGTATTTTTAATTTTTCTTGGTATGGATCTATTGAAAAGTATGCAAAATGGGTACTCGTTGGATGCGAAATCTAATTTTACATCCAATGAGTGCTCACAATTGAAATTTGAGTAAACCCGTAAGGAGATAAGTGGAAAATACGATTTTAAAAAATAGTTTTCTTCCTCCAAATATATTTACGCCTAGGGATGACATCATCATCTTAAATCTTGTTGGTTCTTTTAAAGCTGATTTTATTAGTACATTTTTCATTTTGAGGACCATTTTTAACCTCAAAATTCTCTTAATGGTTGTCCTTCTCATACATTTTTTGCCACTCACTATGGTTGATTTTTCAGAGGTATAACACAACCCTCCTTATTGACTTTCAGATCTGATTTTTATTCTGAAGTGGGCTAGAAATGTCCCATGTGTAGAAAATCCACGAAATTCTGCAACTGCTAATATGAACAATCTAAAGCTAATTTATTTTCATATAGACACATAATTTCTCTACTCATTTTGCAGCAGAATAGGAATAGAAATAAATTCTTATTCACACAATTCAACAACACAATTTTTCTAGGGAACCCAACTGGGAAAACCCTTTGCTTGATTGACAATTTTATTGATAGAAGAATGAGCAATAGATCTCTTACAAAACACTCCTACTTCAATAGAGAATACAATGATCTCCTAGCGTGAACTAAGCTTGAAACAACCTGCAAGATCCCTAATCCCTATGCCTTCTTGCCTTGCCTAGACGAGCTCTGAAATCCTTGTGCAAATCTTGGAAATAGCATCTTATTTCCTAGTGCATTCCCAAGGCAATTCTTCCCTCCATCAACTTGCACAAACCTCCTACTTGACTCGCTCTCTCATAAGCTAACACATAAAATTCGTGCTCAAGAATGAATACAATTGTGCCTTCGTTGCTCCTTTTCAAACAATTCGAATGGCCAAATTTGGCAAAATTATATTTTAGGAAACCGACTTTGTGATTGATTGGGTTTAACTGAGTTGAACTAACTCATGCAACTCTTCTCATCTCAATTCTAGAACTTGAGATTCAATCACTTGTCCTTTTCCCAAATTAACTCGCACTAAGAGACAAGAAACCCAACCTCCCACTTCAGCGCATTAGTTAACTGCTTCATAACTCATCCTAACTTTTAGGAACGAATCCTAAACTATAGGAATTTGTCCTAAGTTATAGGGAACTCGATCATACTAAGGAGAAGTTCGTTCTGGTCCCTTTGATTAAGGCACAAATCAACGAACCTTGTTCGTTACTATTTTCAACACTCCCTCTTAGCGAGGAAGGTGCTTCTGGAAGAATATCGTCCACTTGGATTTGTCTCCAATACTACCATGTTCTCCACTGCTGCAGACGCTCCTTCTGAACTAGAATACTTCTCTACTTTCCTCTGCAAAACCTGATCTAAGACCTGTTCTTTCCCACCATGTTTTGTGAGTCCATCACTTTAGTCATAAGTGCCATGTACCATGTGTACCTCTGTGGCTGCTTCTTTTGGCTAGAAGTGATATTGTAAGATCCAACTCTCTTATGATATCCCTTAACCAAATCCTCAGCTCACTTGGCTCGAACTCTCGCTATACTAGGAGTCTCTAGCTGAATAGATGCCTCCACTTGCCCTGGGCTATGCTCCTCATCATCTTGCTGGTCAACCCAACTGCCAACTAGCTTAGATTGAAATTGAGATACTGGCTAAAGCTCCATCTTGAGAGCTCTATCCTACTCTTGCTCAACCACCACTTCTCCACTCTGAGAACTGCCTGCCTTATTGCTCAACAGTCAACACTGCACCTGTCTCTACGTGCAACTTGTTGAGATTCTTCACCCTCACACCTATGTGCTTCTTACATCTAGAAGCTAAGTGTTGGAGGTACGCCTTACCGCCGATGAAGATGATATCATATCCCTTGTCCTCAAACGTAGCTACCGAAACAAGATTTTGCATCAATCCTGGAACATAGAGAACATCTCTGAGATGAAGAGGATTGTTTGACTCCCTCTGAAAATTGACAGTACCAACTCCTCTAGCTCCATACTGACCATCATCTCCTAGCTCAATCTGAAACTGCATGTCCTTCTCCTTTAGGTGGCTGGAACTCTTCTTGTTCCTGGTCATGTGGAAGGTGTTGAAGAATGTAACTAGTATTAGTTTTCATAATTGTATTTGAGTCATGATGTAATATATTTGTCAAGAGGAAGAAAAAAAAATATTTTATGAGCATGGGTTTCATGCTCTATGTATTTTGTTTCTAGGTCAAGCCTCCATTAAAGGCTTCTAGGTTTGTGTCATTCTTATGTGTCTTATACTCCATCAAGTTGGCTTCCAAACAAGTTGTCAAGTCAGCCTCATATTAGAGCATCGAACCACTATATATAAGGGAGCTATTCGACCTATTGTGAAGATCATCCACTGAAGACATTCAATCTGCAACTTGAAGTAAGGAAGAAGTACAAACCACATGAGGAAGAGTCACACGTGCTAAGAAACTGAAGAAAATTGTAGGGCCGAAGTTGGAAAGTCAAGCTTCAGGACTATAGAAGGGACCGAGATTTTTGAAGCACTGGTTCATGTTGACCTTTGAAGATTCTAACTAAAGTTTGATCTGATCAGATGGAAGGTTGACTTGGTGGATGGAGGGAGTCTACGTTTTTGGTCAAAAGGTCCAGGTTTTCTCTATTTGATTTGAATGTACTAGTGGAAGAGTTTGAATGGGTTTTCCCGTTTATAAGCGTTTTGCCCTGACTTAGTGCCTACATTTGGTGTTCATTTTGTATTTTTGGCATTTATTTGATGATAAGAATACTAATATAATCAACGAAAGAGAAGCACAATATCATAGGTAATGTCAAGTCAGAGAAATCAAGAATAAGTTTCCCTAATGCTGCCCTAATGGATTTCTCAACATGGAATCAGAGCTAAGAGAAGAGGTATAAAAAGGCAGCTAAAGGATCACAATAAGACTACATGCATTAGTGCTTAAGGCCGAGTTCCTAGGAAGAAAAACCGAATTGAAAAGGAGTAATTTTCTAGGCATGATTATAAGATCATACTCTGCAATTAGGTCGCAAACCTAAGAGATTTAGGCAATAGTGTTGGACTAGAAAAGCGAAGAAATTAGAGTAAAGAAACATCATTTTGGGAATTTGAGAAGTTAGGTTATAAACCCAGTCAAGGCCGAGACCATTGGGAGAAAAAAAAAGGTCTGTACATAAAATATAGTGTCTGAATTGACCTCAAAAAGCGGAATCCAAGTCATCTCAGAGATCTGTAACTATGAAGCTCTATCCATTTTTGAAGCTACAATCAATATGAAAAGGAACCTAAATTCTTGTGAAGGCAACTTTTAGCAGTCTACCTTTCAAGGCGGAGCCATCCAAAAGGAGAATTGAATTGATATGTCACATTTCGAGGCATGTGTTTAAGACTATACCTTTGGTTATTAAGCCACAAACCTAAACTAAAACTTGAAGAAGGGTCGAGCCCTAGATCCTCGTTTAAAAGGGAACTGTAAGTCTATACACTGAGCTAGAAATAGCCCTACTAGCAAGCGAAGAGATAAGGAGCCTCACAAAAGTATAGCCACAACTTTTAGAAGACTATTTATGCAAAAGATTAAGGTTTTAGATCACTGATTAGCCCTAACCAGGCCAAGACCAATGGTAAAGAAAGTCGACTAGCATTTTGATCGGAATTCAGCTAGGCTACAAGCTTAAGGAACGAACTTTATAGAGACTTGTGCATTCATAGGGAGGCCGAAACCTATAAGTGACAGAGATATTAACAATAGAATCTTTGTTGTACAATGAATTTCAAGCTTATCTTGAACAGTCTACTAGAAGTTGGTACATAGCATATTATTAAAGAAAGAGCAATCTTAGCATCCTTATCAAGGAAGGAAGAAGTCTACTACAGTGAAGAAGCTTTGAGGATCTTATCAAAAGTTAAGTATTACCTTTTTTTTGTTCTTTACGTCTTAATCATTTAACAATGTATCTTCAGTTTGAAAGAAAAATAAACTATCTCTATGGAATATCAATCTTTCAATCATGAAAGACAAAGGTACGTTATTTTGAGGTATGTATAAAATGTTCATTTGAGTCTAGCATGGAATGTTTAGTTATTTATATGATTCTAGGGTTGTCAAGTCTTCATTGATTGTAAATCCTAGATAGAACTTATGCAAACCCTTTATACTCTTGTTCCTTCTAAGAAATCCTAACTCACGGTATCTAGAGTTTGTAGGTTTATGCCAATTCTTTGCAAAAATAAAATTATATGATGTCTAGTCTTTAAAATGATACCCCTAGAGCTAGTTAGGGTTTGTATTCAAACCCCTTAAAATTCATGGAACCCTAGATAATCATCTCACCAATGTACTTGTATATTTTGGTTGTGCTTGTCAATAAATATTTATAGGTTTATTCTAAAAAAGAAATATTGTGGCTAGATTCAAAGGGAGCCCTTCAATAAGAAAACCCTACAAGGCTTGTAAAAGGAGCAACTCAAGGTATGTTTAAAGACCACATAATTCTTACATTTCTAGGGTTTGCTATAGAATCATTAAGATTCTATATTGTTAGGGTGATTTATCTCTAAATTGAATTTACCCTTGTCATACCATCAACCTTTTGTTCATTTTTGGTAAAACCCTAATCTTTAGGGTTCATTATGAAAACCCTACCCTTTTGATGTTTAGGTTTGGGTGAGATGTTTTAAGGAAACCCTAGCCTACTTAGGGTTTGTTGATAAAGTCGAGAATATATAATGAAATCCTAATCTCTTGATAAGAAACTCTAGCCTTAGGGTTTGATGTTGATGTCTAAGTTATATGATGAAACCCTAGATCTTTAGGTTTGATGAATTAGGATTTATTACAAAACCCTTATAATAATTTATGAAAGATCCCAGGAATGAAACCCTAGGTGTATATGCTTTCGTATGATTAAGACCCTAACTTGGTCAAAATTGTTGAATATCTAACATTGAAGTTTTGATGTTTATATCTAGGGTTTACGACAAAAACCATAGTAGAAATTAATATGTGGTTCAAGGGCATGAAACCCTAGATATAAAATGCTTTCGCTACGAGTGAATTTAATTGCTAATCTCTAAATTTTAGCTTTGGTAGAGAAATCTAAGGTTTGTGACAAAACCCTAGAATAGATTATCGTGAAAGTCTAGAGCATGAAAGATGTAACCATTGTTGATTGTAAACCTAACTAGGTTTAGGTTTTGATATCTAAAGTCTGATTTACTATGCTCCCATTATGATGACATGCTAACCCTATATTGATAAAGTTGACTTCATGCTCTATATTTGTACTTGGTTGAACTTGTTGTTGAAGATTTGCAGGTACATAATCTTCAAGATGTTGAAGATGCTTATCTACCTCATACTTAATGATAATGTTGAACATGATGAAAAGAGGGAGCTGCAAGAAACTTGGTAACATTGAAGTATACATCGTTGACAACCTTGTTGCCAAGTGAGGATAAAAGGAATGATGTTCCGGATGATTGAAGTTCTACGATGATGTGATGATGCGAAAGAAAGAGCCTGTGGAGAAGCTTGGATAAAGAAAGTGTATATCTACATAGTTGAGAGGGAGTTTGGTTGAAGAAAAGTAAAACTCCTGTTAAAATTGGCAACTAGGGCCAACTCCATGTGGGTCATCTTATTTATGGCAGTTGATATTTTTCTTGTATCCCTCTCATCGAGAGATGTGGGATTGATCTAAAGATTATCCGATTCGATAAGTATTCATGGAGTTATGAATTTATTTGCGTTATAAGACAATTCGTCAAGGTCGGCCAACAACCAAATAAACCTCACATGTGCTCAACGTTTTAGTATAAATAGAGGTGGCCTTCAAGTCATTTCAACACACTTGGGATCTCTTCCTCTCTCTACTTGTCTTTGGGTTTTAGTAGGAGGAGAGATCCTAAGTAATAACGTTGCCCTAATCCAGAGGGCAAAAAGCCGAAAGCTGCCGGAAAAATCGGAATTGCCAGAAATGGCAGAACTACCGAAAAGCCAGAATTGCCAGAAAAGCCGGAAATGCCGTAAAAGTCGGAGCTACCGGAAAAGTCGGAAATGCCGTAAAAGCCGGAAATGCCGTAAAAGCCGGAAAAGCCGGAACTGGCGAAAAGGCCGGAAAAGTTGGAACTGCCGGAAACGCCGAAACTGCCAGAAAAACCAAAAAAGCCGGAACTGCCAAAAAAACCAAAAAAGCCGGAACTGCCAGAAAAGCTGAAACTGCCGGAAAAGCCAGAACTACCAGAAAAGCCAAAAATGCCGCCAGAAAAGCCAAAAAAGCTGAAAAAGCCAGAACTGCCAGAAAAGCCAAAATTGTCAGGACTGCTGGAACTGTTGAAACTACCGAGAACAACCGAAACTGCCGGAACTGTCGGAACTGCCGGAACTACCAGAATTGTCGGGAACTGCCGAAACAGCCGGAGCATCTGTCTCCGAAGGAGAGCAACATGCAAGGGACAACTAACTAACATTGGGACAATTGTATGGTACTTAGCAGCAAATACACCAAGCATGCGATGTTACAGCTAGCATGCAAGGGACAACTAGCATGCAACAACAAGCATGCTAAGAACAACAAGCATGCTAGGGACAACAAGCAAGCAAGGTGCATCCAACACATAGGTCAGAATGGAAACATGGTGCAGCAATGGCACATAATGCAGTACAGTGATGGTACAATCATGATTAATGAAGCGTGATGAGATGCAACATAGTGATGATGGGTGCAGCGCGGTGAGGTGCAACATGATGAGGAAATGCAGCACAACGATAGGTGAAGGAATCACCTTGGAGAATTAGTTGAAGCAGTGTGTCTTCAACTGATCTCATGTATCATCTTCTTAGAGATGATCTATGCTCTCATCTAGATAAGTCAAAGTGTTGACTTGTGTTGTAAACATACTATCTCTCTCTCTCTCTCTGCTGAACCATTGAAGAACATATAAGAAGAATTGATCAAGGGTTTCCCCACATTGGGGTTTGTCCCTGGCTAGCGCCACATTTTGTGTCCTCTTGTCTTGGCTTGTCTTCTGCGATTTATGTTTATGTTCTATCTGTAGTTTACTTTAATGCTAATGTGATTGCTAATCTGGAAAAGATATTGAGCTAACTGTGAAAATTGAAATAAATTGCTCTAGCATAAAACATACCTAAAAATTAACATGGTATCGGCGCTGAGGTGAAGACAATGCCCAAGCAAGAGTGAAAGAGCAATCACCGAAGACAGTTGGGAAAGGACAAAAGGATCAGTGGATTCCTCATCCCTCTTCAAATTCACCAAGGGTGAAGTTGAAGCAAAGAATATTATCAGAATGGCGCAGCGGAATATGGCCTACCTAAAGATCACTTCATTGGAAGACCGGATCTTAGGGTGGGAGGAAAGGTAGATAACTAGTTCGGCCATTATGCAAAGGAGTGTCTGAATGGCAAGGACACATCACTTGATGATGATAACAATCATTCCAGGGACATCTTCAATGATCAAAGGAATGACAGGTAATGCAGGTCATCAAGAAAATGGCTGACTCTTCATAGAAAGTAAGGAACCCCAGGGATGAAGAATCAAATGTTGTTTCTGATAAGATAAAGAAGCGTTATCTTGTATTGGCCCTCTCCTTCAGATTCTTTGGGAATCTGGCTTATAGATTGTAGTGCTTCAAGGCACTTCATCGGATAGATGGGTGCACTCTCTAATTTTGTAGAGATGGAAACAATTGTGGGATTATACTTGGAGCCAATGCCACCTATCTCGGAAAAGGTGTAGGGAATGTTAACTCTCAATTGAATAAGGGTAACTCGATTCATTTACAGAATCTCTTTTATGTACCTGATCGCAAGAAGAACCTAGTGTCCATCTCGGAAATGGAAGTCAAAGGTTTCAGGTTGGCATTCATCGATGGAATGGTACGTGTTAGAAAATATATTTTTCAAAGATGCTTTTTCTCATGGGTTCAGGGTTGGCAATTTCTATCAAGTTGCAGGATGGTCCATTGGGGATCATGTTGATTGACATATCACATCTATAACACCGGAGGTCTACCTATGGGGCCCTATCTGATGTGAGTCAAATGGTGATAGGGATGTCTGAATTTAAATAAAGCATGAAGGTACATGTCTAAGATGTACCGAAGGAAAATCTTATAAGGGGACCATTCCCCTCATGCAGCAGGTCCACAGGTTTGGAACAACCCAAGGGGTTTGAGATTCATGATCGGGAATCTCATGTATACAGGTGGAAGAAAGCCCTCTATGGCTTGAAACAAAACACCCTGGGCGTAGTATGAGAGGATTGATCGTTGTCTGATGAAGCTGAGATTCATTAGGAGTGAAACCGATCCAAACCATTACCAGAAGGTTGTGGATGATAGACCTCTCATACCGGCACCTTATGAGGACGACCTATTTCTGACAGGTGCAGACCCTCTCATTTGCAGAAGTAAGAGGGAGTTGGATTCTAGATGTGGAATGATAAACTGCAATCCTGTGACTACCTCGAGGATCTTAACTTTAAGAAGTTATATGGTAGTGACGTCGAACCAAATTTGGGAAATGCCTCTGAGTTTCATAAACTCATTCGCGTTGATGTTCTTGTTGAACTTCCGTCCGAACATATGTTTTGCAGTTAGCATGGTGAACTCATATTTGGTTGAGCCTCACTGAATTGGTGCCAAGAATCTTTTGAGATATCTTCGGGGCACAATCTCTCATGGATTGAGATACACTGCCGGAAATATGAAACTGCATGATTATTCGAACGCTGACTGGGCAGGCAGTGTGGAGGATCACTAGAGCACTTCTCAGTGCTGGTTCTCTTTGGATTCTGCTTCGATATCATGGATGAGCAGGAAGTAGAAATTGGTTTCTATAAGCACCACCGAGATTGAATACATAGCTACGAGAATGATCTCGTGTGAAGGTGCATCCAACACATAGGTCAGGATGGCAACATGGTGTAGCAATGGCACATAATGCAATACAGTGATGGGTACAGTCATGATTAATGAAGCGTGATGAGATGCAGCATAGTGATGATGGGGGCAACATGGTGCAGCTCGGTGAGGTGCAGCATGATGAGGAAATGTAGCACAACGATAGGTGAAGGAGTCACCTTGGAGAATTAATTGAAGCAGCATGTCTTCAACTAATCTCATGTATCATCTTCTTAGAGATGATCTATGCTCTTATCTAGATAAGTCAAAGTGTTGACTTCTGTTGTAAACATACTCTCTCTCTCTCTCTCTCTCTCTCTCTCTCTACTAAACTATTAAAGAACATATAAGAAGAATTGATCAAGGGTTTCCCCACATTGGGGTTTTTCCCTGGCTAGCGCCACATCTTGTGTCCTCTTGTCTTGGCTTTTCTTCTGCGATTTATGTTTATGTTCTATCCGCAGTTTACTTTAATGCTGATGTGATTGCTAATCTGGAAAAGATATTGAGCTAATTGTGAAAATTGAAATAAATTGCTCTAGCATAGAACATACCTAAAATTAACTCCATAGTTGAAAACATGACGTGAATGCCATGAATATATTTGAGATTAGAGAATAGTTGAAGCACTACAGATGGTTGTTCATGATAAATGAAGTTATAAAAAGATTTAGATATTCTGGAAGAAGTGCTTAGTGATGTTGGAGAAGTTGAAGAAGAAAGCTTTCATGAAAATATGTTTTGATATTGTGATAACTTGAGCAAGATCATAATGATTGAAGACCCCGAAGGTTTGTGCTAACTTATATATATTTGAAAGTTTGTTACTAATTGGGGTTGTGATTATATAGGCAGATCTCTTCATAAGAAGGTTGAACATTTTTGATGCATGCTTGGATTGGTGGATATATTTGATTTAGTTTATAGGGAGAGATGAAGCATCTTGGGTTGCATGCCTGTATGATGCTTGGGAGGACATTTGGCCAACCTGCGATGATGTCTAGATCCCGAAGTAGGGAGGGTATCGTTGGTCTTATGGAGCTTTGACTTTGGATACAATACCTAGATCCTTGGGTTGGTGTTAGAGCTAAACCCTGATGGTACATATAGTGCCTGAAGCTTGGAACACACCTTACTCCCACTCGATTAGATATCTTGGTCAAATATCTAATCTATAGCACTGTGTGTGTTGTAACTCTTCATAGATCATATTATTTTGAGTTCATCCTTATATATATATATATATATATATACCTCCCTAGTTAAGGAGGAGTGTTGAAGAATGTAACTAGTATCAGTCTTCATAATTGTATTGGAGTCATGATGTCATATATTTGTCAAGAGGAAGAAAAAGAAAACAACTGTAAAAGAAAAATTGATTTTATGAGCATGGGTTTCATGCTCTATGTATTTTGTTTCTAGGACAAGCCTCCATTGAAGGCTTCTATGTTTGTGTCAAGAGTCAAAGCCAAAATGTATTAGACCCTTCCTGGGCTCCTTATGTTAAGAAAAGAAAGGCATTCTTATGTATCTTATACTCCTCCACCAAGTCGGGTTCCACACCCTTCAAGTCAACCTCAAACAAGTTGTCAAGTCGGCCTCATATTAGAGCATCAAACCACTATATATAAGGGAGCTATTCGACCTATTGTGAAGGCCATCCACTGAAGACATTTGATCTGCAACTTGAATAAGGAAAAAGTACGAACCACATGAGGGAGAGACTATTCTATAACAAGATGAAATATTGTCAAGCGAGAAGAAAAGGAAGTCTGAAATGGATCACATTTTGTCACATGTGCTAAGAAACTGAAGAAAATTGCAGGGCCGAAGTTGGAAAGTCAAGTTTTAGGACTACAAAAGGGACCAAGATTTTTGAAGGACTGGTGCATGTTGACCTTTGAAGATTCTAACTGAAGTTTGATCTGATCAGATGGAAGGCTGACTTGGTGGATGGAGGGACTCTATGTTTTTGGTCAAAATGTCCAAGTCTCAATTTGATTTGAATCTACTAGTGGAAGAGTTTGACTGGGTTTTCCCCTTTATAGGGGTTTTGTCCTAGTTGAGTGCCTACATCTGGTGTTCATTTTGTATTTTTGGGCATTTATTTGATGATAAGAATACTAATATAATCAACAAAAGAAAAATACAATATCACAAGTAAATGTCAAGTCATAGAAATCAAGAATAAACTTCCCTAATGTTGCCTTAATGGATTTCTCAACAGAAGGATGCTCTTGAATCAATATACCAAATATTGTTGTCTGTTGAGCTTGCCATGCAAGCAGTCAATGAGAAATATTTCTCGAACTAGGCAGAAAATACATCTACCTCTGCTAGAGAAGCTACATGATCCTTACTAGACTCCTTTTGCTTAAGACACTTAGTGGCATAGTGTACAGACTCCAAACTCATGGCAATGGAAGCACTTGATTTTGCTTAGATCCTTCTTCTTGCCCCTCTAACTGGACTCAACCTCTCCTTGGTCCTTCTTGCCCTTGGCCTTACCTACAAGAGAAAAATTCTCCTCTTCCTTCTCAACCTTCGACCCCTTGCCACTACTGCTCTCGACAAGACTGAGTCTAAGCTCCTCCTAAGTGCAATCAATCCACATGCGTTCCCAATCTAGCATTTTATCTCGTTCAGTAATCCCTTGAACGAAAGTAGCCCACTTCTTAGTAAACCTATTTATAGCAACTCACACTAGTTCACTGTTTTCTGGTTTCTCTCCTACAACGGCTAGCTCATCCATCATGAAAATTTTGAACTTTGGTGAAATAGGAAGTTACGTTCTCACCCTTTTGTATCTTGGTGACCCTCAACTTCTCCTTGAGAATCATTTTGCAATTCTCAAATGGATCCTAGTATATCTTCACAATGGAATCCCACATTTCTTTGCAGTATCCTTACTAGAAACATCCGGAACTATATGATCCTAGACTCTATCTAGGATCATCCTTTTGGCTTTGGCCATCTCCCTTTGGAACTATTGTAACTGGTTTGGATCTGAACGTTTTGTAACACCTTTTTCTACATAATCCTTCAATCCAAACTCGTACAACAAGAATGACACCCGGACTTTCCAAACACCAAAGTTCGAGGCACCATCAAGTCTATCTTGCTCTCTCAACCCAGCTATGGCCATCTCTCAAATCTGAAATATGTGTGTTGGCTGATTCTGTTCATTGCTTTTATACCATTTAGAAAATCCACAAAATTCTGCAACTGCTAACATGAACAATCTGAAACTAATTTCTTTTCATATAAACAAAATTTCTCTATTTATTTTGCAACAGAATAGGAACATAAATAAATACCCAATCACACAATTCAACAACACAATTTTTCTAGGGAACCCAACTAGGAAAATCCTCTGTTTGATTGAGAATTTTATTGATAGAAAAATGAGCAATAGATCTCTTACAAAACACTCTTTCTTCAATAGATAATACAATGATCTCCTAGCTTGAACTAAGCTTGAAACAACCTGCAAGACCCCTGATCCCTATGCCTTCTTGCCTTGCTTGGATGAGCTCTAAAATCCTTGCACAAATCCTGGAAATAGCCTCCTATTTCCTAGCGCATGAGGAACTCCTATTTCTTAGGAATTTGAAGGAAGAGATTAATTTTAAATTGTTTTAAGAAAACTGCAAGGGTTTGAGCCTCTACTAGGCCTCAGAGAGGGTTTTGATCTGCATTTTGGTAGCCTTTCCCTCAGCAGAAATTCTTCTACGAAGGCTGCAAATTTCTGAAGCCCTAGTTTCATTGAAAACCAAATTCTGGCAAGGGTTTCATGTATAAAATTATTTTCTGAGCTATTTTCTGACAGAGGCTTTCATTTATCAACACAAAGGTGTGCTGCTTTATTCTGACATTGGATCAATCGTAGGGTGCCTTTAAGGCTAGCCACAGGGTCTAACAACCTTGTATAATTGGGTTGCAGGGGCTTTTTATGGTCTGCCTCTACCTTCATGTGCTTCAAAACTAACAAATTTATGATTGCAGGTCAGTGTTTCTTGTTTGAAGGCAACACTGAGATATGAAGACTATAAAGACCTGAATCACAAGAATTCAATAAGTGCTCTAATCCCTTATTCTTGCATGACTGTCATTTTGGGTGTCTGGTCCTGTTGACTGTGGGTTGATATTTTTCTTAACAGTGTTATCTTCTAGAGCCTGGTGCAAAATTGTTCATTGAATCTGTCGTATTTGATTGTTAGAACAATGGTAGATTAATAAGAAAATTGCTTATCTTCATTGCAATCTCATCAAGGCATTACAAGGAGCCTCTGTTTTCTTCTCTTTCCTAGCTTAGACATTGTCTCTCTGCTTTCACTGGGATTTTCATGGCATAGTTTACTACTGTTGGTAGTCTCATAGTTATTTGTGTTTGCAACACTAAGATTTCACCTTTTTTTCTAACTGATATATCATCCAACATTACTGTCTCTTGTCATTTGCTTATTGAGTTCTCCATTGGTCACTTGTACATCACAAGAGCAAACTCATCCTTAATAAGCATTTACAGTCTAAAGACGTTCGAAATTAATCCTGGCTCATCACATAATAATTATAAGAATTGCAGCAATTGTGTTTTGGTTCTCCTGCCTTGTTCATTTGCTAACTGATTTCATTGTTTCAGAGGTCTGATTTCATCCTTCAGTTGACTGATCTGAACTTGTAGAGGTCTGTAGCATCTTTGCATAAATCTTGGTCATTGTTTTCTCTTCCTTGTATTTGGTGTTCATTTGTGGGCAATCCTATGACTCATCTTGTTTGACAGTGACTGTTGTAGGCTGATACATATTTACAGCAGGGTCTGATACACTCATTCTAATGTTCTTCATTGGTCCATTTTGTGCATTCTTGCGCTTAGAAGGATAGCAGTTTGAGAGCTCCATTGACGTTTCTCTTGTGATTTCAAAGTATCTTTTCCTTATTGGATACTAACCATTTTGCTTTCTAATTGCATAGCATGGTTAGATTTTGGTTCTTTTCACATCAAAATCACTGTTAGCAGTCTCAACTATTTGTCAGTTGTGCTTGTTTCAAGCTTTGCTTGTTCTAATTGACATTGCAGTTCACTTTTAGCAATCTTATTGTTTGGATGTTTTGAGATTTCTCTCTTTGTTTCCTAGTTGCTATACATCACGAGGGTAGAGGAGAAATTCTAATAAACAGAATAAGTAATTGGGAATCATTGTCATCATTGTCTCATTTAATCATAATTGGTCTCTTCTAATCTAGTTTGACATCTTGATCTCACTGTTGTCATAAATATAACCTCTGAAATCTGAACATAACAGTGGTATATTGTCTATTCATTTGCATTTAAAGTTGTTTTTAAAGAAATTGAATATTTCAGGCTTGTTAAGGGCATTTGACATAGAGGTAGCTCACTGTTAGCTTGTTGCTACTAAAAAACCTACACTCCCTTGGTTCCTTTGTCATCCATAATCCCTCCACTCCACCATTTCTCCTCCATTACTTCAATACCATGTCAAAGAAACATGCAAAATGCTCAAGCAAAAAATATAGTAAAATGTGAGAGAGAAAATTTATTTGGTTGATTTGTTTTCCATGGTGTAATGTTCTATTACATAGATGCGATAAGAGAAGGGGCATATGTAACGTAACTTGCATAGCATCCAATTTCTAATTCCTCCATTAATTAGATGCTTTAACCTATTAACATATATGATCACATGATTACTTTAATACATGAAACAGCGTAAAATATTTTGATAACAAAAGTACAAGCTGTATATTGATAATGACCATTATGATGATTTACTATAACACGAGTGTGCAATATCTATGATTGATTTTTTTTAACACTCTCCAAGAACCACCTAATTGTTGCAATCACAACCTTTATCATACATTGTCATGTAAAGGCAACTGTTGAGTGAAGAAAACGCCATGATAGTTAAGGATAAAAGTTCAAGTAATGATAATCAAAAGGAATGTCCAATATTAAACAAAATCCCTACCATGTTCACTATTCTTGCCACTAAAGGAGAGATGTAGGAGATCCAACATAAAATATCTCATTTTCCACAAAGTGGAGTCCATTAGTGAGCAACCTTAGAGAGAATTCAACATACTATGATCACTGCACCAGCCGGCCACCATTCTTCTATCTATCATCCCTACTTGTTTTTATTATGCTCAGCATTCCAATTTCTAGAACATTTTATCCGTTTTAGCCAATAGCTTGCCCAAAACAAATCGGCACAGTTCATACTCATAGCATTTTAGCTCTAAAATAGGCTTTCCAAACAATAAATTGGAATCAATGAATATTCTCTTATAACTTGAAATAAAAATGACATCTGACGGAGAACATGAGAGTCAAACTTGATCCACTAGGCAAAGTTTTCATATTGCAAATCATTGTTAAATTTAAGCACTCTGTTCATCCATCCGATATATATTTAATTTTTAAAATTGAAAAAGGCACGTGGAATTTGATGTTGCAGTTTTAGAAATATTGCCCCAATTTCTTAGCCAATATTTCTAACGCTTGATTGCAAAATTACTAGGGCCAAGAAAATTTAAGAGGCAAATGGCATATGAAATTGATCTTGAGAAGAAATTAGAAGATATTCAACACATCCTTCAATGTGCTCATAAAAATTCGCTCACTAATTTAACGAAAAGATTTGATATTCTTCAACCTCATGAAAATATGATGAAGACAAGTTTCTGGATTGACCGTAATTAGAATTTTTGCATATTTTAAGCATAGTGTTCCTTTTCACAATTATTTCATGGCTCCTTTTTACATTTACGGTGAATAATTCATGAAAAAAGCGGTCCATTCGGTAATGACGAACCCAAAAGTTTTGAAAAAATTGTGGAAATTAGTAGTTCAAGTAAAGTTGAAGTTCAAATAAAAGAGCCTATTAAG
This sequence comes from Pinus tabuliformis, assembly GCA_031772625.1. Taxonomy (NCBI): domain Eukaryota; kingdom Viridiplantae; phylum Streptophyta; class Pinopsida; order Pinales; family Pinaceae; genus Pinus; species Pinus tabuliformis. The sequence goes on from CM062820.1 coordinate 329,106,233, forward strand.
GAATCCTCTAATACGAAAAAGAGTTTGAGATCATGACAAGTACTCAATTCTTAATTTATGTTAGCAATTGTTCCTTTAAAGTGTAAGATTGATCCCAGGATTGAATTTTGTTCTCTAATATTATAAAGACCATTCTTCCAGATCATCAATCACCTCCTCCTATCATGGTCAGTTATTTCACACTCTTCTTATTGTACGTGGAAGCTACCTTCTACACCTGACATCCGATTTTCATGTCCATGACCCCGCAAAGAATATGGCACATTCTTGCTCGAAGTAGCCGTCTCAATTCTTTATAAGGGTCAAAGCATGCCAATAAGGGCAGTTGTTATGTACCTTTCAATCATGTACATAATTATAAACAGATTGTTACTCTTTGTTATTGGTCATGTATATAATCGTGACTATTGATGGTGAGACATCTTGAACTTCATTTATCACATTGCTTCTCCGTTGTATTCGTTCTCATCACTTATCCATTGCATATTATTATATTATTATTGTTGGTAGATGTGATTTCCTAGTTTATTGTAGCTACATAATGGTTCGAGTAGAGCAAAACAACAAGGATCTATATTTTCTAGAGTGATTATCATATTCAGATGAACGTGAAAAAAAAAGAACCTGAATGAGCAAAATATCATAATTTCACTTCAAAGCCTGAAGTATAAAACTCGTAGAACCCAACAATTAAAGCAGCTCTATTTTTCTTTTCGAAAAAAAGCAAATTAATTGACCAAAGGTAGTCAACTAAAGATACTTGCCTTGTACCGATGGTATTGATCCACTGCAACATCACCATTTCTTCCATCAAGAATTTTCCCTGAGAACAAGAACAAGGTTTTTTTTTTTTAAATATAGGGATGTATCTACATCTGGTATTGTTTCATGGAAAAACAAAGCAGGGTCTACATCTTGTACACGTGCACAAGAATGTTCATTTTGTTGAAAATATAGAAGAATGAAAAGTACATATAGACAAATGGTTATCGATGATGGCGGAATAAAGAAACCTGGTGTATATGAAAATGTATCCCAAATACTAGGGCCTCTTCCTCCTTCTTTTGCAGCCCCTTCAACCTGAAACAATTAGACAAAAAAAAAGGCTCAGAATTATTTAGCAAATGATTATTAAACATTATAAAAAATTAGATGCAAAAAACATAAAGAAAAATGGTAATGTACATAAAAGTACAATTAGGTAGACAAAGACTGGGAGTTATCAAGTAAAACTTTACATTTTACCAAGAAAGATACAACATTTTCAACTATGAAATTGCTATCTTTATAGAAAACGACAATTGTTTCAAACAACTACAATAGCTAGTGTTCCCTTTATAGGAGGGGTCTGCAATGTACCAATTCAGTGAAAATTTGGAATGAGTTAAGAAAGCCACTGTCTAATGGGCTAAACAGAAATGCAATGCCTCCGAGAATGAATCACAAGAAGTTGAAGAAGATATTAAAGTGTTGTTCACCAATAATTCTGTTGGGGTTTTTCCAGAAGAAAACATAGCTGACTTGAAAAGATTGTAGGGAAGGAAGAAAAATGTTGTTAGAATAGGAAGAAACAAGATGGACGCTAAAAATGTATAGCAATTTGGCTTTCCCAGGGAGATTAGAATACGAAAAAATTTCAAAACTTTGCAAAAAGAAGGAAATTTAGGAATACAATTGGGAAATGCAAGAGGATGGAAGTAACACTTCTGCTTTTATGGAACTGTCTGAAATGAAAGTGTCTTACCTCAAATAGTTATGTTATACTAGTAACAAATCTAACATGGCTAAGGGAATTAAAATTGCAGAATATTTTTCCAAGTTTGTGATATAGAAAAAAATGAAGATTTATATGCTAAAGTAACCAAGGAGTGACTAAAAGAAGTTGTGTTTCCATTTTGCAAGGACAAAAGCTGAAAGCCAAATAGATGGTACAAATTGTTTTCAAGGATTTTATAATCAGTTGGAAGATGACCCCTAGCTGTAGCCAAAGAAGCAGGGATCCCTTGATCCGAAATGGATTAGAACCAACGAATGGTTGTAAGAGTAACTGCAAGGTCAGGAAACTAAGAAAACCAATGCAAATGTAAAAAGTGAATAAGACAAAAGAAAAGGAAAAAAATAGAGAATTAAATGAAATAAGAAAAATACATTAGGATAGAAAACTGAGGAATTGAATTGAAGGGTCATGGCTATTGGCCCTTCCCCTTACCCCTAGCTCTCCCTATTTCTTCCGTGGGTTTTACTCTCAAAAGGATTTTCACTGGACAAAAGATGAAGATGCTCAGAGAACCAAAAGCTGCATTGTACCAGAGATTGTTGAAATGAGAATTGAGCCACCATTCAAAGTTGGTTTTTCCCATCTGGGTTTCCATGGTGAAATCTCCATGTCAATTATGCATTTCAATTTATTTCTGTGTGATAGAATGTAATTTATTGTTGCTTATTGATGGTTTAAACGTTGTTGTTAATTGCATCCACAGAAAGTGTTGACCACTGGAATTTGAGTGATGTATGTTCTTAGTCGAGAGGAATGAACAATACGTTGTGTTTAAGCAGTGTTCCACGGGGACGCGTCCCCCAGGGTCGAGTGCGCGCACCCCTCGCACCCCACGCACCCGGGACGGGGAGTCTCTTGGGGGTGCGTTTCCCCACGCACCCTTTTTGGGGAGTCTTGGGGAGACGCAAGGGGGTGTGTTTCCCCAGTGTGGGAGTCTAGACTCCCCAAGTCTCCCCAAAAAGGGTGCTTCTGGGCGTCCCCCTTCAGTGTGGGAGTCTAGACTCCCCAAAAAGGGTGCGCCTGGGCGCCCCCCTTTAAATTTGTCTAATAAGACTTAAAAATTAAAAATTCAAAATCAAAAATTCAAAAATCAAAACCATTAATTTTTTTTTTAAACTAAAATTAAAACTAAATAACTAAAACTTAAAAGTCTAAAAAAAAAATTAAAATTAAAACTAAATAACTAAAACTTAAAAGCCTAAACCTTAAAGTTAAAAGCTCATTTCATTTCAACCCAAAGTCATTTCCATTTCACTCTTAACTATTTTTGAGTTTGAACTTTGAAACTTTGAGTTATATAGATTTAGTGTTCAAACTTTGAAAATATACTAGTATGTTTTGCTTTCAATTTAGATTCTAGAATGATGAATGATGAATTTAGTTTTTAAATCAATGTAGATTGTAGAATGATGAACCATTGAATGATGAATGATATCGATCAATGTATTTGAATATTTTATTATTGATTTTTATTTTTGCTTTTCGAATCTCATGGTATGTATGAATAATAATTAATTCAATAATGAGACTTGTCACTTGAGTATGTCATATGAATGATGTATGTATCAAAATGAATGATGATGGATCAATGATTCAAATTTCAATTGTCTATTTAATATTTTTATGCTTTCATTATTGAACAGTGAACAATGAATATGAACTTGAATTTTATATATATATATATATATATATATATATATATACCTCGACGACTCCCCGCACCCCCGAAATTTCCCTAAAATTTGAGGGTACTCCCACACGTCCCCCCTGTGCGTCTCCCCGCACCCGCGTCTCCCCGCACCGAAGTCTTGGTGGAACATTGTGTTTAAGAATGAATTGACCATGATTTAATTCCCATCAATCACCATGGTTAATTTAATGGCTTAGTACACTGGTATTAGAATGATAGCTTGTTGAATCTGTGAAATGCCTTCCAATCATGACTGCTTCAGGACCAAGACCAAGTCGCTTCATTGCAATAAAACCCAGAAACTAAAGGTTTTAGGTAATTCATTGATTGTGTCTACGAGATCAATGGCCCTCATTTCTTGGCTATTGCAATAGCTTAAATAAACTTCTTATTATGCTTCCCATTACAATCTAGATATAATTATTGAGGTTGTGGCTTACCTACCTAGGAAATTTCCTCTTTCCTCGGGGTTGTATGCTCTCTCTCTCTCTCTCTCTGAGTCGATTCTACATTTACAGCCAATTGTTAATTCCTTAAGTCAATTCTACATTTGCTTGAGATATTACTCATTACGTGGGTTATTTCCTCTCACCCAAGGCATATGATGGTTGTATAGGCTGCACATACCTTGTGTGGGTTGTCTCTCTCCCTCCCTCCCTAGGTTTGCATGACTAATTACTGGAAACTCAATCAAAAGCCACTTTTCAAATTTCTCATTTGACAAATATATGAGCACAAAAGACTTTACTAATCTAGAAAGACAGGGATCATCTTTCACAAAGGAATTTCACACCCATGATAATTCATTCTTCAAATCTATTACAAGATAGATAGGAAGAGCACCTTTTAAATTCAATAGTAAAAGTGAAATGGTACTACGATCAATTGTACAGCAATTTGTCATTCAAAACTAGTTGAGACAACATACTCATTTTCAATGTTTAATGCCATTGCCTTCGAAGGAAGCAACAATGTTTATCAAGGTCAACTTAGAAATGGAAGAGTTGTTGGTTAAGAAACTTATCTGTTGAATTGGACCTAATATAGACAAGAAATTTCTAATTGGCATTAAGGTTTTATCCAAGCTTCATCATTTTCACTTGGTGCTACTCATTGTCTATTGAATAGAATGTTATGGGAGGGAAGTTCAAAGACTACCAGTATATGAATATATGCCTAATGGTAATATTGCTATCCAATTATACTTTGAACATGGAAATAAGCTTACCAAGATTCCACTAAGAAAGTAGCAAATGAATCATAGAAACATCTTGCCTTTTACAAACTCAACCTTGGGCTTAACCATGTTGCACATTAGTGGTCTTAGCCTATTGACAATGGTGTGAATTTTCTTCTCACAATACCAATATGGGAACACAGCCCTAATGGTGTCCTCTTGTGCACTAAGAATTTTGTGATTTATAAGAACTAGTTTGGCCATCCATATGTTTGTGTAGTCAATGTGTTTATATTTGTTCATGGTGGAGACTCCTTTTCCCCCATACGTGTGGGTTATTTCTCGCATTATGTTATGTTTTAGAGCTATTTCAAGGTCGTCTTGTGACCTTTGACTTAGTTGAATGCTCAAGTAAATCTTTTTATGGGTTTTGCTTGTAAAATTAATGAAATAAGGCTTGGTTTCCCTCATATAAATAGAGGGGAGCCTTATTCATTTATCATCATCATTCATTCATCACACTTCTCCCTCTTTGGAAGTGTGAACTAGCTTCATGTCTCTTTCTACTTGGTCGCAATGTGACTCTATGGTGTCGATTCCTCTTGGAGGGAGGTTTCTTATTGAAGTTGGTTTCTTGGGATTGATTGAAGAGATTCTCATGGAAATTTTGTACGTTTATTGTTTATCTTCTATATTGTGCATGTTATATTGTGTAAGTTAGGGCTTTTACATGTGCCATGGTTAAAATTGCTATATTTATCTAGAAATATTGATTCTCTATGTTATGCAAGATTTTTTTCCTTGAATCCCTTAAGAGAACTCCAAGTTGTGCATCTCTTAAATTTAAATTCTCCTTATTAAGGAAGCTGCTAGGGTTTGTAAGAAGAGGATTTAGCCCTCTCACCCTCTTCAACAAGGTCATCCTCATTGAGTTTACCTTAGGTAACTCCATTGTCCATTTAGATCAAGACATTAATCTAGGTGGTGGTGATCAATCCCTCTACTTTTACTATTTTCTCCCTTCTCCCTTCAATTCTAGATATCTAAGGTTAGGGTTAGGTTTATTTGAAATATTGCTAAAAAGTAATTCCACTTGATGTGTTATTTCCCTCTAAGTAGGAATTGCATTAAATAATTGTTAAAAAGCAAAATATAGCATTTATTGCATGTTAAAACCATATTTCTAGGGCTGACATCGTCATTATATTACTGTTTTATGCATGTTTCAACCATAAAATCTCGATTGCAAACCCTGAACCTTGCATATCTAATGGATAGTCTTGATCCTTTGTTGATTTATCATTGTAGGTCTATTTCTTTTGGTTGTTATTTGTTATCTAGAAATATTGATTCTCTATGTTATGCAAGATTGTTTTCCTTGAATCCCTTAAGAGAACTCCAAGTCGTGCATCTCTTAAATTTAAATTCTCCTTATTAAGGAAGGTGCTAGGGTTTGTAAGAAGAGGATTTAGCCCTCTCACCCTCTTCAACAAGGTCGTCCTCATTGAGGTTACCTTAGGTAACTCCATTGTCCATTTAGATCAAGGCATTAATCTAGGTGGCGGTGATCAATCCCTCTGCTTTTACTATTTTCTCCCTTCTCCCTTCAATTCTAGATATCTAGGGTTAGGGTTAGGTTTATTTGAAATATTGCTAAAAGTAATTTTATTTGATGTGTTATTTCCTCTAAGTAGGAATTGCATTAAATAATTATTAAAAAGCAAAATCTAGCATTTATCGCATGTTAAAACCTTATTTATAGGGTTGACATTGTCATTATATTATTGTTTTATGCATGTTTCAACCATAAAATCTTGATTGCAAACCCTGAACCTTGCATATCTAATGGATAGTCTTGATCCTTCGTTGATTTATCATTGTAAGTCTATTTCTTTTGGTTGTTATATGACATTGTGTGCCCTATCATTGAAAATTTATAAAACCCTAATTTATAACAGCCCTCTAATTCGGTTAAGTTGTCTAGGGAGTCAAGGCCAAAGTTCTTGTACTTTGGTTAAGGACATCTTAGCCTCTTGGCTCTGCGAATACCCCATCCCAATCATTAGACCTCATCTATCACCTTGAAAAGTTGAACCTAAGAAACTGGATTCGTTCCCTTGCCCTCTCGTGTCCTGAATCAGACACGATTTGGTCAGATTTGTTTCCTTACAATCGGGACACGATCGTGTCCCGATTTTGGGACACAAATCCCGAAAAAGGGACTCTTGTGCAGTGTTAAAAGGCCGATTTGGCCATTCTATTTGCACATTTACCTTTTCTCTTAGTTGTGGGTGTGTGAGAGCAAAGAGAAAAGGGTGTGGGAGCATTTTCAAGGAGATTCAAGCAACAGGTAAGTGCATTTTCTCTCTATTTTTTTGCATTTTTACTACAACAATTTACATGTGTATTTCTTTTACAAATTTGTGCTTTTTTGTTTATTTTTTTAAAACATTCATAGTTCAACCAAAGGCAACAGGAAAGGGGCAAAGGAAGGGGAAAAATGTCCCCATTGGAGATGCCCCTCTTGTTCCAATTTCATTAGGCTCTGCAAGTGTTCCCTCTATTGGAAGTGGGGATGCAACAACAACTTCAAATGTTGAGGGAAGACAACCTCAAGATAACAAATGTCCATTGTGGAAATATGTCACAAGAGAGCAAGGGCCAGGCATCAAGATGAAGGGAGGAGGCAATGTTGTTTGAAAATGCAGCTATTGCAACAATCATTCGATGAGCACATTTTACCATGTGAAAGCTCATTTGTTGGCTTTACCAAGTTGTGGAATTGCAGCTTGTACACAGGTGTCTTTAGCAAAGAGGAAATAAATGGAAAGAGAGGCCAATGTTGGTATGGCAAATGTGGCTGCAAAACCTAAAAAATACAAGAATGATGACCCCCTTCCATTCTTGAGGAAAAGTAGCAACAAATTCCCATTTGAGAGTTCTGGTGGGGGACAAGCAGCAAAATGAAAGGCAATTGCACTTGGTCCAATGGACAAGATTTTTTAGAGAGAGAAACGGGAAGAGCTTGATCTCACCATTGCCTTTTTTCTATTAGAACTTCACATCCTTTAATGTTGCACGCTCACCTCTATTTATTGAGATGTGCTGAGCTCTAACTCAAGGGGCTCCATCAGGGTATGTGCCTCCCTGGTCAGAGAAGCTTAGAACCACATTGTTGACGAAGGAAAAACAAGAGATGGACAAAATTCTTGAACCTATTAAATCAGCATGGCCAACATCTGGGGTTAGCATTGTTTCTGATGGGTGGACAGATCCAGCGCAACACCCACTCATCAACTTCATGGCATCTTCCTTGAATGGTCCAGTTTTCTTGAAATTGGTGGATGCACTTGGACAATACAAGGATGCACAATATATGGGTGAGTTGTTTATTAAAATTATTGAAGATGTAGGTGTTGATTCTTGTGTGCAAATCATTACAGATAATGTGCCTGTTTGCAAGGCTGCTGGCATGATTGTGGAAGTTAAATATCCACAAGTGTTTTGGACACCTTGCATTGTCCATTCATTGAACTTAGCACTTAAATCTATTGCTTCTGATGTGCTTTGGATTGGAAGCATTATTGAGGATGCATGACATATCCGCAACTTTATACAAAATCATAAAAATGCCCTCACTATCTACAAGGAGTACACCAATCTATCATTGTTGAAGATTGTGGATACTTGTTTGCCTCTTCATTCATCATGTTGAAGAGGTTGAGGGAGGTCAAGACCGCTCTTGGGGCCATGGTTATTTCAGAGTTTTGGTCTTTTTGGAGAAAGACAGATCAAGTAGCCTAAAAAAGAGTGAAGGACACAATGTTAGATGATGCTTGGTGGGAGAGGGTAGACCTACTTATTAAGATCATGGACCCTATCATTTCTTTGCTTCGATTTGCAGATACAAACCAACCCATCCTAGGAGGGGTTTATGAGGCATGGGATTCCATGATTGAGTCTGTGAGGAGCATTATTTTACAGAGTGAGTTCCCTGAGTATGAAACATCATCAGAGGCCTTCTTCACCACCATACAGGATATTCTTGTCAGCAGATGGGACAAGAATTGCACACCTTTACATTGTTTGGCTTACTCATTGAACCCAAAGTACTACAACCATGAGTGGTTGAATGGTGGACCTTCCCGCAAATTCCTTCCTCACATGGATGGTGAAATCTCACGGGGGAGGAAAGATGCATTTAGGCGGATTTTCCAGGATAGAGCATCCCTTGATGAGGTGGAGAATGCCTTTGCAGAGTTTTCCACGGGCACTAGTCGACTTGTAGGATATGATGTGATTAGAGACAAGGGGGGCTAAGAAGCCCTATTCTTGGTGGGCAACTCATACGGCAACAAGCCCTCCTCTGCAACAATTAGCCATGAGGCTCCTCTCTCCGGTGACTTCATCCTCTTGTTGCGAGAGGAAGTGGAGCACATATGGGAATTTGTAGTGTCAAGAAGAGAAAGCTTGAGCAGTCCAGGGTAGAGCCAATGGTGTATGTGGACACCAACCTTCGTCTTATTTACAGGCAGAGGGATGAGTGGTTGAAGGGAAAGACAAATATGTGGGATGTCTTTCCTGATGATATGGGTCTGGACAACATTGTTGAGTTGGCATTGGCCAACTTGGATCTCAATCAGCCATTGCTAGAGCCTGTCATATTTGATGATGGTGATACTGTAGAGGGGTCATCCTCCACACCAACAGATGAAGAGATGACTTTGGATACAGAGGAGGAGGATGAAGTAGAGGAGAGCAGTGGTGACCATGATGATGAGTACAATGATGCTGATTTTGATGATGAGGATTGATGACTCATGAGCTTCCTACTGCCTTGAGGCTTGTAGACTTGTAGTTGTTTTGTATTTCTATTTCCATTTGCCATTGTCATTGTACTATCTATGTAACATATTTTGTTTTTGTGGACTTAATGAGAAAACTACAGTATCTTGTCTTTCTCCTATTGGATCATTGATGAATATGTCACAATTGTATTTGTATGCATAATGTTACTTTGTATCTTTGTAAGACTTACATCTAGATGAAGATCTATGTTTGAATCAATGAATTTGTGTAAGAAATATCTAATTTTATATATATAACACGAAGGACGTGAGGATTCAAGTGTCAAACACATACACGTTGACCCCTTGGAACAGGATACGTTATTATATATATATATATATATATATACGTCCTTCGTGTCAGCGGACTTAGCCTTGAACACTTCTTATTAAATATCCTTAGGTGATCCATATATATGGAAGCTTCCCTTGTGTAACAGGCCTCATCAAAGTGCAATGTGGATGCTTTGCCGCTGTGTTGTTGTACATCTGGAATACCTCACCATCATTTTTGTCTTCTATACAAAGAGATTGGTCATAGATTGTTCCTCATTTGTACTCAAAATTTAAGAAAACTAAATCTAACTAACTTCAAAATTTAAGTTAATGAACACAACAATAAAATAAAGTGGTCAAGCCACATGTACATTGATATGATGAATAAAACCCTAAAAAAAGGGACCAATCCACCCAAGAAGAGAACAATGGTCTAGGACGCCAACAACTAGCCTTGAATGGCTCCTTGAATGGCCCAAAAATGACTTAGAAGGTCCACAATCAATCCTTAAAGCATGGTGAAGTGATTCCCCAAGTCAACATGATCAATGTCCTCCTTTTAGTGCAACGTCCTCAGGAAACTCCTTCAAAGAGGCGGCATCATCTTAACAGCTCCAAAAATCATGTCCCAAAATAACCCAAAGCCTCCAAATCATGTCCCAAAAGATTGTCCATGCCCATACCTTGGATCAAGGGGCCTCCATGAAATAGGTGAATGACTTTCTCAGTGAAAAATCAACCTTAAAACCACATAACAGGTACAATGACGTCCAATGAAAGGGTGACCTCCTTCAAAACAACTCAATGAAGATCTCAAATAATGCTCCAATATCCCCACATAATGCTCCCAAAAACAATGCATGGTCATACCTTAGGTCAAGTCCCTCCATGAAGCATGGGAGATGCCTCTACATGCCAAAACTTGGGTCATAAAAATCCCATCCATCCAAGGGACATCAAATATAATAAAATTGATCTCCACTCTAGTTCATTTACTCTTCGAGATACTTCACCTAAGCTGCATCCACATCATCTAGTTGTGACAAGGGCGTGACACATCACCCACATCAAGTCAATGAAAGCTACAACAAACCTCACAGCTGCCATGCGTACAAGTCCGCCTTAAAATAAATTCAAATCAGCTCATGAAGTGACACATAGGACAGCATTCAAGGATCTTCCACGTGGTATGCATAGGAGGTGGCCAAGTGTCCAAAAACAACCCCAAAATTGCCCTGGCAGGTGTGATTTATGCCTCAATATACGTGAAATGCTTCGAACAATGTTAGCTACTTTGGGAAACATGAAAGTGCCCAAAACAACCAGCCCAAACTTCAAAGTAGGCAACACCATGCTACAAACCGCTCTATTCATCAAAAAATTTACTATGTAACCCTACTAAAAAAATTTACTATGTAACCCCACTAAAAAGAGAGGTAATAGTACCAAGCCCAATTGTATGGCAATTCTCTTATCCAAAACTAGTTGAGGAAAAAGATCAATTTTCAAAATTTAACATCATTGTCGTGAGAGGAAGCAACAATGTTTATCAAGCTCAACTTAGAAATGGAATTTGCCTATCAAAATGGACCTAATACAGACCTAATACAAACAGAGAATTCCTAATTGAAGTTGAGCTTCCATCCAAGATTAATCATGTTCACCTAGTGCTACTCATTGGCTATTGAATAGAATACGATGGATGGGAAAAAACACTACTAGTATATGAATATATGTCTAAAGATAATCTTCGTATCCAATTATACTTTGAACATGGAAAGAAACTTACCAAGTGTCTTCTATCAAAGCAACGAGTGAAGCATACAAACATCTTATCTTTTACACACTCAATCTTGGGCTTAACCCTGTTACATAAGTGGTCTCAACCCATTGATAATGGTGGGAATTTGCTTCTCACAAATGCCAACAAGTGAAGATGGTCCTAGTGGTGTCCTTTTGTGCACTAAGAATTTTGTGATTTATAAGAACTAATCTGGCCATCCATATGTTTTTGTAGTCATTCCATAGAGAGAAAATTCACTGGCTAAGTTTGGAGTCTTGATGGTATCTACTGCAACCCATCAATAAAAGACCCTATTCTTCGTCTTGTTGCAAATTGACTACGAGTACATATTGAAAGTTTCTTTTGTAGCATGAAAAGAATGGGTTAGGCTAAGCAAAAAAGCCTCATAAGCCTTACAAATTCAACTAGCAAACCCATCCTCACATGCCATTTTTACCTATTTGTAACATGTGAACAGGGCTCTTTGTACAAGGCAAAGAAGTTGAGGCCTAGAAGCCTTTCTAAAGACAAAGCTGTCTATACAAGACCCACAAAGAATCTGTGTTGGTGAAGTGAGTGGACTATAAGTCCCTCATTTATGGCCCATCTCTAGTAAAGTCCTTCGAGCTCTAAATGCAACATTCCTAGCCCGAATTCAAAAGAAAGATAATCCTTCTTCCTTCAAAGACGAAGACTTTAGGCCATGTCTCTCTATAATTCCATTTATAAGATATTTCAAAAGTGATAAGAAGAAGAATAAATCCAATACTCTCCAAAGCTATTTAAGGAGCAATTTGGGTTTTTAGTTGATAGGCAGATCCATCAGGCTATTGAGATTGCTCAAGGAGGATTGTGCTTTATAAAGACTAAGAAATTTTCATAATTAGATTTTTCCAAGACTTATGGCAAGGTCAATTGGTTATTTCTAAGGCTTATTCTCATTCACATTGGTTTTGGGTTGCCTCTCATTTACTAAATTGAAAGGTGTTTGACTTCATATGTTTCTTTCTTGAACAATGGTTCTACCCTTTGCCTTTTCAATCCTTGTAGAAAAGGACCTAGGCAAGGGTGCCCTCTAAATTTGTAAAAATCTTCCATCTCCTTTATTGTTTTAAATACAAAACAAGTCATTGAGATAATTCAATTGTTTCCCTTTCAAGTTTTGAATATAATAAAGGCTTAAAATATTTGAAATTTACTCTTAAAGCAAATGATGACGACACTAGGGATTGGGTTTAGCTATACTAGAAGGTGGAGAGGAAGGTGATAAGATGGTGTACCAAATGGCTCTCCATTGAAGGTGGTTTAACATAGATAGATTAAATATGTGTCAGAAGCAACCCCTATTTATTGGCATACCATGGATTGAATTACAATTGGTATCCTGGAAAAGATAAGAAAGAAATGCTTCAATTGTTTATGAAAAGAGAAAAAGAGAAAGTGTCGTGATCCTCTTTCTTGCGTCAAAAAATAAGATTTTTGTTTTCTATTTTGCACATTTTCCGAGGGAAAAATAGGGTTGTGACATTCATATCCATTCCTATGTCTTTGTATGCAGAATCTAAAGAAATTGCAGGTTTTCAAAGGAGAAAACAGGGTTGTGACACTTAGATCCATTCCTATAGTTTTCTGTGTAGAATTTGAAGAAACTAATTGCAGATTTGAGCGTTTCTATGTAGAATTTGAAGAAACTAATTGCATATCTGAGTTCCTCTCGGAAATTAGAATTTAGAAACGAGATATCAGAAATGTTCAACACTTTAATAAATATGAAAACCCTTATAGTAGGTAAACACCTTACAATGATCCTTTTATGGAAAGATCAACTCCTCCTATTCACTTGCCTGCTCCTCTTTGAGGAGGCAACCTCATTAAGCTCCAAATACAATATGCTCCATAAAGAGGACTCCATCCTTATTTATTGCTAGTTAGAGAACTCTAATTGTAACTACCTCCTAACTGCTTAGTGGACCTTCTTTAATGAGGCCACATACATTTATTCAATGTTAACAACCTAGTGATCTTAATAAATAACAACAAGCACAACAGACCTAGTCCACCTTACATCTAATGGCTACCATAACTACACTATTATTACCCATGGGCCATAATTACACTATTGTTACTTTAGTCAGCCCTTTGGTCCCCCATTACACCCCTAGGTGCATATCTCAACAAAAATGAATTCTGTTAGTGAAATGGCGAAGAATTGCAAATATCAAGGCATTACGGGGTTGGGGACTGAAAAATGTTCACTGTTTTGGAAAGGCTCTGGCTGCCAGGAGTTGGAGATTGATCAAATCCTTAATCTGTTGGTGTTCATTAAATACATTGTTCCCTTATCTGTAAACAACTGGATTAGGCAGAGAAATAAATCCTTTGCAAACTCCTCTACTATGTGGAAAACTTTAATCCAATGCTTCCCTCTTTTAAGGAACTGTCTGGTTTGAAAGTCAGAAGATGACAGAAGCGTCAAAATTGGCCAAGACACTTGGACTGGGAGTTCAAGAATGAACTCGCTTTCTGAAAATGTTGTGCCCTCCCTAAGACAGCAAGCTATCTTTACATTGCATGATGGAGCTACCCTGGGCAAAAGTACGAATTAGGACTGTTATTTACTATTGAAACAGAGGGATGGAATACTTCCATAAACAGATTGTAGATGAAACGCATACAGTAGAGAGATGAGGAAGATGCCTTGCTATGGTGATAGAACCCAATTGGTGATTATACACAGCTAGCCTGTGTTATAGAGCTATGTTCCTCACAAGTGAGCAAGAAGAGAGTTGTTGATGGAAACCCTTGTGAGAGTTAAAACCTAAAAGCACCATTAAAGTCCAAAATCTTTCTTTGGTGAGCCTTAAATAACAAATCTCACCATCTTTAACACTGCACACAAACATCTCTCCAACCTCAAGTTTTAGAGCACCCAGCATCTCCCAAAGTAACAAGGACACGTCTCACACGTAGTTGTCCAAGTCAGACTCAGGATACCCGACCGTGTAAGTGCTTTCCGCGAGTACAGCCCTGCCAAGAAAGATCATAAGTGTATGAAATCAAATGATCTTTATAGAGCGACAGGAACTATTGTCGGGAATCGTACTGAAGAGTGTTGCAACTATAGCCTCACATTTGGCTCCACATCAGTAAATTCACCGACCTAGAACACACGTTAAGATTACCCGAAAAGCAAATGGGATGCGAATCTTCTATTAAATAAATCAAAGGCTTACCTCGATAATACACTGTCCCGGACTGCATCTGCAATAGAATTTTAAAGAATTTCACGCTAATATTTGAACTACGCATAACAGCAAAATATCATACCTAACAAAAATAATTTTTCACGGGAAAGCAGCCCCGCGAGAGCAATCTTTTAACAGTTTTAAGTTTCTGAATTTAGGGTTCTCTGATCCATAATTTAATTATTAATGTTAGAACTTAGGACATCTTTCTGTATTAATCACATCAGACATGAGCTTTTTTATCAGGTTTTGAACCATCAAGTGTGGTTCATCATCAGGACAAGATGCAGAGTAGGATCAGGGCAACAGATTAAACGAGTTAATTTTTCAACTGTTATTTACATATTTACAGTCTGTAAAGGGCGGTAATGCGTGAATGATAGTAAAATATCAAAGTTTAACGAAAAAAATATCGTTTAAGCGATGAAAAGGAGCCCCTTGGCCAGGCATTTTCAATCATGGTACTAAGTATTAGTATTGGCAACCCTTTTATGGAACAAAATTAGGCTGTGAATTCACAGCAATGTATGAGCTGTGAATTCACAGGAATGTATGAATGACAGTAAATTAATTATCTAATCTAACGAAAAAAACGTCAAGAGATCAAAGAGAAGCCTCTGCTGGCCATGCAGTTTGTACTACAGTAATAAATATTAGAATTTCTAAGCCTTTGATAGAGTATAATTTTCAGGGAAAGAGCAAAATTTTAGCAGATTTAAGTCTGCAATTTCACAGTAAGAGTGTCAATTTTTAACGAAACAGAAGTCGTTCAAGAGGTCAAAGAGGAGCCTCTGCTGGCCATGGCGTTTGATAAGTGTAAAAAGGATGCAAATTTCCAAGCATTTGATGGAATAAAATTTCAAGGGAAAGAGCAATATGTAGCAGATTTAAGTCCGTGAATTCACCGATCTTGTGTGAATGACAGTAAATATCAACCTGAGCCAGACAGAAATCATTAGAGAGATCAAAAAGGAGCCTCTCCTGACCATCGGATTAGTATTACCGTAATAAGGATTAAAATTTCCAAGTCTTTAATGGAATAACATTTCCAGGGGAAAAACCAATATTTTAGCAGAATTAAGTCTGTAAATTCACGATCATGTGTGAATGACAGTAAAATATCAACTTCAACGAAACAGAAATCGTTCGAGAGATCAATAGGAGTCTCTGTTGGCCATCGCGTTATCATTACCGGAATAAAGATTAGAATTTTCCAGCCTTATATTGAATAAAGTTCCGGGGAAGAGTGATATTTTAGCATATTCAAGTCCGTGAATTCACTGTCATGTGTCAATGACAGTAAATTATCAACTTCAACGACATAGAAACCATTCGAGAGGTTAAAAAAAGAGAAGCCTCTGCTGGCAATGGCCTTTGCATTACCGTAATAAAGAGAAGAATTTTGAAGCCTTAAGTGGAACGAAATTTTCAGGGGAAGAGCGAGATTTTGACAGATTTAAGTCTGCAAATTCACAGTAATGTGTGAATGAAACCAAAATATCAAATTTAACTAAAAGTTATATTTCTAGAGATAAAAGCGAGCCCCTGCTGGCCATTGCATTCACATGTGATCCTTCAGAATTTTCAGAGACTGCAACCTTTTAGCAGATTTTAAATCTCTGAAATGGAATAAAGGCTTGCTTACTTGATAGGCGGAGGTCGCAACTCCGAATACAAAACTCTCCGGGAATTTATCTCTGCTAATTTCTTCGACATTTTCGCTTTCTTCCTCTTGCAGATGGAGAGCAGCAGGAGCTTCGACAGTGAGCGCCATGGATACTAGGCGTTCGAATAAAATCACAATTGTTCAAGTAACGCTCGCTAAAACGTTCTCTTATTTAATCCGGGGGCTCAACATTGGCCCCTTAGTGTTTGGTTCACGCCATGTGACGCCGGATCTGAGCTGGGCCAGAAACAGTGGCCGTGTCGATGTCAAACATTAATTGATTCAATTTGTGGTGGACGTAAAAAAAAGAAAGAAAAGGTAAAAGTCTATGGGATTGGTTCCGGCAGACCATCACAGCGCTATAGGCATGCCACGTGGTGATTGGTCCATTTTTCCTCCAGGAAAAAGTATGCTTGTCGGCGATATAAATTACGAATTTTACGATGCTTTACTGGGGCGTAAATCAGATATATTATGGGCATAAGTAATGGAGCGTAAATCAGAGATATGTTATGGGATATGAGGGAGTTTTTTTTTTTTTTTTTTTTTTTTTTTTTTTTTTTTTTTTTTTTTTTGTGGGGCTATTTTTCCGAGTTACTGGAATTTGGGTCTAAAAATTTGAGGTGAAATTTTGATTTGTATTATTTAAATTAATTTTTTGATTGTATATATGGATACAGTATCTCAAAAATTTCTATGGTACTTCTATCGCGGAAAGTTTACCAATTAAATTTGTGATTTTAATAAATTCTCGGCACTTCTATCGCGGAAAGTTCAGTATTTCAAAAATTTCTACGGCACTTCTATCGCGGAAAGTTTACCAATTAAATATGTGATTTCAATAAATTCTGACAAAATTTTGAAACATTAGACAAGAAAATCCCTTAAAAAAACTTCCAGAACACTAAAAACAACTCAATAAATAATTACATTTCCAATAAAATTTTAAACATGAACACTTTTCAAAACCATAATTACACTATGGTCTACTTTTCAAAACCATAATTACACTAAGACCATAGTGACCATCAAAGTCAATAAACCTTTCATGCTAGTCGGGCATCGACCACTTTGGTTTTCCGATAAATCTGTGTGTGGAACCACCTAGATTCCAGGCAATAAAGGACATTGGAGTAGCTATGTCACCTTTAAGGCTACGACCAAAAGTAAATGTATATTTATTAGTATATCTGTTTATATATATAAATAGAGTTGTTATGCATTTGGGTACATGATGATTATAAGTTGCATTTGTGTGTTTCTTAAGTTATGTGAGTGCACCAGATATTAAGGTAATATCAACATCAAGAGCTTTGTCAATTGAAAATAGTAATATCAAAATCAAGAGTTTGGTTTTGGTAAACGAAAAGAAAATATGATTTTAAAAACAATTTTAATGGTGGCAAAAAAAATTATTTAAATATTAGAATAGTTAGGGAAATTAAATGGTTGGTAAATATGGATAGACATCAATGTATGCAAAGTATCAAAACACTTACTTTATAATTTTCTAAAAAACATTAAATTATAATTTTATTTTAAATTATTATTATTATTATTAATTAAAAAAAAAGTTATAGTGTCAAGGGTTAGTTTAATTGGACGAGTCCCTATTACTAAAGCACCTTTGCTATTAAAAAGTCACTGGTTCAATTCCCTCGAGACTTGTGGGCTGGTGGGCTCCGGTTGCATGGTTGAACCGACCAGAAGTGACCCTTTTGGGTGGATCTACTTGGTACAAATATTTTGGGGACATTGAGTCAGATCTATGAATCACATTGAAAAAAATTAAAATAAAATAAAAAAGCATGTAACAAAATTTTTAACAATGAAATTTTACTTTCACTTTATCTTGGAGATTCCTAATCTATAACTAGGCTTTGTTACGATACGAGGGCTTACAATCCCACATATCCAAAAAAAATCATAACTCATTTCATATGACACTTGTTCATATGACATTTTTTTAATTAATCAATTTAATTGAAAGGGTAAAAATGACATAACTACTTTGGAGATAAATGTGAATCTTTGATTTGTGTATACTATTAAAAATATTCTAAAATATTCCATGGAAGTTAAATCTCTACCATCCACCTAATAATTATTGCATCAAGAGGTGCTCTCCAATGCAATATGGAAGAAATGTTGTCCTCTCCAGATATACCAAGCACCGAGAGGGATCAAATCTATTTTCGCTCTAAACGAAGCTTACACCTCAAGAGATTTGATCCCTCTCGATGCTTGGTAAATCTAGAGTTAAGATGAATCTAAGCTGGTTTATAATTAAATTAAATTTTGGAAGCTTTGTTCGAAAATAAAAATGTTTATAGTCATAATTACACAAATCCCATCATTGAGTTTTGTAGGCCATGATTAACTCATGGTTAATAGGTTTGTCAAATAACTTTTAAGTTGTGAATTTTTTAAGGTACATGAAATCATGTGATCTAGGTGGATGTTGGTGGTTACCCGGGTTTTTGTTTTTCTTAATCGGTTGGTTGGAAAATAGAAAAACCTGTAGGATGTTGTAAGGGTTTGGAGCTGAAAGTTGTAGTCCTTGGATAGATCTTTCTAACGAGGTATCGTGTGCATAAAACAAAGATCGTATGCCGAAGTTACAACCCCAGGAAGTTGATATACCAATTTACCTCAACGGGGCCTACAGACTTTTGGCACTTCATCTCCTAGGGTCAGGTTTTCGGATGTCTAGGGTTTTCCATTGTTTATCAATAATAAATAGGCCTTCGAGCATATTTGTAACATAGTTCAAAAGACATGCATCTACCCCATATCTTCTTAGAGATAAGCTACCATCGCCTAAGCTAGTTTATTTCCATTATACATGTAAACAATTTTTAGTACTTTGTTATTAATGAAGTGAAGTTATGTTTTCATTGTATCTTTGTGTTTTTGTTTATATTTCTATTTCATTTTGTTCCTTCGTAAAATTTGGATAAGTGGTATCAGGGCAGCCTGCTCTTTGTCTGTTTTTCTATGCATGTCCTTGACAAGGTCGGGGTATAAGGAGTTGGGACTTGAATTGGTTGAGTCTTTGCAAGACCATCCCCGCCGACATCGGCGACCTCCCATGGTGAAAGAAAAGAAAGACGAGGGAGTAAGAGATCCTATCAACTTGTTGCTTGAAGAAGCTCTTAAGCGGCAAAGGAATGAGATGATGGACAACTTTGCCTAGATCCTTCGGTGGATGCCCACCGACGATGCACCTTCATCCAATAGTCACTTCAAAGGTGTTGCCTCGTTCAAGGTACAAGTGAACTTCGATATCCCTATATTCAAAGGTCAAATAGATGCAAATGTTGTATATAAATGGTTGAATTTGTTAGAAGGTTATTTTTCGGTCCACAATTTTTCTGATAGGGAGAAGATTACTTTTGCAATGCTTAAGGTTTCCCCCTATGTCAAGGACTGGTGGGAAACTACTGTGAGAAAAGTGTTGAGGAACCCTCTATGTTTATAGCTGCACCCTCTTGGAACTCTTTTCGAGACGCTGTCAAGGAACAATATTACCCTGTGGGGAGCTATGAGGACAAGTACATACAGTGGACCATACTGCAGCAACAAGGGACCAAGATGTGCATGAGTTCATAGATATTTTCCATACTTTACGCACAAAGTTGGGTATCAAAGACTCTAAGTGGCATCTGGTGCTCAAGTACTGTAGTTGTCTGCAAAATACATTCAAGAAGAAATAGAGTTCCTAGACATCTCCTCGATTGTAGCGTACTAATATGTTGCCAAGATTAAACAAAAATTTAAACAAAAGAAGCATGACTTTGGATTTGCGAATCAAAAGCAGGACAAAAGTGCCCTCAAACTACAGAATAAAGGACATAGCCAAGGTGGAGCGATCCAGGACAACCCATCGAAGCCACAAGCAAAGAATGGCACCACAAAGATGAAGGACACAGGAAAGTGGTGTGACTTCCACAAGAGCCCCACTCACAAAAAAAATGAGTGTCGTGCCAAGTAGTCAGGTGGTTGAGCTGAAAGCTTCAGAGTCCGATGCATTTTCTAATTCTGAGTCAGAAGCTGACAAGGGGAAGCAAATTATTAATGTAGAACCCAGTGCCACCATTGCCACCACCAAGGTCCATAAGAATGAGCCCAAAGATCTAAAGGAGGGGTAGCATCTCTTCCACTCATAGATGTGGGTGAAGGGTTCTCTGCTACAGTTCATTGTCAACAGCGAGAGCCAAAAGAACCTCATTTCAAAGAGGTCGTGAAGCAGTTGGGCCTACCGACCACACCACAACTGTAACCATACACCATCGGGTGACTTCACCAAGGATAAGATCTCTGCGTTAGCCAACAGTGTCGCCTTCCCTACAACATCAAGCCCTTTACAAATGAGGTACTGTGTGATGTTGCTACTCTTAAAGTTTGTGATGTGTTATTAGGCCAACCATACTTGTGGAAGCGTCGTGTTGTGTGTGAGCCCAGGCCTTGTACTGTTATTATTATTTTGGGCAATAATTTATACATGATACCGGAGGTGGCCCTACCTACCACCATCTCTTTGATCTCTGCTAAGCAATGCAGTAAGATCATCTCTCAAACTAAGAAATTTGTTTTCTTTTTTATTCACTCTCAAACCAAGGGGAAGATAATGGCCACATCCATGGCCCCCAGGAAGGGATCCCCCACACAACAGAAGTAGGTGGATAAGGTCGTGGAAGAATACAGGGACATATTCTCCTCACCCATAAGGGTACCTTTGCACTATCAAGTCAAGCATTCGATCGATCTGACTCCTGGAGTGCTTCTACCTATTGGGCTAATATATCGTCACTCCATTTTGGAGAATGAAGAAATCAAGCGACATGATCAACATCGGGTGCCACAAAAGTTTCAGGTAGGTGACAAAGTTTGGTTACATTTATAAAAAATAACGCCTTACCGGAGCCCATAAGAAGCTTAGACACCTTCGATACAAGCCTTAACCATCGTGAAGGTTGTGGGAGACAATGCTTTTGACGTCAACATTCCCCCATTCCTTGGCTTACACCCATTGTTCAATGTGGACTGCCTTTGACCATATTTTTCACCATTATTGGACACATCAGACATTGCAAAACATCTAACACCAACAAAGCTAAACCCAGACTGCATGGAACATGCCACAACTAATCGGATCATGGACACGCAAATCAAGAACGCTCGCCAGCAGAAGATCCAAATGTATCATGTTGTCATAGCTGACCAACTCCTGCACCAAGGCAAGTGGCTTACAAGGGACCAAGTTTAGCAGAAGTATCCCCATCTCATGGAGGCACTCAACGCAATAGGGACTATTACTTCCTGAGGGGGGAGGATTGATCCAAGGGGATATTAGTGACCACCTAGCTATTCCACTTGACCCCCACCATTGTTTCTTTCAATTTCCTTAATTGTAGCACAATTTATTATTTTTGGCAGTTTTTCGGGTCCTGAACTTCTAGAGCCGTTTTGAGGCCCTAAACGATGTTTTTTTCGGAAAATGAGCAAACCTCAAAACTTATAATATGGTTTGCAGACAAAAGTTGTAGTCTTTAGATAGATATTTCTAACAAAGTATCATACGCGTTAAACATAGATCGTATGTCAAAGTTACAACCTTTAGAAGTTGATGTACTAATTTACCCAATGGGGCCCACATGCTTTTGGCGCTTCATCTCCTAGGGTTAGGTTTTTGGATGTTTAGGGTTTTCCATTGTTTCTCAATAATAAATAGGCCTTCAAACTTCATTATACATGTAGCCGCCACATCTCCTCTCAAAGATAAGTTACCATCACCATCACCTGAGCTAGCTTATTTCCATTCTGCATGTGAACAATTTTCAGTACTTTATTATTAATGAATTGAAGTTATGTTTTCACTGTATCTCTGTATTTTTGTTTATATATAATTCAGTTTATTCCTTCATAAAATCCAAATCATCATGCTAAGTGGATATATTAGTTGTATATATTTGATATTATAATGGTGGTATATATTTGATATTATTTTTTAAGTTTTTTTCAATTCATTTTTAATATCTATATCTGAGGTTCAAGTTATTTCTATATGAGAATCTTGTGTTAGGGTTCTATTTTAGGTTAATAATTTATCTTAATTGCATATTTATGCTATCTAAGTGTGTTTGTTGTGAACAATTCCTTATGTATATGATGGAACTAATTCCTTATGTATATGATGAGATTCATCTCACTAGTTACTTGGCATTTACAACAATCTTATTAGATTTACAACCAATTTTGAGCCTTTAACTTCTGAAATATTTTTCAAATATTAAATAATTACATCAAATCTAAACCGTTGGGTTTTGTTGGCTTGGTACCTCCTATTGTCCAAAGTTTATTAAGATATTTCTAATATTTTAATGAGCACTTTAACTAAATCCATATAATAAAGTTATGATCTCAAGAGCACTTTAACTAAATCCATATAATAAAATTATGATCTCAAGAAGATTTATATAATAAAGTTACGATTCCAAGAAGACATTTATAGAATAAAATTATGATTCGAAGAAAGAAATTGAAATCTCTTCGAGACATAAATTTTTATTTTAACTTTTAAAAGTTATGATTCCAAGAAATTGACATCTCAACCAGAGATAATTTTCTATTTTATTTTAAATTTTAGGGTTATGATATTTTAATTTTTTTGTCTCTTAAAGTTTTTAGAGATTATGATACGATATAGTTTCAACCACTTGTTAGGGACTTTTTCTGTAAATGATTATGGATATCACATCTCACACCTGCTAATAAAATTGAGTTTTAATTATAATATTATACTTTATTAAAGTGTTTATATTACTTTTATAATGTTACATCTTCTTTTATTTCATTTCTAATTTTATCTAAATCATAAAAAGAAAGGATATAAAACATTTTCCTACAAAAAAATTCCATTTAAAATTAATATCTACTTTTATCTCATTTCTAATTTTATCTAAATCATAAACAAAAATGAAATAATATAAAGCATTCTCCTACCCAAAAAAATCCCATTTAATACCTACATTGTGGGAAGTACCTAAATTGATGTGATAATGTACTCCCTTGCCCTAGACTAATATCATGGGCAATTTTGAAGATATACTTTGTAAACCATTATTTTATAAGTGGTACTCATCCTAATTGCAAGTGTAATTGCTAAAATAGCTTAACCGGTATACATCCTAATTGCTAAAATACCTTAACTAGTACACGTCCTAATTGCAAGTGTGATATGTATTTTCTTGCAAAACAATTTTATAAACAAGTTCAATATCATACTTTATGGGTTTTCTTTACCTATTTGAGTTTTTAAGTTTTAATCTATCCAACTACTTCATAAACAACACTTAAACGAGCACTTTATTTGGATTTTTCTTGATCATTATGTTTTATTCTATCCAACTACTTCATAAACAACGCTTAAACGAGCACTTTATTTAGATTTTTCTTGATCATTATGTTTTACCAACACCTTTGGTGAAACATCAACTCACTCCTAACCTTAGAAACTGGTTTTTTAAATAATAAGATTAGAAACTGGTTTTTTAAATAATAAGATTAGAAAATAGTGTAGTATGCAATCTCAAGATTGTAGTGTGAAATTTTTCAAAAAAAATGAACATTTTATAACCAAAATAAAAAATTACATAGTATATGCCAAAATAAAAACCATGAAGAAAAAAACCATTAATCAAAATATTGTAGTGTGAAATATAAATAAATGATTAACTAATAATATTTGGAAATAGTACAATATGCATTTTATAATTTAAAATTTAATGTAAGTATATAAATTTAATTTAATTTAATTTAATGTAATTATATAAATTAAATTATTAATAAAAAATAATAATTATTTGTTTATATAATAAGTATTAAAATTAATGAATTTAGGCTTCTGTGATCTATATCAATTTTGAGAAGAATGGCGAAAAATCACATAGAGATAGGCGACACATTTCGAACCAACCAGTCAGGACAAGTTGAATGAGATAAATAGATCAGACAGAATATCCAATGACTAAATTTCCAGGTAACGGCTAAAAAGATAAGATAACAGCTAGCTAGACTATGAAGGGCATAATTGACTAAATAAGCAAAATCAATTATTAATTTTCTTATAAACATAAATGAATTATTAATTAGTTATCAAATAGTTTATAAATATTAGTTAGTTGTAAAAGTTAAAATAGAATATAGTTAATTCTACCATAACTTTAAAGGACATATATTTATGAATATATATTGAAATAAATGGATTAGTTTTAAATTCAAAGTCAAAGAGAAATTACAATATTAATTAATAGTTTATTAAGAGGTAAAAAATAGTTGAAAATAAATAAAAAAATTAATTAATTAATTAAAAAAATTTAAATAAATATATGAATAAAGAAATAAATAAAATAAAAATAAAAATAAATAAATAAAATACAAAAAATACAAAATAAAATAAAAAATAAAAACAAAATAAATAAATAAATAAACAAATTTAAAAAAAAAAAGCATAATGTCCCCGCAACGTTTAGACCTCTTAACACCATTCGTAAGTCCCTCGGATCTGTGAAGGATCTTATTGACCCCAAGGACATGAAAGGTGTTTATATTATTCCTTGTTCTTGTGGGATCCCCTATATCGGTGAGACGGGTCGCTCCATTAACCAAAGGATTAGTGAGCACGCCGCTGACCTCAAGCACATGAGAACTAGGTCTTCTGCTTTAGTAGAGCACCTGGAGAAAACCAATCACCATGTCTACATCGAAGAAGCTAGTGTGATTGCGCACATGGAGAAAACCAATCACCATGTCTGCATCGAAGAAGCTAGTGTGATTGCGCACGTGGAGAAAACCAATCACCATGTCTGCATCGAAGAAGCTAGTGTGATTGCTAGAGTGTCATGATTCCATCACCGGAAGCTAGTGTGATCGCGCACGTGGAGAAAACCAATCACCATGTCTGCATCGAAGAAGCTAGTGTGATTGCTAGAGTGTCATGATTCCATCACCGGAAATTTAGGGAAGCCCTTGAGATTGAAAAAAGTTCGAACAATCTCAATAGAGAAGATGGCTGGAAGATCAGTAATTGTTGGGTCCTAGTCGTTTTCTCCCTTCAGTATTTTATTTATTTTTTATTTATTTATTTTTATTTTTATTTTTATTTATTTATTTATTTATTTTGATAATTTTTTCTAATTCTTGAATTTTTTATTTTTTTTTTTAATTCTTGAATTTTCTAATACTGATTTAAACTCCTTTAATATCAAATTAAAATTAAAATTAAAATTTTTATTTGATTTAATTTTATTGTATTTATATATATATATGCTTGAATTTTTTTTATCTTTTTATTATTTTTTTTAATTCTTGAATTTTATTTAAACTCCTTTACTACCACATTAAAATTAATATTTTTATTTTTATTTGATTTGATTTTAGTGTATTTATTTATTTATTTATTTTTATTTTATATATATATATATATATATTAATTTGTTTATTTATTTATTTTATTTTTAGTATTTTATTTCTTTTGTATTTTATTTATTTATTTTTTGAATTCGCTTATATTTATTTAAACTCTTTTCTTTTTTTCTTATTTCTTTTTTTTTCAACTATTTTTTACCCCTTAATAAATTATTAATTAATATTGTAATTTCTCTTTGACTTTGAATTTAAAACTAATCCATTTATTTCAATATATATTCATAAATATATGTCCTTTAAGCTTATGCTGGAATTAACTATATTCTATTTTAACTTTTACAACTAACTAATATTTATAAACTATTTGATAACTAATTAATTCTTTCATATATTTACTTAATTTAAATTAAGAATTAATTGTCCCTTTAACTTATATTTGATTTAAAATGTAATTAACTTATTTCTATTACTTGAATTATTTTATGATTATAATATATTAACTTGCTTATTCTAACATATATTTATAATTATAAAATTATTCATTTATGTTTATAAGGAAATTAATAATTGATTTTGCTTATTTAGTCAATTATGCCCTTCTTAGTCTAGCTAGCCGTTTCCTAGTCAAATCTAGTTGTTATCTTTTTAGCTGTTCCCTGTTCTGGAAATTTGGTCATGGGATATTTGCCTGATCTATTTATATTGCATAGCAAGTTCTGCTCATTCAACTTGTCCTGACTATAAACCAAACCACACTGGTTGGTTCGAAACGGTAGACTAAAATATCTCTATGTGATTTTTTGCCAAATGTTCTTCTCAAAAAGAAATGTTCAAATATTTATTTCATAATATATTTTATATTATAAAAATTAATATCATCATTATGATATATATATATATATATATATATATATATATATATATATATATATATATATATATATAGACACAAAAAATTATTAACCATGTTATATTATAAAAATTAATATCATCATTATGACTTATTATAAAAAGAATTAATATATGATTTAAGTATATATATATATATCTTAAAAAAACATATAACAAGACTATTAACCAATATATTTATGTAAATTCTTAAATTTGTAAATAAATTTTATTACAATATCATGAATTAATAACATGATTTATCAATGCCGCATGTCTATAAAACTAATCCATAATATATATATGTATGTATAAAAAAATAGCAAGATTATTAATCAATATATTTATGTAAATTCATAATTTGTAAATAGATTTTGTTACAATATCATGAATTAATAACATGACTTATCAATACTACATGCCCATAAAACCATAACCCATACATATATAAATTAGATTGAAAAGTTAAAATAATATGATCATTTTGAAATAAATCTTAATCTTTCATTCTTATTATTATTACTATTACAAGTATTTTATGAATATTGTGTAGAGATTAACTTCATACCATCCTCTTATTTCAAAATAAATATATCTATCTTCTACTATTCACCTATTCCATAATAAACATACCTATCATTGTAACTAAACAAATCTATCTACCAATTTGAATGAATTATTAAATAATAATTTGTATAACTCGTATACATTATAGCTTAATAAACATACCTATCATTGTAACTAAACAAATCTATCTACCAATTTGAATGAATTATTAAATAATACATTGTATAACTCGTATACCTTATAGCTTAAAATCAATACATTTGTAAATCTAATTAATTGATTATTTTAAAAGATAAATTTCATAATATTTGAATTATATATATATATATATAATTATTTCTTCTTCTTATTGTAATTATGTTTTAGTATTTTTTTTATTAAATTTAATAATATGATTCTTGTTAAATCATAATTTTTTATTTTTTAAATTATTTTTTTAAATATAAAAGTAAAGTAAACATTTCAAAAAATATCTACATTATTCAGATTATAGAATTTAGTTATTTAAATTTGCAAGTTTTAATAAATATTATTAATTAAATTTTAAATAAAATAAATCAATATAAATTAATTTTAGCTCTTGATCTACCAAGCACTGAAAGGATCAAATCTCTCAAGATGAAAACTTTTTTTTGAATGCAAAACTTAAGTAAAATTTTGCACGTCGAAATATTTGATTCCTCAAATATTGATGACCTTTACGTCCACAAAATATTGTATCAAGCATATCTACTTGAAAGGATCACTTCCTATCGCAAATCTACCTAAGATTCAATCCTCGTTGGCTCAAACACGGAGCCTCACCCCGAGAGTGTCATTCCTCAAATATTGATGACCTCTATGTCCACAAAATATTGTATCAAGTAGATCTACTTGAAAGGATTACTTCCTATCGTCAAATCTACCTAAGAATCAATTCTTGTCGGCTCAAACATAGAGCCTCACCCCGAGAGTGTCGAGAGAATTGAACCCATGACCTCTCAATAGCAAAATTACTTAATGATGAAGACTCAACCAACTAAGCTAACCTTCAACACTATATATATATATATATATATATTTCAATGTCAAATATATAGATTCTCAAAAGAGATTTGTAATTCATTTAGTTTATATATATATATATATATATAATGTCTTAACTCTATATTAAAACTCTCTCTCCTATATATATATATATATATATAGGAGAGAGTTTTAATATAGAGTCAAGATATATAACATCTTATATATATATAAACTAAAGGACTTACAAATCCCTCTTAAGTATTTATATATCATTATTTTACATTTTCTCTTTGTAAATAAAATTTATTAACAATTTAATTACTAAATCTAGTTAGTTTATAACCATGGTCTTGAATAAAAATATTTAATAAATAAATATAAAACCCTTAATGTATTATTATATTATATTATAATCCTTTCTCATTTTAATATGTTTAATATTTTTTTTAATAAAAAAATTAATTTATAATTTTTTTTCCTAAGAAAAAAGCACAACTTTCATTAATAATAAGAAAATTACATGTTGTATCATCAACATGTATGAGATGCAGTCACCAGGAAAAATGGGAAACCTATTCAGAATCAGTGCAATCATAGTTCGATATTCACAATATCAACATAATATTTACATAAAGAAACGATAAAGCATATGTCCGTTCAGTAACCAAGAGCTGTAAATAAACAAAAAGCAAAAATATGTTGAATGATCTTTTTGAATATCATTCTGAATGTTTCCATCCAAATAGATGAATGGACGATGAAAGAACTGGAAAAAAACTCTATCTTTGAATTTTTGAATCAACCACCGCCCCCTGTTTTGCTGCGACCTCTTTGGATAGACAATCAACGACCACATTCCTTTCCCTGTATATATGAGAGCATACAATAAAATCAAATTGTGATTTTAGAGTGATGACTTCATCCAGTAAACCCTTGAGTGTGTGCAAGTGACAATGATATGCAGAGTTGATCCAATTTATAACAAGTTGTGAGTCCCCAAAAATCTGAATCCTGTGGCAGTTTTGTTCTAGAGAAAAGATGAGAAGGTGTCTTAGGCTACTGAGTTCTACATAGTTATTTGTGCCTCTCCCTAAACCCACTTTGATTTTGAAAAAAAGGTGTTCATTTATATGGAGCACATCCCCCCCCCCCACAGCCCGTGGCCTGAGCAGACCCATCAAAATAAGCCCAAGGAATGCTCTTATCTATAACTTCTAGAGTGATGACCCGAGCATGTTGTTGATTAGGATCATCTGGAATCAGGTTGTATATGGCAACAATATAGTTACAAGTGGTTGGCCAATGGGTCAGAGCATCCTGGAAGATACAACAATTCTTGTTCAACCAAATGCCCCAACTAACAATCAAAGGGAGGTTTCTAACTTTTTATGTGGCGGCATCGGTCCACCAACGATACTAGGCATCAGTGATGTGCAAGCCTTCCCACTTATGGATAATGTGGAGAGTGGTTTTAATATGAGCCACAACAACCAAGCAATGGAGGAATAAATAATTAATATCCTCAGCGTTTTCATGACATAGACAACATCTGGACGGACCATGAAAGGCACGTCACATGAGGTTTACCTCCGTGGGTACTTTATTCGAAAGGATACACCACATGAACAACCACGTTTTGTGTGGTGCTTTTAGTTTCCATAGAGGGCGCCACCACCAGTAAGCATCCCTCGGGTCATGAGCATACATAAGAGCAGCATACCCTTCCTTTGGTGTATATCAACCATGAGAAGTTGAGGCCCAGATGATTTCATCATCTCGCGTAGTTAATCTGATATTTGCTTCCTCTAGAGCTCCTATAAATCGATGCCATGTCCTTCTCCATCTGTCCTAGATGCCAAGGTCCTGAGAGTCCAACCAATTCTGTGTTTTTGGAGAGGATGATTGTCATCAACGATGTGGGAAATCTGGGTGATGCCAACCACTGATAGGAATTGTCGCAAAGCCAGTGGGAGAATGTGTGCGTTCCCACATCTAGACCAGGCATCTGTACCCAGTCTGACCTGCTCACCATTCCCAATATGCCACGCCAAGCCATCCTTGATGATTCTTAATGATTGTGAGATGGCCTTCCATATGATCGATGCATCGATTAAGCATTGGTCGGGCCTTCGAATCTAGTCAATTACAGATAGGGGATGAATATATTTGTAATAAACCACCTCTTTCCATAAGCTCTCTGACTTGATAATTTTCCATCCCATCTTAGCTGTCAGTGCCTTTGCAAAAAAATTGAGGTTCATTATACCCCAACCACCCCATTTCTTAGGTTTCCCTATCCTGTCCCAACATACCCAAGTAAAAGACCACCCCAGATTTCCCCCCTCGCTAGAGGAACCTACAACAAATTTGTTGAATACTGTTGATAATACTTTTCGGAATCTAGGCAAGATTCATCCAGTAAACCAGAATGGCCTCCAGCACAGATTTAATCAAGGTGAGTCTGCTAGCCCTGGAGAGCCATCTCTGTTGCCAAATGTTTATGCGACCTTCAATTTTTGCAATGAGCCATGACCAATCAGCAATACGGTATCCATTTGGCTTGAGCCTGAACCCAAGGTATTTGAGACCAGTCTCCAGCTCTTGTCTGACGAAATCAAATTGTTGTAAAGCATATCTTTCCTCATTTTGGAGGCAAGACACTAAAATGATGGTGGATTTGTTGAAATTTGGCTCCATACCTGTAGCTTTACAAAACAATGATAGAATTTTCTTGAAACAAGTGGTATCACGGAATGAACCATTTAAAAAAATAAGCACATCATCTACAAACAATAGATGTGAGAGATAAGACACATCATATATCATTACCCCTCCCAGAGACCCTTCTGCATGAGCATTTATTAACAGTCTACTTAATCCTTCCATGATCAATAGAAATAGCAAAGGGGATAAAGGGAATCCCTGTCTCAGACCACGTTCAACATGGAAAAAACTCAATGCAACCCCATTGATAAGGATGCTATAGGATGCAAAAGTGAAGCAACACATGATCCAATTAATGAAAATATGAGGGAAGCCGATATGAGTAAGGATGAGCTGAAGGTATGACCAACTTGCACGATCAAAAGATTTTGAAAGATCAATTTTGAGGATGATAGACTTGTTGTTCTTTTTTTTGATCGAGTGGAGTCCTTCCTGAGCAGTCCCTATGGCTTCATGGATCTTTCGGTGGTTGAGGAAAGCAAATTGTTCCTTGGATATCATCTTGGACAAGAATGGTTTCAGGTGCATAGCAATTATTTTGGAGATAATTTTGTAAATATAGTTGTAGAGGGAAATAGGTCGATAGTCGTCAAAAGATAGAGGATTATCAGCTTTTGGGATAAGGGCCAGAAAAGTCGAGTTGAACCCCTCATACATCCGGCCAGAAAGTCTGTAATCCTCAATGGCCAAAGGAGGTCAGGCCCAATGAGATCGAGAAAAGTAATGTAGAATTCCATGGGCCACCCATCCGGACCCAAACTCTTGTCTCTTTTGAAGCATTTCAATGCAACTTCCATTTCCCCTAACGTTACTAGCTCATTTAGGGTCACCGCCTCTTCAACCTCTACAAATCTAGGAAAAACTTTAACAATTCAGAAGATCTCAGCTATGGAGGCTCCCTAGCGCCTTGAAAATATGAGAGAAATGTCTGATTCCCATATCTGCTAGCTGGTTGAAAGTGCTGGCCTCCCTGCGAGTCTGATCCTGCAAAGCCCAGATAGTATTAGTATTTTTCCTCCCCCTGGCATATTGTTGGAAGAACTTTGAGTTCTCATCCCCTGCCTTTAGCCAAATCGCTCTGCTCTTTAAGCGCCAAGTCTCCTCTTTCTGTCTCAGAAGACGAATCTTTTCAGTTTCCAATTTGATCAGCATATCCTTTGATTCAGAATTTGTGTAGCTTGTAATCCCCGAGTTTTCCATTTGCTTAAGGACCCCTTCAATCCTTAGTAAGTCGGCCTCATCCTTTTGCATCTTTTTTCTTGCCCATTTGAT
Source organism: Pinus tabuliformis (assembly GCA_031772625.1). Classification (NCBI taxonomy): domain Eukaryota; kingdom Viridiplantae; phylum Streptophyta; class Pinopsida; order Pinales; family Pinaceae; genus Pinus; species Pinus tabuliformis. The sequence goes on from CM062820.1 coordinate 329,138,582, forward strand.
GGTTTTTGATTTTAAACGGGCCAAGTTACTTGCAATTACTTCAGCCAGGGAGGAACGGTTATCTAAACCACAGTGTGTCCAGGTCTCTAGTACTAATTTATGAAAATCGGCTTCAGTGAGCCAAGTAGCATTAAATTTGAAAGGAGAGTTTGGTTTATGGTTGGATTCCATAATCTCCATGAAAATAGGGGAGTGGTTAGATAAGCCCCTCGATCCCACCCATTGACGAATACGATCCAACCTAGCTAACATAGTAGCCTTAATAAAAAAACGATCTAATCTTCTAGCCAAAGCATCCTCCCCAGTTCTTCTATTCCTCCAAGTCGGCACAATCTTTTCCTAATCTATGTTCAGGAGATCACGAGAATCCATTATAAATCAAAGAAGGCCATTAAGTGGCCAGTCTGAGCCTTGTTGCCCTAGGATTCAGAGAGCCTTAATGAGAAATTTAGGTCGCCTTCGATTATTAAATTATCAGACTGAATGAAATCTACATTCAACAGTTTTTCCCAAAAAACCTCCCTGTTATGACAAGGTCCATAGATGTTAATGAGTCTAAGGGGCATATTGATATCAGGGGAGATGAGGTCAGCACCCAAAAAACCCTCACCCCCCCAAATGTTGACCACCCTTATAGATTTTTTGTTGAAACCCAAAACACAACCTCCTGATCTCCCTCTAACATCCAGATAATGAAATTCCCAATCTGGGAGTATTTTCAGTAAGACATTATTGATGGAGGCCCCATCACCCAGTGTCTCCTGAAGAAATAAAACATCCAACTGCTCTGATCTACATAACCTCTTTAGCCCTAGTTTTTTATCCGGGTTGGCCAAACCCTTGTAGTTGAAAGAGAGGCACTTCATGGGGTAACCCTAGCAGGGTTTCCTTTTGCTCTAAGAACCCGGTCAATAGGAGTCTGAATACCTGATGCCACCTCAATACCAGCCCATTTGATGGCTTTGGATAAATGAGATTGTCTACCCCTAGGAAGCTTCAAGGGTATGGATGGGAGAGGGTCCTCATCCAGGCCAAAAGAAAGGGTTCTGGGAAGGGGTAAGGATCTCAAGTTATATCAGTGAGAACCACTAGAAATCGAGCCCTCCCTGGAGGCTAAAGGGAGAGGGTCCAATTGTAAGGTCGAGGAGGAGAGAAGAGGAGCAGGAGGAGTGGTAGCCACAAGACAATTTATGAAACACAGATTGCTAGCCCCAGTGCCCGAACCCAAAACAATCATAGATGATAATGCAATGCCAGATAACAGACAATCTTAAGAAACAAGGCAAGAGGGAGGAAGAGTACTCGAAAAAGATTCAGTGCCCCTTGATCGTGATCTAGTGATCGGTGCCTCGGAGGTCTAGGAGTCCATCTGTTGTGTCATCACCACAACACCACTCCGACTCGGCAATGGCTCCTTTGTGTGCACCACCGGTGAAGAGTCTGCCTCCGCGCTTGTTTGGGTGCTTGGAGATACATATGTTCGTGGAGGTTCCAACTGTTTCCCTTTTATCAAAGGAAAATATTTGTATAGGTGACCAACCTCATAGCATCGCGTACAATGTAAAGGAATGCCTTCACAGTCCAAAGTCTGCCACCTTATAATCTCAGCCATCTGAAGCTAATAGCTCTCCACCAAACCTTCACGAGTGTCCAAATGCACCCATATTCTTGAAATTTCCAGGCATCCAATTTCCTAGTATGATCTCTCATGGTCCAGATAAACACCCAAGTCATCTCCAATGCACCTAAAAGTTTTCTCTACCCAGAATTGTAGAGGGAGTCCAGGAAGACGCACCCAAATCGGCCCCGCCCCCATGTTTTCCTTCTCTGGATCGAAGAGGGGCGACCATCTCTTTAGTAGAACTGGCGTCATCTCTATATGCCAATAACGAGTCAAGACCCAGTTGACAGGTTTCGGTTGAGGGAATATGAGACCGAACCAACCCCTAAACATGGTTAGCACCGCAGGGAGTTGCTCCATCAGATGACCCCAGACCTCTGTTGTCCACCTCTTTAAGCGGGCCAATGTATAATTGCGGCCCCGGGCCCTGCTCACTAGAATAGTGCTCTCGGTAAGCCTCACTTGGGCCATAATAATACCTTCACTGAAAACCAGAAGCTTCCCCCGCTCTCGAACGTTTTAGGACGTCAATTTTTTCCCCTTACCAGGTATGATATGTGGGCTTAAGGGTTGTTGTTCGCCCTTTGCTTGGAGATTATCATCAGAGTCAGAGGCTCTATTTTCCTCAAGCCCTATTTCCTGTCGGGTGATACCAACGAAACACCCAAATGAGCAAGCAGTGGATGCAAAACCCAAAGGTGGGAAAACATTTGTGGAAACCCCAGGTGCGCTACGATCTTGGTTCAAACCACCCTGTTTATCTGCTGATATTCCACCCACACCTCCCATTGCCACCCTCATGCATTCCAGAACATTCTCAATACCCTGTCATTCATGCGCCTAGGACAACAGCTTAGATGGCGACAAAATATTCAGAAATGACACTTACGAGACCTCTCCCAGGTTGAGCAAGCCTTCAATCACCACGACGTTCGATTGTGTAAACCCTAACCCCTATAGGGTAACCTTAGTATCCTTTATTACCAAGGAAAACGACAACCTGTGCGTCTGGTGGCGAGTTTTGTTCCAGTGAAATCCTTCCTCTCGACAAGTGTTTGTCTTCGACCCAGATTTGTGATGGGTCCATGGTGTCAGAAGAGTAGTCTAGAAGTTCTTCATCCATACATGAAAAATGATGTTTGAGCCACCTAGTTAACTGTTCCCAGCAGGCAAATTCAAGTGCCCCCCCCCCGACAGGCGCTGACCCCAGTTGGTGACCGCTAAAAACCAAAACAATCGATGCCCTGTTTGAGAATTAAAAACCTTAGGAAACCCAATGACAAAACCCACGGCAAAAACCTTGAATTGGTTCCTAACTGCTACCCACCAAAACCGGTGTGGTAACAATGGAGATAGTAAAAAGGTTAAAGAAAACCCCTTCTATGCAATCCCCGATGCAAAATAGGTCACAGAGCTAATCACTTCACGCCATGAACGTCGTCCAAAACACTTGTTACCTCCGTCAAACCCTAGACCCACCATTAATTATTATTATTATTATTATTATTTCATCCATATTCTATGTAGAATTAATTATTTTACATTTTCTCTTCGTAAATAAATTTGATTAACAATTTAATTAATAAATCTAGTTAGTTTATAACCATGATCTTGAATAAAAATATTTAATAAATAAATATTATACCCTTATGTATTATTATATTATATTAATCCTTTCTCATGTTTAATTTGAATAATAATAATAATAATAAAATAATTAATTTTTATTCCATTAACAATTTTTTTAACAACCTTTCCCAACGGCTAACTCATAACGACTAGTTTACAACGGTTATTCCATAACGGCTAATTCCAGGCATGGATGCTTCTTTGCTATTTAAACATTTGCGAAGATTGATCTTTTCACCTTTGTCCCGAGGATGAACCACATTAGTTGGTTCAAAACATTGACCAAATCTCAAGAATGTGATTAATCCAAAAGACAATACTATTATCAATATGGATCACAAAAGTCTAAGATCTAACATCTCCCTTATATTGAGTTGTAGAACACCTCTCAATGTAATCAAAAACTATATCTCTAAAAAAGATCAAAATATAAAACATTTATAATATATTTATCATAACCCCCGATCGAGGTGGTACCCAAGGAGCGCCTAAGGAAGCAATAAATGATTTAAATGGACATGAGGGTAGAATCAACACAAACTCAAAGCCACTACCTCAAGTAATCACTTGTGGCAACATGATGTTGCTTGCCACCAATTGTACTAACCATGCAAGGTCATTAACCTTGCACTCTCATTCGCAGTGATAGTCCACTGCTCGATGTCATTTTCTCATAGAATTCATTTGGAGGCTTCTATTAATATGGCAATAAGATTTATTTTGGTTATGTTGAGTTGTCCCGAGAAAGATTGTGGTAACCTCTTTATGGAAAACTGTGATTCACCCAACCTCACATTACCTCTTTGGTCCAGTTGTTTCTATTTTGATTAAAGGGTTAGGCCACGATCTTCCTAACATGGCCATCCCTTGCTTTGGGTCTCGAAGTCATCTTCACAAGTTTCTTTTCTATCTGATCTAGCCAAGACCTTTGTATATCTCCATTGATTGGCCTCCCCCGTTGTGTTGGAGAGCAAGTAGCAATGGAAGAGTGCTTACGGATGAGGGAATTTGTTGTCAAAGGCGTGAGAAAGCATAATAATGCTCTCACTTCCTCAATTCCAGCATGCCTCAAGGTAATTTGGTCCACCATCTTACTGGTATTCCCCCAAGTTTAAAAAAGGATGGCTCAATATCTGCCTGCTAGCAGTTGAATACAAACATATTTTTACACAAATTTTAGAAGTCAAGATTTTAAGCTTTCATTGTGGGTGTTCTCCCCTTTATCGAGAATTTGGTCCTCCTTATGTTTGGTTAAAGTCTCTTTGACCAATCTTCCTACCCCTCATATAAACAAAGGGCCCCCCTGTTCGAGCTCCCCTGCTCACTTTGCCAGTAATTTAAACTGGTTGTATCTCATTGCGGTCACATCGTCATCACTCCCTCCTATTGGACTTGCCCTTCTCATTACCCTCAACATCTCCTGTGTATTTCCTTGCATCTTGCTTTCCTAGCTAGTTCGTTTCTATGCCTTGAAAACATGAATGGTCTTAGTGAGGCTCCCCTCGGGTTGAGGGGAGTGCTCGCAGTAGACTCTGAGCTCATAATGTTACACGAAGGTACTGCTCATAGACCCCAAATCCCATCCAATAATAAATTGTTCAAGCTGATGACGAAGTAAGAGTTCATCGTGATGAGTAAATTGATGAAGAGGTTCTGGCCTACATGGAAGATTGGGTGCTTAACTCAAGCTACACCCGGGGGCACAAGAACCAATATCTTTGTACAATCAATTTATTGGGACATGAAGCCCCTATTAAGAAAAGGTTTGTTAGAACACAATGAGGCGTGCACGGAGATCTTGATGTAAATAGATGAACTGTAGATAGAGCACAAATATCTTGGCTTGGAACTTAGGGATATCTCTACATGACTAACTAAGATTAAGGTACTAATGTTCAAGGGAAAAGGCCCTACATCACCGGGGACCCAACAAACCCCATTGATGTTTCTACGTCCCCGTAGAGCCATGCACATTCTTGTTGCTGAAAATTTTGATCTACTATGTTTATGTATAAAAACTTTGTTATGCTAGATAGATACATATTAGTTAGATTCAACATGCATCTAGTCACTATGATTTTGATTAAATTGTGTTTAAAATGTCATGTTATATGTATCATGTTTTGGACAAGAGTGGCATAGCAGCACTAAACAATTAAACTCCTCTATGTTTTTGATAAATGAATGAAATTTTTTAATTAAAAACAACACTAAACAATTAGACTCCTATATATTTTTCATAAATAAATGAAAATTTTTAATTAAAAAAACCATCTAACTTTATCGTAACATTAAAATCGTAATTATATATATATAATTCTTTCACCAAACACGCTGACAATATATGTCAAAATTAAATAATTTGATTTTGAAATTAGAATTTATGAATTCTTTTCACAACCGTAATAATAGTGACAACTTTAATTAAATAACTTTGATTGTGAAATCAAAATTAATAACTTCCTTTCACAACCATGTGGATATTAAAGATTGAAGTTAGTAATTTTAATTTTAAAGTCAAATTTTATGAAATATTTTTACAACCACGTTAATAGTAATAGTAAAAAGGGTAAAGTTTGTAATTATGACTTTGAAAACAAACTTTATAATCAATATTTAATAATTTTAATTTTAAAATAATACTTAAAATTTTAATTTTAAAATTAACTTTTATAAATTTTATATGATTTTTTTTTATTAAATCTTATAAAATCTTTTCACAACCATGTGAAGATGAAATACTGAGCTCGACAATATTGATTTTCAAATCAAATTTTCTAAAACATTTCCATAATCAAGTTAATTGCAGAAAGTGAACTTAGTGGTTTTGATTTTAAAATCAAAGTTTATAAATTCTCGCTGAAACCAATTTTTTCTTTCTTTCTTCTCTCTTCTTTTTTTTTAGTAAAAAAAAACTATATTGTATTATGCTAGATAATCATATAAAGTCCAAATACATCTGAATAGTTTGATATGAGAGATACTCCTTAACTTGTACAAAACTGTAGAGGAAACAAAAGTAATGCAGATGTGTCTGAAAGCCAATATTCCACCAGTACTAGTGAAGAAAAAGAAGTATATGAGCTGCCAAACAGCTATAAACCAGAGGGGAAGACAATGCTTAACCAGATAGATAGTCTAGATAAGTCAAAACCCCATTTAGGGGCATCCTCTGCCAGCTGAGAGAAGATATACAAAATGTGCAAAAAAGTGCAAGATAAAACAGTAGCCTGAAAACATACCTGGGAATTTTGAAATGAAAAATGTAAGATTATGTGCTGGGTAGAGAAAAATCTTGAATCGAATAAGTTTCAGCTTCTATTTTTATATCCATTTTCCATTTGCCCATTTGTGATAGGAGTCCTCTCTTTGATAAGACATCAGCTTGGGTATTTTGAGCTCTGTTGACATGCTGAATAGAATAATCATTCCTCCTCCCCCAGAGTGTGTCAATTCTGTTCATCCAACCAGATAGATGTTGTTTTTTAATATGATTCTTTGCTGTGACATGATTTATTATGATTTTGGAGTCACCGAAGATCTGTAGGGACTGTATATCTAGGAATATGCTAAAAAAAAGAAGAAGTCCTGATAGCACCATTGCCTCTGCTTTGTTATTAGTTCCTTTTCCCCCATTCCAGTAGATTTCAAACTGCTGATCATCATCCATGACAATGAGGACCCCACAAGCACATATACCATTTTGTGTCGCCCCATCAAAATAAGCTCTTGGGAAAACCATGTGATCTGTCGATTGCTCTTTTGATTTTTCCTTTTTTGTTCAGAGAAGACTTATAAGGAATAGAGTTATAAAGAGAGATAATGTTCTCAAAAACTAACCCAAAACCTTCCTTTCTATTTTGAAACAAAATGTTATTCCTCCATTTCCATATAGACCAGAGAACTAGTTGAGGAATTGGTCTCCAGGATTCTTTCTGGATACTCCACCAATCAAGTGCTTCTTTTAGTGAAGATTGTAGAACAAAATTAAACCCAAAATAAGAAGCAAGGTTTCTCCAAAGCTGCTGGGTGATAGAACATTGTAGAAACATGTGAAGGTTATTTTCTTCCGTTGTTTTGCAAATTAAACATATTCCAGGTCTTGACCAGTTCCTCTTTTGCAAGTTTTCCCATGTCAGATTTTTGTTATGAAAAACTAACCATGAGAATATGATAATTTTATGAGGACAACCAGTTTTCCATAATGATAAAGGAAAGATGTTAAGTGATTGAGAAATGTTAATACTGATAAGATTTGAGTAAATATCTTTAACACTAACTGTGTCCTTTCCATTGATCCCCTTCCAGATAAGGACATCATCATCTTCGGTGCGACAAAAGCCCCTGTTCCTTAAACACCACTGAATTTGAGTCCATTGTTGTGCTAAGGATCCTATCAAGCCCATAGACAAAGCATTTTTCCAGATGGGGAAAGGGCCCTGCCAGTCAGCAATGACCTGATTCCAGGTAAAATACCCTTTTCTATGAAAGAACTCCATTAGCTGATGAGATATATTAATGTCATCCCCCCCACCCAAAATAGGATCAAGACCAATAAAAACCTTTTTACCTGTTTGAAGACTCCAGACAAGGTTTTTGAGGAAAATAGGTTCAATTTTACAGAAGCTCATCCATATGGCTGAGCCCTGTGAAGACCCTATCTTCCCCTTCCTGTACCAATATGAGATATCTCTGCTAGCCATATATTTCTTCTTGATAGTTATGCTCCATGAGCTATCCCCAAAAACTCCCCTCCATAGAGACTTACATAGCAAGGCCTTTCCAAATGTTCGGAGATCCAATATAAATTCTCGCTGAAACCATGTTAAAACATAATAAATTTGATTTTGAAATAAAATATTATAGATTCTTTCTACACCATATAGACAATAAAAATTTTAAAACTTAATAATTTTGATTTTGAACTCTTGAATCCAAGTGTTCCTTCAAGTAGTGTGGCATGTCAAGAAGTGTTAGACAAAAATCATGCCCACAATCAATTGTGAGTCGGAGTGGTGGTCATGCACCATGAAGTTAGATGAGCATATATGGTTAGAAAATGAGGAAGAGCAAGACGTAGAGGCATAGGACGATCGTCCCCTCCCTCTTTGGCATGGTCAAGATGAAGAGTTGTTTGATCAAGACATACTAGTCTATATCCATCATTTGGTTGTTGTAATGGAGGTGGAGGAGCGAAGGCACTTGGGCGACGGATTTTGGGCAATAAAGAACTTATTAGTGCATCACCTTTGGACCATGGAAGAAGTTACAGGCAGAGCATAGCAAAGAATGGCAAAGGTTGGCATGTAATTCAACAACACACGTCTCATGCTGTGTAATCTCTCTAGGGCTATTGGTATTGAGTTCCCTCCCATCCCCCTAACTCCTGCAACCACCAGCTCCAAGGAAAACTCTGCAGATATGGATTCCTCACACCAGCTTGGCTCACCTCCTCACCTTGGTCCTCCAGTGGCAGTAGTAAAGGACAATGGTCTTGAGGTTTGCAGCTCCCCATCCAGCAAGAAGCCTAAAACAAAAGTAGATAGTTAGATGAAACCTCCCACTAGCGCTGCCTAGGTCTCTAAAGGCAAATGCTCTTAGCAAGATACAAGTTCTTACAACTACATGATTGAATGGGAGTGTCCTCCCTAGCCTCTAGAAAGATACGATGATCCTTTTGCATCCCTAACAACACTGGAGCAGGGAAAGAAGGCTAAAGCAAAGCCAACCTGAATTAGATCCAAAGCCAAGCAAACAACATGACCAGGTCCCTCATTAGACATCATTTGCTTTTGTCTTTCTCTAATAAAAATAATTGTTTCAGATTTTATGATCATACTAAAAAGCAACATTTTTGCATGCCCAATGTACATTTTTGTATGCCATATGTCCATTTTTCTATAGCATATGTTTTCAAACTATCTTTTGCATTTTCTTAAATACCATCTTGTTTCCCTTTCATAGTCATACGGTCCCTCTCTAGCTCTTCTAAGACCAAATTTAACACTATATAGACAATCTTTGTTTGAACATGGAACTTTATAGCTAACCTCAAAAGTATTTTTAGTAACATAAAAATTTCTTATTGTTTAACCAAAAAAATGAACAAGAAAATTTGAAATAAAATCTTACTGATTTTTTCTACACCATATAAACAATAAAAATAAATAATAAAAATTGAAATTGAATACTTTGATACTATTATAATGAACTAATATGTCATTAAATGTGTTTGAATGCATATTTATATACTAAATATATTAAGATAAATGAGATGGTTTGAGTAGGAGATGTATATTTAGAATGAGACCTTTCCAGTGGGATAAATGTTTGAGTTAATTATATTGAATGTGTCGTTTAATGAAAAAAATGAAACAAAAGAACATAAGGAATTTAAAGTATTTTTGTTGTGAGGGGTTATTTCTTTTGTTAAGGATGTTGGAATATTGGACAATAGAGTCATTCTTATATCGATTTTCCATTTAGGTCATTCTTATATCGATTTTCCATTTAGGCCCATTTTTACTAGATATAAATACTTCTGAAAAACTTACTGAAAATTAGGGACATGGGATTATTTGATTAACATTAGTTAGGGTAACCTTCATGGTTGTGGGGTAAAGGGAACCCTTTTTCTCTTCTAATTATCACTTCATTAGGTTCAAAGCAAGGTTTGAGGGTTGTTAAAATAACTTTTTCAGACTTCTAACTCTAAAATTGTTGTTATTCTTGGCTTTAGAGAAAGGGGTTCAAAAGATGCATATTTTTGGTGATTCTTGTTTTAGAAACTAGATGTGGAGAAAATATAGGATGAAAATTTTGTTTTTAAGTTCAATTGTTAGGGAGATTTAAAGAATGAAATATATTATTAACTTCATTTTATTCTATCATATATACAAATAATTTAACATGGAGGTTGATTCCATATAAAAAGGGCTTTGCATAGAAGTTGAAGCAATGAATACTACATTGAAGCAAGGCGATATTGTTTAAATAGTTTTTTTTTAATGTTACTCCTCAATGTTGGATTTATATTGTGGTTTTAACTATTTTATTGTCCTTGTAAAACTGTAATTCAAGAACATTGAGTCATTAAGACTAGTTATATTTAGTTGTTTCTTATGTCCTCCTTTTTGATAATCATACTAATTTGTAGAAGGTGTTGTATTCTCAATAGCATTGTAAGAGTGTATTTTGATTCCACTTCAAGATGACCATTGAAATGGTGGAGGTATATGATGAATCTTTTGTGTTGATAGGAGGTTGAATTAGAGATCATTTATGGTTACATAAGGCAATTACAATTTTTAAGATTTATGGTTTAAATACTACAAAATGCATTTGTGTATAGAAAAATGTAAATTTCCTCTCTTTCATGAATATAATTTACAATTATTAAGATTTTATTTTTTTGACTTTTTATTTTTTTCCCAAGGAAAAAATGAGAGATGTTTATTATTCTAAATATATTTTGTTTTATATGTATAACATTTTATTAATTGCATTAAAAAATCATAAAATACAACCTATGGTTATTTTGTCCATTTGAATAATTTTATACCCATGTTGCCACTATCTCACTCTCCAACACATTGGTGAGAATGAGATTGTTGCTATTTTTCCAACCCCAATCAACTCATGAATATAAAACGTCAAAAATGAGATTTGAAACCATGTGGGGAGGATAACAACTTTTCCATTATACCACTCAAGCTAGATCTAATTGACCCACCATTTGAATAGTTAATTAAATGCTTGTGAGAAAGATATTTATATTCTAAATACATTTGTTTTTGTGTATAATGTTTTTACAACTTAATCCTTGTAAATGATGTATGTACTCTAGAGGTAATATTATTGTATTTCCATTTCCCATGATAGTTTTCCCCTAGTCTTACTTATTCCCCCCTTCCCATCTTCCAAGCCAAATTGTTTCCAATAGTAGGGAATGTTAAGACCATAACCTTCCACTAATTTGACACATTCTTAAATCTCTTTCTTAGATTTATAATCCAACTCATATATGTACTGGTAGTATCTACTTTTTTTCTATAAATTTTGATCAAAATTGGATCATTATATTGTTTTTAATCTATCTCAATGCCTTCAGAGTGGAAAAATTGGAGGAATCAACTTGTGGGGTCATTTTTATTTGTGGGTCCCACTTTGGAGAATTTGGGTCTAAAAACCTTCCAAGGCCATTTTGAATCATTAAATAATGTCTTGGGGTATAAACGTGTTTGCTTAAGCACAAACCCTGTGACTATATCCTACACTGGAAAACCTTTCTAAAATTGTAAGAATTATGTTAATCAAAGTTCATACACAAAAGTTATGTCACCTGGAAGTTGATCTATCGTGAATGATCACCATGAAAAAAGAGGATGCCACATCAACCCCCCTTACTCGTGTAAAATAAGCTAGCCACATGAGGACTATGAAGAACACTCTAGAGGCTCTAAGTTGTAACTCTAGTTAAGAGTTAGAGTTAAACTTAACCCTTAGTTTGTTATTGGGCTATGTTATAACCTGGCCACTAGGAAGAAAAGAGGCCCCATTCTGTTTGATTATATCTTGTTCCATAATATAGTAGAGAAATTGTGAGTAGCAGTGAGAGAGCATGACAGAGTAAGTGTTATGTAGCAGCCTTACAAGGCCAGAGGTCTCAAGTGACTCCATAAAGAGTGACTTATCCTTCGTACTTGCATTATTTCCATTCTAGACAAAAGAGAACCAAGTAGCGTCACCTTTGAGTTGGGTTTTCTCCTATAAGATTTTCTCAAACCATATCTTTGTGTTCATCGCAGTTGATGTGATTGTATTTTGTTGTTTTCTTTTTTCTACATTTGGTCTATTTCATGCATAAATAAAAAATCAATAACTAACAAATATCGAATCTAAAGGAATTTAACCTTCATAGTATAGAATTTAGTTTATTTTTATCAAATTTATTGTGAAAAGTTGTCTAGTGGAAGATCCACGGTAGTTTACAAATCAATTTTATTCCATAAGTTTTCTTTTGTTAATAAATTTCACAAAATCTATGTTACAAGAGATTTCCAAAGAGATGAATGTGCTTTATGCCCCATCCTCTGCTATCCTTTGGCTTAGAAATATTTAGGCATCTAACCACATGAATCTCATAAGTATCATGCATGCCAGTCCCTATAGGAAATTGAAACACACTTTTCTATATCTTTCCATGACTCCTTTTGGAATGAAGGTAACTGGATGCTACTATACAAGAATTGTTTGTAGTACAAACTTAACCAATGTAAGTCCTATAGCTCTCATAAGGCATATGTTACACCAAAGAAAAATTCTACCTTATATCCTTTCAATAAGCTAGCTTTAATCTTTTTTACCATAGTTAACAAGCTTTAGGATGAATACCAAGTACTTAAGTCCTACCTAAAAATCTACTATTCTATAGGGAAACCAAATGACTAATATTTGAGTTTCTTCCTCTCTCAATCCATGGAAACTATAAGAATTTTTAAGCATTGATCTCCATTCCAGTGGCCATACAAAAAAAAAAATAATATCTCTTAAGTCTTCCTAGCCTCCCTTTCAATTCCTTTCAATTCTCGAATATCATTGTGGTAAATCTGAAATCTCTATCTACAAAAACAAACCATATAAGTCTAAAATCTACCATTATTTCTCTATACAGAGGAGATTCATGGGATGAGATTTGTTCTCTCGAAAAATCAAGGATAAAAATTAACAAAGGGTAGTAAACCTACAATTCATTTTGTCTATTTGTTTATTTATTCCTCCACCTACCTTATCTTTCTTCAATGTTTGTTCTTAAGATGGATCCACTTATGGATTCGAAACGCCAACAATTCTTGAATATCACTATGGTAAATATGAAATCTGTATATACAAAAACAAACCACAAAAGTTTAAAATCTATCATTATTTCTATATATAGAGGATATTCATGGGATAAAAATTGAACAAAGAGCAGTGGACCTACAATTCATTTTGTCTATTTGTTTAGTTATTCTTCCACCTACCTTATCTTTCTTCAATGTTTGTCTTGAAGATGGACCCACTTACAAATTCGAAATGTCGAGAATTCTCAAATATCACTGTGGTAAGTCTAAAATCTCTATCTACAAAAACAAACCACAAAAGTCTAAAATTTACCATTATTTCTCTATATGGAGGAGATTCATGGGATGAGATCCCTTCTCTTAAAAAATCAAGGAAAAAAATTGAATGAAGGGCCCCGGACATACAATTCATTTTGTCTATTTGTTTATTTATTCCTCTCACTACCTTATCTTTCTTCAATGTTTGTCCTAAAGATGGATCCATTTATGGATTCAAAATTCGAAAATTCTTGAATATGACTGTGGTAAATTCAAAATCTCTAACTACTAAGTCCTTATTCTACTAGGAAAAACAACAAGGGAAATAGAGGGAAGCCTTAACTTCAACCTCTAATTGGCTTAAAAAAAGGCCAAGGCTACCCCATTTATCATTCACAGATAAGATAATGCCCATAATCCAATTAACAATAATGATATTGCACCCTATATGGATCAAGATTAATCTCAAGTGTAACTAGTTTATTATGTCATAGTCTTTTGATAGATCCAACTTAATTATAATCCCTGACTTCTTTTTTCTCTTCATGTATTGTTGCCTCTTTGATGTTATCATAATGGCTTATGTATTTGAATTCCTTCCAAAAATCCAATGTGTTATGATGAAATCACACTTGGTAACACTCCTTCAAGTCTCAATGCTAGCACCTTTTATATGATTTTGTAGATATAGTTACAAAGTAAGATAAGTCTATAATCTTCTAATTAGACTAGTGTTTTCTCTCCTTGAGATCAAAGCTATGAATATTGTTTTAAAATTCCTAGTTATTATACCAAAACCATTCACTTCTTAAATCATCCTTTAGTAAAACTTAAGAGAATTATAAAAATATAGAAAGAACTCAATAGTCCATCCATTAGGATCCAAAATTTTGTCTTTCTTGAGAGAGAACATAATTGTCATTAGCTCCTCCTTTGAGACTTCCTCTAAAAACTTCATTATATTATTTTGTCATGAACTGGGGGGAGAAGGAAGCATCCTTAAAATTTTATGCAATATTCACTTAGTTAAGTTCTTTATAGATATCTTGGAAGTGCCAAATCCTGACTCTAGTTATGTCACCATGAATATAAACCCATTCCCCTACCTCAACCTTCATTCCCACACAATATTCTATTTTTCCTTGTGATTTATAAAATGATTAAAAAACTTGATGTTCTCATCACCACTTTCAAGCCATATAGTCCCATTCTCCAATCTCCATTATGCTTCTGTATTAGCAACCAAACTCCTCACTTTACATTCAATTTCATTTTTTCTTCTAGAATAGAAACCCCCTTATCATTTTGATGGACCATTCTAATATTTTCCTTGGGTTATCAAAAGACTCAACTGACTAAACATTGGTTAGAGACCCTATGCTTTGATCGTAACTACTCCACTTGTCTTTTACCAAGGTTTGGAACTCCTCCTCCCCTGACCATCTAGAATTGAACTTAAAATGAGAGGGAGGTTTATCATTTCTTGACTCAATCTGAAGATAAACTACACAATGGTTTGAACCTCTTACAATACACATCGATGATCTAGATATATTTTTCTTTTCCATGAGATTTTCAAATACAAGGAATCCACTCAAACACTTTGAAACATCATTCCTAATTATGTTATTCCTCTAAGTTGGAATAACCTTGTCTAGTTCAACATTAATAAAAGCCACTTGTTCAAAATCATACTTGAAATATTCCATTTCTCTATTAGTTATTACCTAAGAAATTGAAACTTTCAACATATTCCAGATGAAGTTCAAGTCTCCACCAATAACTAAAATGTCTTCTTTTATAACTTCAAGCTTAAAAACTTATCCCAATACCTCCACATGTCATTGTATTGTCCATAAGCATTAAGTACATATGCATTGATACCTCCTCATCCCTTTGTTCACAATAGGTTTCCCACCAGTCCTTGACATATGGGGCAGCTTTGCGGAGTGTAAAAGTAGTCTTTTCCCGATTGGAAAAGTCATGAACTGAAAAATATCCTTCCAACGAATTTAACCATCTATCTACGACGTCTACATCTATCTGGACTTCAAATATGGGAATGTTAAAGTTAACTTGTACCTTAAAAGGAGTGGCGCCTCCATTGTGGTTGTTGGATGAAGATGCATCGCCTGTGGGTATCTGTCAAAGGATTCGAGCAAAATTATGCATCATCGCATTCCTTTGTCAGTCAAGGGCTTCCTCGAGCAATATTTTGAAAGGATCTCCTGCCCCCTCGTCTTTATTTTATTCTGCCATGGGAGGTCGTTGGGGTTTGCGAGGCTGGTCTTGCAAAGGTTCAACCAGTTCGAGCCCTAAATCCTTATACCCTAACCTTATTAGGGACATGCGGAGAAAAACAACGAAAGCGCAAACTGCTTTGATACCACTGATCCAAACTTATGCACGAATGCAAAAAAATATAGATATAAAAATAAACACAAAGATGCAACAGAGATAAAATTTCATTTCATTAATATCAAAGAGTTGAATATGCTTACATATGGAAATGGAAATAAATTGCCTTGGGCGATGGTAGCTTATCTCTGAGAAGAGATGTAGTGGCTACATGCCTATGAATTGTGTTACAATGAGGCTCAAGGGCCTTTTTATTATTGAACAATAAGGGAAAACCATAAACAGCAAAAACCCTAACCTCAGGAGATGGAATGCCAAGAGTTTGTGGGCTCCGTTGGGTTTAGTTGGGTAACTATCTTTCTGGAGTTGTAACTCGGTCATATTATCTCTGTTTGATGTGTATAATACCTCGTTGGAAATATCTCTCCAAATACTACAGGATTTTCCACAGGCCCCTTCCCACAACTATGGGCATGCTGCGGACCTAAAAAAAACGTTGTTTAGGGGGTCAAAATTGTTTCGGAAGCTCAAGGTCCGAAAAACTGCTAAAAATAGTAAATGATGCTATAAACAAGGAAACTGATGAAACCGACTGGAGGTCTAGGTCGAATAGGTAGGTGGCCACCAATATCCACTTGGATCAAAACATTAAGGGGTACTTAAGAGCATGTGGAGGCTCTTAGGAGCACATTCAGGGAGAGCAAGCCTTCAAGGAATTTTCCAAACTACATGGAATTGATGAGTAGTGTCATTGAAAAGGAAACAAACTAGGAGGTTTGTAGGAAAGCCATGATGAAGGATGATGCATGGGACATTATACCAAGAATGGTGGAAAATCTAGTTCCATTTGGTTTTTCCATAAGTACCTTCCTCTCTAAGAGGGAGTGTTGATGTGTGTAGCTTGGATAGGTACTTCTGCACATGCTTTGGTTTCAAGCATGTAGGTACTAGTCCTAAGTCTTTAATTAAGAAATTCACTTTAATTAAGTTTAATTAAAGTGAATTTCTTTTAAATTAAGAAAGTGAGTTCTTTAATCTAATAAAATGCAAAATCTTTTGCATTGAAGACTTAGAGGAATCTCAATCGCTGATTTGGACTAATGTCAACCCTCAATCTCATTGAGTGATTAGGGTTTGGAGAAAGTGTCATTAGTGGTTAATTTTGGTTTCAGTTAAAAACTCAAGTAATAAAAATATATATATATATAGGTAAATTGAAAGACATAAGTGCAAGAGACATAAAGAGTGTGAGACACGATGATTTTGTAAGCACATATCGAGGAGAAGGGGAAAAAGTGTAGCAGTAAAGGTAAAGAAGAACCCAACAACTAAAGGCAGATACAACCATGATTTTCAATGGAGGCCAAGTTAGTGTTTAGGTAGCGAAATCATTGAGGTAGAGAAAGTAGCTAGGGCACGACTAGAGGCTAACCCAGGGGGAGTTTGGGAAGTCTAGTGTTATAGCCAACGCTCATGTGAGGATTGTACGGGTTAAGGGAAATGCATATGCACAAGATCAAGGCCATATAGGCCACATGTGAGTGAACTAAAGCAATTTATTTCCATACGGGCCATGTGGGAGGAAGCTACTATGAGTTGAGGGCCATATAATCAAAATAAGAAACAATTCTAGCTGGTGGAGGCTAAGATTTGGTTTTACAAATTTAGATCAAGCCAAGATAGCTGCACAAGGTCACATAGGCTATACAATCGAGTCCATCTTTTGACTAGAATTCCTACAAGAATGATTTTCTGAAGTTTGGTGTTTTTCTTAATTGAGTTTAATAAAGTTGTATTGCTATAAATTCTAGAGTTTCTTTGTGGTCCATTTTCCTATTATGAGAGCCCTTGTAACTTTTGAAGACAAGTTGAATGAAGAATTGATTTCAAAATTTAAATTTGTTGGTGTTGCATGGGTGAAATTTGCTTATGTTTTATTCCACTGTGTATACCTATTAAAAATTCTAGTGTGCATTTTATTCAGTGAACAAATTTATTTATTTAAACTTTGCACATAAACATCACTAGGTAGTAAAGTGTCGATTTACTTGGGTTGTGAAAAATTAAAATGTTATGCATGGAACTTGGATCATGTGAAACTTAAGTTATATCTACAATGTTTACTAGATGCAATTTCATTTTTAAGCTAAAAATGGAATCCATTGTTGCAAAATTATATTACTCCATAAACAAATATCATAATATTATCATAACATTATTTTAAAAATATTTGTACCAAAAATTTAGATATCAAAATATTAACAATGGCATTTTAGATATCCATCATTGTCTTAGACAAAAGATCTAAATAATATTTTTTTGGGTTACTAGTGGAATCAACAATAAGGGCATTTTCATACTTGTTTCACAGGGTTAATTCCATCGTCTACCACCATAACCACTAGGGGCACCACACTTGTTCCTAATGTGGACACAGGTTAATCAGGGGATTCATCCAAGGACCTCATAATATTTTACATAATACATTTACATGCTTTTCCAAGTGAGCCACCCCGAGGGATAATATCTAAATAATAATATTTATGACATCATATGATATTCTTTCCCAAAGAAAAAATCACATAATTTTATTAATATAAACAAAAATTACATATATCAAATTCGACAAACATTCATGTTTGGTCTTAAAGCCTATGGCATATCTAGCCTATCATGCCCCTTTAACATAAATGTATGTTATATCCAAAAAATTACAAATTGTTGTCTTATATTTCTTTAGCTCAAAATAAATCTAAAAGCATACATCTTCTATTGTTCCTCTATTTTCATATGTTCTATATAACTTATTTAGACGGAAAAAAATGTAACATTATAATTTAGAATTTCACCCAAGGATCATATGTATATTCAATTATGTGTCCATCACAATGTTTAGAGATAATATAGGGACCATGATCCAATACTAATCTAGCTTTTGATAGTCCATCCACTATCATGTGCATGTCCCATAGATGTAAAGAGATATGCGAGAAAGTTGAAAGTGGAATCTATACATCATAAATTAAAGATCGTAGGGTTCAATTCCTCAAGATTGTTTCCTTGTGTATCCACTTAATTACTAAAAATTTGCTACCCATAATTTGTGTATGTGGTAGTCCAAATTCTTGGACTGACATCAAGATCAGTTTAAAAGCCATAAATTCACAATATAGTTATTTTCCCTTTAACCAATTCTTGCTTTGAAGGGAATTTTATGTCTTCTAGATATTTGTAAAATTCCTCCTACTCCACCCTTAGGAGGGATCCCTTATGAAGCACCATTAAAATATGTCCATGGGATATCCTTATATATTATCTTTTCTTCAAGTTTATGAGTTTATTATTTTGCTTGAACCTGTGAGTAAGCACTTATAATGTTTAGTGTTTAGACAACATCTTTTAGTGGTAAATTTTTTGTCTTCAAACTTTAGGTTCTTAGTCAGTGATACTCCCCAAGTAATATTTAGGGGCAAAACTCTAATCCTTCTAGTATCATTATTTGAACATTGGATCCCAAAAGGCTCTTTAATGTCATCTCCTAGCAGAAAAAATTTAATCCTATCATTCCTTTAACTTCCTTCCAAAAATCCTTTGTATATGGATAAGTCAAGATGATGTGATAATTTATTTCTTCTACTTGTTGACATAAGCTACACTGACCAAGTCCAACCAAATTTCTCTTTTGTAAATTGTCCGGTAAAATCCATGTTGTTTAAAAGCAACCATGTTTAGGTTTTGATGGACACTTTAATTTCTATATAGATCTCCACCACTAAGAATGATGTTCCTTATTCAATGAGGGCTTTATATCCAATTTTTAATACATAGTCTCTAGTTAAATTTAGAAACCAAACAATCTAATCATCATTATCTCTTATCATAACAATACTATGTTTTAATATGCATGTGTATCTTTATCGTCTTACTACATCCTCTTCTCCAACTATGATCTCCCTCCCAAACAACTAATGTTGATGCCATATAGTTTACATGTCTAGATTAAATATCTTAGTATCTAAAAACCTTTGCTTCTTAACTCAGGGATCAAGTAGAGAAATAACTTATATACATATTTGCTACCAATACGACTCTAAAGCCTATTTGTACTCTATTTCCTTTTCTACCTCACGACATTAACCGATTTGCTACCCAATTGAAAATTTATTGAACCATTAATTCCTTCACCATTCCTCCTTAGAATCATAAGCTATATACAAGTGGTTTTTATATGCTAGTGGCTTTTATTATGTGAACCCATATTTCTTGGATTAATCTCTATACAATTTTTTTTTGTTGATAGTGCTTCAACAAAGAAGAAAATATTATTTAACCTTGCGATTTATCACAACTCCAGCAACCAATGTCAACCAATGTTATATAGATATAGATCATCCTATAATAGATGCATCTTAATCTTAAATTTATTAAACACTAAAAAAATCTCGAATACAAATCTCAATGTGTTTGTACATTCAAATACTATTTAATAAACATTAAAGTTCACATCTCATTTCTGTTTGACATTGAAGTTCGCACCTTAAGCCTATGTGAAGTCCATGTCGACATGTAATAAATCCATTGTAAAGATGGATACATCAGAAAAGCAAGATAAATAATAATAAGTTGACTTTTCTTTTAGTTTATTGTTTACCTATGACAGGACAGATAAATAATAAGTTATTATTTAAACAAACAAATTTTACTTCTGCCTTTGAAGTTATGGTAATTAAAGCAATAAATTGCAGAACTTTTTTTACGAACACTAATTAACAAATAATTCATGTGTTCTTTCATTTCCACCACGAGAGACATGTTACGTTTACAACCATAGAGAGGTTTAATAATAAAAAAATATTAAAATAATTTATAATATTAAGATTTAATTTCTTCACATAATTTTTTTATGAATTCATATTATTTAAATGTTTTGTATATGTTTTGTATAGTTATTTACTTTTATTTTTATTTTTAAATTTTTAGGTTTTTAATTTTATGTTGGTTTATATAAACAAAATTTCAACTTTGATATGTTTTTTCATTTCCACCATAAAAGACATGTTAGGTTTACAACATGGAAGTCTAATAAAAAAAGGTTAAAATAATATATAATATCATGATCTAATTTTTTCACATGCAAATTTTTTTTATGAGCTCACATTATTTAAATGTTTTGTATAGTTATTTAATTTTTATTTTTATTTTGGCCCACATGAGCAAAATTTCAACTTTTTTGTCAACTCTTTTGGAACTATCTAGTGTGCTTTATCATCTTATCTTGATGATGAACCATCTAGTGTGGTTCATCATCTTGTCTTGATGATGAACCACACTAGATGATTCAAAATACATCAACAAAAACTCTGATGTGATTAGTACGGAAAGATGTCTTAACAATACTAATAGTTATATTATATATTGATTATAATACAAACGGAAATAAAAAATAAATTATAATACATAATAATATTTGTATTGAGAAGATTTTTCGGTGTAAATCACATCATAGTCTTAACAATACTAATAGTTATATTATATATTAATTATAATACAAATGGAAATAAAAAATAAATTGTAATACATAATAATATTTGTATTGAGAAGATTTTTCGGGATAAATCACATCATCTGGATCACAGAAGCCTAAATTCAACAATATTTTCGATATATATTTAATTTTAAAAACATTATATATTATTTCACAATTATATATAAGTAAAATATTATAAATTTTATATAAATATAAATTTATATAAAATGTTATTACAATGTGAATATAAATGGAGTTGTCTATAACGCGACAACTCCAATATAAATTTGTTGATCATAATTAAAAATTATATATATATATTATATAAAGTGAAATATTATAAATATAAAAATATTATTATAATGTTAATATAAATTAGTTTACAATAATTAAAAAGAGGAATTTTGGAGTTTCCCTTTCTACCTGAAATCTGGTTGAAAAATTTGTGGTGAAATCTTGATTTCTGTTATTTAAATTGGTTTTTTGACTATATATATGGATTCAACGCCCTGAAAAACCCTCAGACACTTCCATTGTGCAGAATGCACCTATCAAACTTGTAATTTTAATAAATCCCTACTTGATTTTAGACGAAAATAAACCGATTTTTTTTCAAAAAATCACACTTAAAAACAACTCTATTTTATATTGTTGAATTGAGGCTTTTGTGATCCATATCAAGTTTTATGAGAAGATTTTTCGGCGTAAATCACATTATAATACATTTGTCGACTGGTTTAGAACCAACGAGTGTGGTTCATCGTCAGGACAAGTTGAAGAACCAGATCATGGCTGCATGTTAAATAGGGAGAGAAGATCTTCCAACAGCTAAATTTGACTTAGTTTGACTTGGAAATAGCGATATCGGACTGGGCAACTAGACTGGACCAACGGCTAAGTTTGACTCGGACAGCTAAGTTTGACTTAGTTTGACTTGGAAATAGCGATATCGGACTCGGCAACTAGACTGGACCAATGGCTAAGTTTGACTCGGAAACGACTATATCGTACTGGGCAAGAACCAGATCATGGCTGCATGTTAAATAGGGAGAGCAGATCTTCCAACGGCTAAGTTTGACTTAGTTTGACTTGGAAATAACGATATCAGATTGGGCAACTAGACTGGACCAACGACTAAGTTTGACTCGGAAACGGCTATATCGCACTGGGGCAACTAGACTGGACCAACAGCTAAGTTTGACTCGGAAACGGCTATATCGGACTGGGCAACTAGACTGGACCAACAACTATGACTAGCCAACCAGACTGGACCAAGGGATAAGGACATGGACTAATATTATATTTGATAATATTATTTAATTATAATAATATTATTAGATAAATAATTATTCAATGTATTAATAGTGTTTAATATACATATCATCAATATTATTAACATAATATTATTTAATGTTCTGAATGTTATTAATGTCTAAAATAATAATCTTATGAATGCTATTTATGAATATTTATTTTAATACTTTTATGTTAGTCACATTTATTATTTAAATGTTAACTATATTTATGTTAATAGTAAAAATAAATCTAGGGAATATTAATATTAATATTAATAGTAATAATCAAGTAAAATGTTAACTATATTTATGTTAATATGTAAATAGTAATTTATTAATAGATCCCGGGATTATTAATATTAATAATAGTATGGATTTATTATTACTCTTAATATTCCTAAATATATAACTATATATTATAAAATTAATTATTATTTTATAAATTTTATTATTATTATTATTATTATTATTATTATTAATGGTTTGTATAACTTATTAATAGAACTTATTAATTAAATATAAACTTAAAACATTAAGCTATCTAATGTAAACTTAAACTTTCTAATTAAATATAAATTTTAGATCAATAACCATCTATAATAGATAATTTTTTAAACCCATTAAGTTAGTTATATAATGGACCATCTAATAAATTTAAGGAAAAGAATATGAGGGAAATTTCCCTAAAATGACTAAAACCAAAGAGAAACTAAGGAGAAAGAAAATAGTTTGATTTAACAAGTTAGTTAAAAACTGTACTCATCAAAGGATTTTTATTTCATGAATCGACAATTTGTTCAAATCATTAATTGAGAAGGGGTGAAAGAGACGAGGCAACCATAAAAATCAAAGAGACGATAAAAAGGAAACAACAACGAACTAGAAGATGAGGGGGAAAAATGACCAGGAAGAGAGGGAAGGGATCCAGCAACAACTGATTTTCCAGCCGTCATCTCTATTGAGATTGCTCGGCCTTTTTTCAATCTCAATGGCTTCCCTAAATTTCCGGTGATGAAACTGCACAACCTTAGCAATAACACGGGCCTCCTCAATACAAATGTGATGTTTAGTCTTCTTAGCATGCTCTTCTAGTGCGGAAGATCGGGTCCTCCCATGTTTTAGGTTTGTTGAGTGCTCATTAATCCTCTGATTAATATAGTGATTAGTCTCGCCAATTTAGGGGGTCCCAAAGGAACAAGGAATAATATAGACACCTTTCATGTCCTTAGGGTCGACCCGATCCTTTACCGATCGGAGGAATTACGAATGGTGTTAAGGGGTCTAAGGGTCGAGGGAACATTATGCTTCCTAAGAATCCTTGCAATCTTATCAGCGTTCCCTTGGATAAAAGGTAGATGGACCCCTAAGACTCGATCTTTAGGGTCTTTCTTGACCAACGAATTCTTGTTGGCTTTAAGGAAAGTCCTCTAACCAAGGTGCCTACTATAACTGTTAAGGTTCTGTTAAATTTGGAAACCATGGCTAAACTTCACCTTGGACAACTCATATGAGGCAACTAATAATTTTATTAGATTCCTCTCTCTGAGAGGTATAAGATTGATCTAAAGATCATCTTATTTTGACATGTACAAATAGAATTATAGATTTATTTTGATTATGGACAGATTTTATGAAAAAATAATTACAATATAATATTTTTATATATTTATGTCGTCAAACAATTTATTTATTTAGAGTTAACTATATTTTTATATATCTTTATTTACATAAATTGGCCCTCGATTAGAGGAAATTAAAATGATTAGTAAAAAGTTGTTGTATGCTATATATTGAATTCACAATTAATATATCTCTATAATGTGTACAAATCACGATTAATATATCTTTATAATGTGTACAAATCTAATTATTTATATTTTTTTTAATAAAATAAAATGATAACTGATATAATTTCATATTTTATTTTTAATATTTAATAAATATAGAATTAATGATCAATTTTTTCTTTTACTAAAGACTACCTCATTTTTTTAAACACCCAACTTCTCTTAAAATATCAAGGAGATGGCTAAAACATAAACAGTGCCTCATTTTTTGAAACACTCAACTTCTCTTAAAATATCAAGGAGATGGCTAAAACATAAATGAGTTATGTAGGGTAAAATATTATTGAGGAAGCTCAAGTGATTCCTAAGGTTATGCATTTTCATCACCTAAAATTTAAGGAAACTGTTGAAATTGAAAAGAGGTTTTTTAATTTCAATAGGGATGATGGGTGGAAGATAGGTAGTTGTGCCCTTTCTTCCCAATCATATCTCCCTTCTTCTTCGCTTTCCCCCTCCCCACTTCTATTAATAACTTAAACTAAAAAATTTTACCCCTTTCCTTTTTTGCCCTTATCTTAACTAACCAATTTGTTTCTCTTTGGATAGATGAACAAATTAATTTAAAAAGTTTCCTAAAAACCGTTATTATATAATATTACTTTCTACAATTGTTTAATAATATTTAATTTAAAGACAATGTTAAAGCAATACTATTGGCTCATATTAAACATTAATAATATTACCCTTGTCATTAAATGAGTTAATATAAGATCACTAAGAGGTTTATTACTATAATAATATTACTATTATACTTAGTATCATTATATTAAAGCATTTATGACTCGTTTTAAATAAATATTAATATTATCATTATAATTAAGATTAGACCTATATTAAATTATTATCAATATCATTATAATTAAGATTGACTCGTAATAAATATTAATATTATACATTAAATTATGATTACCCTTGTTATAACTAACTGTAAGGGGTTAATATTAACCATTATAAGATTGATATTTAGATTTGAGTAATATGTTTTGGCTATTTTTTTTTTTGTAAATTCTACCCTATTATAGTATTATAATTTAATAAGATTTAGTATAATAATTTTATAAAACTTATTAGATAATCCAAGAATGTATTAAATGGCATTATAAAATACTAATATTTTTACACTAATTCATTGATAATAATATTATAATTAAATATTTTTAACCTATTTAATCGAGCTGTTTCTTAATCAATGATGTCCTTGGTCCAATTAAACCTAATATAGTCGTTTTTCCAGTTAAACTTAACCGTTGGAGGATCTGCCATGATCTGATTTTTTCAACTTGCCCTGAGGATTACCGTTGGAGGACCTGCCATCCCTATTTAACATATAGCCATGATCCGATTTTTTCAACTTGCCCTGAGGATGAACCACACTCGTTGGCTCGAAATGGTTTGACAAAGATTTTCTAATGTGATTTTTTCGGAAAATATTTCTAAAAACTCAGATTATGGTCACAAAAGCTTAAATTCAATATTATTTCAATGTGGCAAAAATTATTTTAGTATATACTCCGAAATACATATCTTGAGGATGATTTTGTTTAAAGAAGACGGAAAAGTGTCAAAAAAAAAAAAAAACCCAAAAAATAGAAACAGAAAAAAAAACCCAAAAAATAGAAACAGAAAAATGTTTCATTTTAAAATATGAATTTTTTAATTCTAATTTTAGAATGTAAGACTTTCAAAACAATAAAGAAAATTATACTAATTATCGACTATTTACACTACTTGATATTTTAGCCGATTTAATTCTATGAATTGACGGTAACGCATGACGGAGTAAAATATCAAGTTTTAACTCATAAGAAACCGTATAAGAGATCAAAAGGACACCCTGTTGGCTAGATATTTGCATAGTAAACGATTAAGTAAATAAGTGGTATATATAGAATTAGATGGTAAGTTTCAGATTTGATTAATGGGATTAAATTTTTAGAGGCTGGGATTAAATTTTTAGAGGCATCACTGAGTAGTGTAGGAAGATACCAGTGATAAAACATAAACGATTAAGTAAATAAGTGGGTATATATAGAATTAGATGGTAAGTTTCGGATTTGATTAATGGGATTAAATTTTTAGAGGCATCACTGAGTAGTGTAGGACGATACAAGTGATAAAACATAAGTTTTATCACTAATTCTGGCGAATTTTGATGTTTGGAATCATTTAAAAATAATCCCGCCTACGTCGTTATAGATAGGTATATATTGAAATCGGGTACATGTTCTGGATTAAATTGGCGTTTCTTCTTTTAATCTCCATCTTCTAACCTCAAACTCGCGTAGCGATTAACACTGTGTATCCCTTTTGAGATCTTGCCCAACTGAAGAATGTCAAAGCCTCTCTTCGCCGTATTAATAACGTGCCGGGATTAATCACGCGGGCATTAACAGCGGAAGTATGTATCCCTTCTGCGATGCTGCCCAATTGAAGATTGCCAAAGCCTCTCTCCAAGATACCGTACCTCAGGTCCCAACATTTTTCATCACTAGCTCCTCAAAAAACAGGGGAAATGTTTGTCTGTAAAGTGTGGGTGGTGGGATAGATTGTTGTCGGCTTCCCCTATGTTTTGATTCTCAATTTATGAGATGTCTACTCAATAGAAACCTGTTGTAATGTTGATTATGCAACTAAATTACCTCCAACAAGATGTTAAAACAAACACAAACGAACAAACAAACAGGAGAAATGTTCACAAAAGATTACATATGGGTTTGGTTTCGTGTTGGCATGGTTAGGTAGGTTCGAGAGCAAGGAGGTTATCCGTCAAAGTAAAGAGATCCAAGCTTTAAACCAAAACTGGTATTGACATGCTTATACATTCCCATCTGTAGTGACCCGGAAAGAAAAAAGTAATATAGGTTTGTCTGGATAGATGTGAGTGCCTAATAGTGAGTTTATCAGTGTACATCAACCATTCTAACGAGATTCCCTCCTGGATTACTTACTGGTGACAGCCTAATAGATGATGGTGTCCATCTTCGTAGGGAAGCCTTAAAGGGGCCACAGGTTGCTCTGAATATGAGTCTGCAGATATTCACATTATCGCTTAAACTCAGTATATGCTTAATCTATGGCAAAAAATATGTAGAAGCTAATAATGGGCTCATACATCTTAATTAAAAGGCAAATGGGAACATTGGTGTTCAAGCAAGGCCAAAGAAGCATACCCCATGCCATCCAACTTTATCGGCCATTGCAACAATTTTTTTACGAGATCAGCCATATTTGGCAGATTTAAGGTTGTGAATTCGGAGTAATGTATGAATGACAGTAAATTAACTATCTAATGTAACGAGATCAAAGAGAAGTCTCTGCTAGTCCTTTAGTTTGCACTACAGTAATAAATATTAGAATTTCCAAGCCTTTGATAGAGTAAAATTTTCAGAGAAATAGCAAAATTTTAGCGGATTTAAGTCTGCAATTTCACAGGAATGTATGAATGACAGTGCAATATCAATTTTTTAACAAATCGTTCAAGACATCAAAGAGGAGCGCAGATTTGAGTCTGAAAATTTATAGTAATGTATGCATATCAAATTTAAAGAAACAAGAATCGGTCAAGAGGTCAAAGAGGAGCTGCTGGCCATGACGTGTGCATTAGAGTAATAAAGTTGCGAATTTTCAAGCATTAATGGAATAAATTTTCCAGGGCCACGACGTTTGCATTAGACTAATAAAGTTGCGAATTTCCAAGCATTTTTGGAATAAATTTTCCAGGGGAACGGCAATGAGCTGCAGATTTAAGTATTTGAATGCACGATCATGTGTGAATGACAGTAAATATCAACTTCAACGACACAAAAATCGTTATAGAGATAAAAAAGAGCGTCTGCTGGGCATCGCGTTAGTATTTAGTATTTAATGTATTACCGTAATAAAGATGAAATTTCCAAGCCTTTAATGGAATAAAATTTCCAGGGGAAAAGCAATATTTTAGCAGATTTAAGTCTGAATTCACGATCATAGGTGAATGACAAGTAAAATACCAACTTCAACGAAACAGAAATCGTTCGAGAGCTCAAATAGGAGTCTCTGTTGGCCATCGCCTTAGCATTACCGTAATAAAGATAAGAATTTCCAAGACTTTAATGGAATAAAATTTCCAGGGGAAGAGTGCTATTTTAGCAGATTTAAGTCTGTGAATTCACGGCCGGTGTGTGAATGACAATAAAATATCAACTTCAAAGAAACAGAAATCGTTCGAGAGATCAGAAAGGAGCCACAGCTGGGCATAGCGTTAGCATTACCATAATAAAGATAAAAATTTCCAAGCCTTTAATGCAGCAAAATTTGCAGTTGAAGAGCAATATGTTAACAGGCTTAAATCTACAAATTCACAGTAATGTGTGAAAGAAAGTAAACTGTCAAATTTAACAAACAGATATATTTCTAGAGATCAAAGACGAGCCACTGCCGATCATAAAATTCACATTAAAGATTATAATTTTCAGAGACTGCGACATTTTAGCAGATCTTAAGTCTGTAAAACGGCATAAAGACTTGCTTACTTGATAGGCCGAGGTCGCAACTCCGAATACAAAACCCTCAGGGAATTCGTCTCTGCTAATTACTTTGACATTTTCGCTTTCTTCGTCTTGCAGATGCAGGCCAGCAGGAGCTTCAAGAGTAGGCGCCATGGCTTGACTGGGCGTTTGAACGAAACCACACTTACTCCAAGTCACTCGCGCTAAAAGCGCTCTCGTATTTAATCCAGCGGGTCAACCGTGGCCCCCGTCTTTGGCTTAGTCATGTGACCGAGGATCTAAGCTGGGCTAGGAACCCATTGGCGATATAAACAATGAATGACAGATGGCCGACACTTGTGTCGAATCGTGGCTTAAATGTTAAAAGTAAAGTCTGTGGGGGTGACATGGTGGTCCCTTTTTCAGGGACCCTATAGTATGATTCTCGTCGTTTTTCATGGCTGTAAATCAGAAATTTTATGATCCTCGTCGTTTTCCAGAGATTTTACTTTTCAAGTAGCTTTCATTTCGACATCAATCTCTATATGTTCTCCTACTTTCTGAGTAAAGCGGATGCATGCACATTGAGTGGTAGAGCTTTGGCCAGCGGTGAGCACTTTGCAATAGTGCTTCGAAGATTTGTTTTTGACATTAGTGTTGAGATGTTGAATTAATTTAACATTATATTAAATTATATATATATATATGGAAAATCACAATTTTTTATTAATAATAAAAAGTTACATATATGTACCATATGTATTTTTTTATTGTCCCGAAGGACAAAATCAATCAACTGATGGTGCCCATAAAATAGAAAACTAAAAATGGGGCTAAGCAAAAATGTCACCATTTTCTATCTTTCTTTTTTTCTACTTTTCGCCATCCTCCTTGATCAAGAGTGGATGTTACAATGATTAGTTGGTTCGCTTCTGTCTTTCTCAGTTTTTCCTTATCTGAGTCTGAGCTCTCAGATGTATAAGGATGTTTGAATCCTCCTATTTCCTTTTTCTTTTGCATTGTTTGGCTTAAGTGTTCTTCGACACTTGGATTTTGCAAAATCGCTACCACGATTCCTTCTTGGTTGATTCCTTCGTTTGTTATAGTTGCTTGTGGGTTTGGTTGTTCCTCATTTGTGGGAGTGCCCAAGTTCTTCTCCTCCTCTTCTTCGTCGGGTTGTTGTGTTGGAAATTGCCATCCCTTAGGATTTTTTTATTGTTTCTTTTTCTTCCTAGGATCTTTCTTTGCCGGCAGACATGTGGTTTGTAAATGTTCAGTTTGAAGACAGAGGCAACACCTAAATGTTGTATTCTCATAATCTAAGAATTGGGTCCAACATTGATTGTTGTGTATCATAAGGATAAGGTCGAGTTGTCCTTTGCTGAGGTCTACCTCTACACAGATCCTATCAAAATTATAAATTTCTTATTCAATTCTGTGTGTATCGATCTTGATGTATCTCCCTAGCATGTTACCAATTCCTTCTAGTACTTTTGGATGCCATAAATGAAGGGGTAAGTTATGAAATCTTACCTAGATCGACATTTTGGAGACTGTTATTGAATCGACATCGAAATCTGGGAACCATGGTTTGTAAACAGTCCTGCATTGCCCCAGAACCATGGGCCCTCTTGTAAAACACGATCTCTGATCTTCGATGATTCAAATTTTATGATCAAGAAGCCCTTGGAACATAAGTGAACCTCACAATTTATTATTCAAGTCGTAAAAATCCACTGAAAGAGATCCACATGTTTTGGCCAAAAACCATTAAACCTGCAAATCACTGCATGTGATTGATAGGTTGTATGGAGATTGTTTATCTCTGCTAGATCTACTCTCATTATCGAGGTTTGATTCATCTGCTCCACAATATAGGGCCTAGGAATGTTGAGAGTATGTTAAGGTTTGCTTGAATCACCATAATTTCCTTTGAGGGCATCTTTGAATGAGGTAGATACATTGGCTTTTCCCTTGACCAAACCTAGTCCCTTAGGGTTATTAGATCCTAACGAGCCCCCCGGCAACCTCAGGTTGATGATGATTAAGGAGTCTTGTTCTATGCCATAGTCCTGTAAGCACATTTGATCTTGCATAGTTCTACCCACATAGATTATACTTTTCAATTCCATTGCAATACTACATCTGTTATAGATTCCCTTTTCATATCTCACACTAGAAAGTCCTTTCGAACCCCCAGGATGATCGATCTTCCAGTTGGGGTTTGTACAAATCTTTGGAAGACTGCATCCTTGCCCATAATAGGTGTTTTCTCATGGCTCATTGATGGATACTTATCGGGGAAACTTTTTGCCTCTATTTCATGGGACTTAGGGGGCCTTCCATGTTGTCTTTGTCAGATTCTACCAAGATTCGATTTAGGGAACCTAAATATGGTCTTACACAAAAGATATCTACCAGATTCATAGTAATGCTAAGCAAATATGTTGTGTAATCTATTTTATTCACTAGATTCGTGTCCCTCCACCAATTGTCTATCTTTTTGCCCTTTTGTCATCCAAACTTATATTGTGAAGGGAGCGATTGCACATATATGAAGTGAACTCAACCTCACTACTCATATCTGCAAAAACCACCAGATTCGGGGCATCATGAAAACAACCTGTCGAAAAACCCTCCCATTTGCTTGCATGGTGGTCGCCTTCACATATTTCTAGCTAGCGGATCATCATCCTGGGGCTTGCCAAAACCTTAATTGCCTCAGTGCACTTTGTTCCTAGTGAGTGATTGATTCCACGTCTGCTATTGTTGTAGAAAGGATCACCCTATGTGACAAGCGTAGGTTTAGGAATGACGACGTCCTTGTTGTCTCGAACCCTAGCCATCACTCTCATCTACAAATCCATTGTAATGGATTTCTTACTTAGCCAAACTATTACTTGAGTGTGTGTGTGTGTGTGTGTGTGTGTGTGTGTGTGTGTGTGTGTGTGTATATATATATGTGTGTGTGTGTGTGTGTGTGTGTATATATATATATATATATAGTATAAGAGGTAGGTACTAAGCAAAAATGCTGCATATTATACTTTTTATACCATAGTTGGATGGAGTGAATGGAATCTCATCATATAGTGCATTTAAATTGATTTCATAAGGTGTTGTATTTTTCAAAATCATATGGCAAAACTTTTAAGCATGAATAAAAATTTCAAATATAAGCCGTGTTTGTCATGATTTGTTTTTGGTGATTTTGCCTTATTTTAAATCAAGTTAAATCTTTAATATTTTAAAAAATTATATGGCAAATAAAAGTTTATCATGATTTTTAATATATATATATATATATATATATATATATATATATGATTTTAGTTAAATTTAAAAAAATCTAAATTAAAATTTTAGATTAATGGAAATGTTGATTTTTTAATTTTCAATTTTTTTTAATTGAAAATAATTGTTATAAGATTAGGCAATTATATAGATCAAATTAATTATATGGAAAAATATTCTACAACTCAGTATGAGAAAATATCCATTATATTCAAATTGAATTGTAAAATAATGTAAATTATTATATTGTAATTTATAAATTACAATAATTTATTAAATTGTAATTTATATTGTAATTTTGTTTATATTAATAAATTTATAAACATTAAAAAAAATCATAATTTATGCATATTGCATCAAAATAAATTTAAATAATAATCATTAATATATGTAATTATATGTCAAAATATATAATTAATAAATATATAAAAACTTAATAAATATAATTAATAAAGACACTTTTAAGAATATATGTCTTGTGGGGAATATATATTAATATAAATAATAGATAAATTAAGATCTATTTTAGTCCTTAGGAGTTTAGTTGGCAAGCAAGTGAAAATATAAAGTAAATGTGAGTAATAGGTCATATATTCAAATCTCTTGGAATGCTTAACGAGTGGCAACATGTTGGGGGTTGTGTGGTTCAACTAGAGGTTATAGGTGTTATAGTGGTAGTGGTTTGAATTGACCCCATGTCATGGGAGGATGAGACCAAGGGTTATAATGGTAACACTCAGAGTCCACCCACGAGATAGACCCAATTGCATATTCCTATAGTAAAAATAAAATAAAATCTTTACTATGTAAATTAAAATAATAGTTCATACTGATAATATTATATTTCAAAACTTTCTATTTAAGTTTAATTAATAAGCATATAAAAACTTAATACTTACATTAATTATTTTTCTAATCTACCTATAGTCAATGCTATGAAATTTCAAACATATATATATATATACATATATTCATGGTTTTAATCAAATTAAAAATAAGAATATTTCTATATATATTATTAAAAACCAATATGGATCTATCTTAATTTTGGATTTACTTAGTGTTGAAAACAATTAAATTTCTCCTGGTGTAAACTTTTTCGTAAGTTTTTCACTCAAAAAGATGTTTGCATTTCATAGGTTTTCCACTCAAAAGATATTTGCATTTTGAAAGAATTCATCCCTCTTCTAACTTAGTAAATTCTGAGTTAAAATAAATCTATACCAGTGTACTAACACACTCTTAATCTAATAACACTAAAATTTTACTTGCTATCCAGGAACCTTAATGCTAAATGGACAATGACCATTTTGGCATTTTAATGAATATCTTAAGAAACTCCAAACATTGAAGGATACTAGACTAACCATCTCACATATTATTAAATGCGTCCATAGGTATATTTTAATATACACACATTGAGTTTTAAGGTCTAAGTGTTCATGATGGTTGTAAAGTTGTATTTATGTGTTTTTGTTGGGAGGGGTGCTTTATAGTTAGTATGGAAGAGATGTGTAAAATGAATATGTAAATAAAAAAATAATAATAATTAAAAAACATAATTTTAGTTCAATAAAAAATAATAAAAATATGTCGTAATTATAATATTTTAATTTTTATGTTAATTTTACATTCACTTTATATTTAGAGATATATAAATTGAAGTAAAGAAAAAAATTATTTTTTAATGTTAAAGAGATATTTAATCCATCTATTACTTATGATGTAGTTGACAATGCTATATAAAATTCTATGTTTAGTTGACATGTAATAGTTTGGCAAGGTTTTTTTTAAAGCATCCTTTTCATCCTTTCATAAATCTCAATAGGTTTGTAGTGATTATACATATTATATTTTTTCATTGTTTAAATTGTATTTAAAAATAAATGAAATATAAAATAGTGGGACTACTTCAAACATTTTAACTATACTTTTTTTTTTCAATTAGTTTATATGATATATACATATTTGTTTTTAAACAATACATAATATATACATAGTTGACATTGAATTATTTTACATGTATATTGAGACATTTAATCTATGAACTATATTGTCCACATTAAAATAGTTTTTTGGTTATTAATATATTTTTAAGAATTACTTAATCTTGCATATTAAAATATTTCATTGATGATCAATATAGAAATATTTTATTATTATGAATATTTTTAAATGTCATGTTTTAATTTTATATTAAGAATTGAATGAATTAAACAACTCCCTCTTATTATTCTTATTAGGTAGTATTGGATATTTTTTACTTTATTTTTTAACTTTTAATTATTCTTTTTTCGTTTGCACATTGAATATTTTATTATATACTACATTAAATATTTTTTCTTAACATTTTCCTTATATATATAGATATATGCAGTTGATATTCACATAAATTAGTTAATATAGATCTTTTATCATATTGAGTTGTAACATCAATAACAAATAAAGTGAGTATAGTGAGGTTGAGATTATTGATGTTTATAATCCTTTTAATTCAAACTAACTTAGCATGCATAATCATTATTAATTTTTATTAAAGGGGACATTGCTCTTCTCTTTGAGAATATTTTATTTTAAATTTTAATAGGGACATGTGTCAACTCCACATTGAGCACATACATAATTGAGTTGTAACATCAATAACAAATAAAGTGAGTATAGTGAGGTTGAGATTATTGATGTTTATAATCCTTTTAATTCAAACTAACTTAGCATGCATAATCATTATTAATTTTTATTAAAGGGGACATTGCTCTTCTCTTTGAGAATATTTTATTTTAAATTTTAATAGGGACATGTGTCAACTCCACATTGAGCACATACATAATCAATGCGCCCCTCAAAAAAAGATTTTATTGTTAGTCATAAATAAAATATTTCAATGTCCATATTAAATAACATAGTTTTATATTAAATTTATATAAAAGAAAAGAAAACCATTAAATTAAAAAATTATTATATTTTCATTTTTATTGTAAGAAATATATGTAATTTATTGTGTTTAATATGAAATTGATATATAACGTTTAAAAAGTGTTAATAACAAAAAAATTTAATATGAATTATATATAGAGAGAAATTGTATTCTATATATCAGCTCTTTAAGAAAATTTGTAATTCTATCATTTTTTAATATAAAATTGACATATAACATTTTAAATATGAATAAGAACAAACACACACACATATATATAATCATTTTAAAATATATTTATAGTAATTTTTTTTATTTTTTCATTATTATATATATAGAGAGTCCTATGGATATATGTTTTCTACTTCTAAATATACTTGGGTCATATATTAACATTTTAATTAAAATGTGTACAATGTGAATTAAAATATTTCAATGCATACATCATGAATCAAATGACACAAAAAATGACATAGAAAAAAAAGAGACTCCCATATTAAAAAAAACCATCACTGGATCTCCCTGGATCTCCCTTCCACTAGTACGCACATAAAAAAAGTCAACTAGTACAACATATACATAGTACATAGTCATATATATATATATATATATATATATATATATATAATTCTTATTCCATTAATAGGTTTAAATATATATATATATATATATATATATATATATATATATATATATATATATATATATATATATATATATATAATTCTTATTCCATTAATAGGTTTATAGGGAGATTTATAATTCATTCATTTTTTAATACAGAGTTGACATGTAACATTTTAATTATTAATAATATTTCAAAATAATATTTATAATAAAGAGAGAACCTTATAGATATATGTTTTCTACTTCCAAATATAATTGGGATATGTACTCACATTTTGATGTGTAGAATATGAATCGTACATAAAATATTTAATGTCAATTATATATATATATATATATATGCGCGGGGACACACACATATAGTGTGCTGCTCAAAATCAACATAGATCCATCTTAGCCAAGAGGAATCAAATATTTCGACCTGCAAATCATTCTTTAACTTTTGAATTCGAAAAAAGGTTCGCATCTTGAAAGATTTGATTCCTCTCGGTGCTTGGTTGATACAGAGATGTTGATACGAAGATAAGACAAATCAATGGTTGTTATTAATAAATAAATTTAAATAATAATAATAATTCATATTTTTAACTACAATATTTCAAAACATATAATAAATCAACGTATAAAAAATGAATATATTTAATTAATAAATATATTAAAAATAAGAATATTTTTATTTATAAGATATAAATAATAGTTATAAACTAGTAATTGCACCAGATGTTGCAAAGGAAACGTGGTAAGGTACAAATTTGAGAAGAATCATGACATATAAAAAATCATTGAAGATAGAAATTAGTATAAAAAAATTTCATTCAAAGCTAGAAGATAATAAACATATTAAAAATAAGAATATTTTTATTTATAAGATATAAATAGTATTTGTAAACTAGCAATTGCACCAGATGTTGCAAAAGAAACGTGGTAAGGTATAAATTTGAGAAGAATCATGACATATAAAAAATCATTGAAGATAGAAATTAGTTAAAAAAAATGTCATTCAAAGCTAGAAGATAAATAGAAATCACTTACATTATGCCAAATTGACAGATTATATAACCTTCCTAATAGAATATATTGGATAGATTTTGAAGAACCAAATTAACTCATTTTCATATTAGACATTAAAATGATCATGATATTAAGTAATATTGGAAGATAAAACCTTCTCACCCAATACATATGAAATCATAAACATAATTTTTGTTCAATTTTTTTTAATTAACAAATTTATATGAATCATTAATATTAATTTATTTTTCCAAAATTATTTTTATTTATAAATTTTTATTAAAATTTTTTAAAGAAATTTCAATATAATTATTCAAAATAATAATATTTTATTAAATTTATTTTAAAATGTGATAAAAATATCATATAACTTGGCCTGTGTAAATTAAAAAATTTATTAAAATTTATATGTAATTATTTAATTTTAAAATAATATGATTAATTGCATAATAATATAATAAAAATGTAATTCTCTATTGAGAGTTACCACGGTGAAGTTTTATGCTAGCAACCAAAAGGTTTCCTTTTTTTTAACATGATATTTTGGGAGATTGGTTAGGTATGTTAAGGTCCAATGGAGGAGAAGGATTGATGTCATATGGACTTTCCAAATGTTGGGAGATTGGCTATGTATATCAGGTCCAATGGAGGAGAAGGATTGGTGTCATATGAACTTTCCAAATGCCAATGATCTTATCTTAAACTTTTCTGCAAGTGAATACTTTCTTCCACCATTTATGAAATCAAAGCATAAATGAAAGGTTCTAATAATTGTCAATCACAATTATAAGTGTGTTACACTCCAAGGCATATCAACCTTGTATTCATTAACTCTGTTAAAATTTGTTCAGATAGAGAGAGTAATTCTTCCTCCCCATCAAGGATACTATTAATCCTGGAAAAAAATAGAGAAGTTATCCTTGATTCTATGTGAGGGTCCAATTGCTAATAACTACTTTTGGCCAATCAAATCAAAGCCAACTTATTGCTTTTGGCACAAAAGTTGATTAGAAATGGTTTTGTTCCATAAGTGATTAATGTGTGATTTTTCATCTGCATAATAATTTGACAATTAACCTACCATTTACTGCCTTTAATGTTTGAGATGCATTTCTTTAGTGTTGTTAAGCGTTTATCTCAAATATGCATGCAATGGTTATGACTGTGATAATGCCTACCTTTGGTTAATTACATCAAAGCCACCCTTATTTCTGTTGGGATAAAAGTCTATTGGAAATGGTTCTGGGTCATAAGCGATTAAGGTGTGATTTTTCATGTGCATAACAATTTGATCGGAAATTTTCCACCTTATATGTCCTTTGTGGAATTCAATTATTCTAAGTTCCACTAAAATCACTTGTAAATTCATTTGTCAAATTTGAGCTTTCTTAAAAATACAAAACCAAAAATAGCTAAAATCGTCTAACTAGAAAACCTTATTTTATTGTTTCTAAATAATTGATCTCAATATTTTTTTTGCATTAGTTTCTAAAGCTCCATTTTGTTTACATTTTATGGTAATGTTAACATGGCTTTGTTTTTGTTTACATGATAGGCCAATACCACATGGAAATATAAGGTTGGTAACTTACCACAAGTGTCCACATAATGCTCTTTGTGTGATCAAGTTGGACACATCAAAAGTAGTAGAAGCAACAAAAGTGTCAAGGGTTGCAGAAGCACTAAATGATTCACATATTGATATTCTTCGTTGCTATTTTGATTGTGAGGCAGGGCACACTATTTTCATGATCACCAAAGAAATCTAGAGTTATTAATATTAAAACTATATTCATGATCACTAAAAAGCTTGAGACTTACATCAACCTAGAAAGTTGTTGTGGAGACTTAAGGTTTCATTAGTAGGGAAAAGTAGATTGGTTGTTACAAATAATTATGAATCTCATGACTTGTACATGTTTTCATAATGTAATTCTGAAAGTGAATCCCCCAGTGTACTAAGTGAACCATCCCACTATTAGATTGTAGATCTGATTCATAATGGTATTCTTCTGGGTGGGTAGGTGCTCCTTCCAAAGCAAGGAGTTGTTCTGACTAGACAGTAGTTGTTCCACAAATGTTTCCTTGTGAGTTATTTATTCATGAAAGTAGCTACCTCTCCCATCGGTAGGTAGTAGCTACCAGTGTTCATTTTGACTTGCATAGGAGTGCCAACCAGCCACCCATAACCGCTAGTCGATCCACTCAATGTTGGTACTCGATTGAAAAAATGCCTGGTTTTATTGTCTCGTTGTTCCAAAACATTCACATCATGTGTATGTGAAAGCCCCCCTAATCCCATTTCTCTATTTCCAGAACATTGCTCCATCTTACCCTTATGGTTTCCGTCCCACCGGGGCAAGGGAACGATCGCTCTTGCTTTCCCGTGGGTCCCATCAGCCATATAACCATCGGTATATTTTGGATATAATACCCCTTGCTCCCATTGAGAAACAATGCCCTAGTTGGGAGAGATCCATATGCCCTATCTCCAGGCCCTAAGACCCTTCGAGTCGCGTTCGAGACATATTTATTATATATGCATTATTTGTTATTAGTCCTTGCCATAGGGCAGCAGGGACTATAGTAATCGGTAAGATGATGATTTGTATTAGTCTACTTAAAAAAACAAACAACAAACTTAAAGTTTGAAGGAAGATATTACAATACGCTTTCCGTCTATGGTATTAAATATTGACAACGTTTTTTAATAACCAATGCAAATTTTTTACATGTTATTTGGCTTCTTCCCGAGACGGGGAGCCATATATATATATATAAAACTTATAACTAAAAAACTAAAAAGCATATGGCAGAACTAAATGAGGAATTTTTTTAGTGATGAAGTAATGCTAGCATTACACGATTAACATTATTTGTTTGCATTAATCCTTTACTTTTGCTTTAAAGGGCAGAAACACTTGGTTGTTTACAATGAAAACGAATCTTTCCACAATCTCGTGAGTCTAGCCACGATCCCCTGAACCTATGCTACATGTGGTCGCTCAGTTGCCTGCCTAATTGCCGAAATTGGACACATGTCGTACACGCGGCCGCCCAATTTCCTGCCTAATTTCCCAAATTGGACACATGTCTTTTTAGGAAATCTTGGTTATGCTTTCTTTCCCTTATGCTCAGGCTCTAAATTCAAAAGAGAAATTACATATGATACCAGCGAAAAGCCAAACTCCCCACAGACTGATAAAACCAGATTCAACACAGAAAACCCCTTCCATTGAACAAAAATGGAACAACATTTGGTTACAATTTATCTGGAAATGCCTTCTTCTGTTGTCAGTTACAGAAATATGAATTGTCTTAGACTTCATGGCAGGTGGAATCCTGGGCATATTAATAGTCAAAACTGCATCCACATATGATGCAAAAATGCCCTCGACATTTCCATCCCCAGGCAACGTGAATTTCATGGAAAACTTAGGGCTTCTCTTTCTTTCCACTTGTAGATATTTGTAGCCTCCTCATCCTCGACTGGGTCGCACTTCTACTTGCCTCCCTGGACGTTTATCACCAGCTCCTTCTCCTCTTCCACATAAACCTGAATATCAGACTTGGTTAGGGCCTAAACGTCGACGTAGAACATGTAATCCTTGAGCGTTTCTTTAATGTCCACCGTCGCAGGTTCCATGCCCTTGTTCACTTCATGGCACTGGTCATATGACACCCAGACAAAATAGTGATCTTCTCCTGCTCTTCAGGGAATTGCAGTAGCGGGCTCAGGGCCAGAGCATGATCCAGGTAAATTTTCATTGCTCAAATACCAACCTGAAATACCACTGAAAATAATAAAATGGATTATAGGCAGTTACAGTAGTGTGGAGACGTCATGCCCAACATAATTTTATATAGTTAAGGAAAAAGAAAGTGTCCAACTCGGTATCTAATTAGAGAAGTTGAAATGATTTCACTGACATTAGGAGATATACTCTCAGGTAATAGTACCAATTTTCCTTTCTCTGTATCATTATGTATGAGCAAACATAATTTTCAATGTAGACACTATAATGAAGAATAAGTAATCTATATCAACTGTACATTTTCAATTTATTTTTTTTTTGGCAGGTTAATAACATGCTACACAACTCTATAGGTTTTGTAATTCAATCCATCAAAAAAATCTACAAATAAGAGTTAATGCTTGTGCTCTGAGTTAATGCTTGTGCTTTGGAGCAGGTATAATATGGTTATCCAAGGCCTAATCAAGAATCTATTTTCTTATGTTCCAGTCACACATGAAGGTTATAGGAAGGTAGTCATATTGTGATATCTAGGTTAGATACCGAATGAATACCATAAGTAAGGTGCTATCATGCCTATTCTATATAACACATTGATCTTGCTTTAATTCAAGTGCATTCATAGTAACATATGTACTAATATACAAATAAGCATTTGACTTCCTTGTAGTTGGTCAAGAAACAAGTAAGAAAATGCTCTAGGATAGTTTTCTAACTTTTTTAGCTTCAGAGTCTATTGCGTATCCGACAAATGGTAAAGCATTTCTTGGTGTCTTTAATAAAAGCAAGATTTTTTCTTTACAAGATTTTGTAGTGAAGGTTGTGCTGCCATTGTGGATTCGGGAACCTCTCTGCTTGCTGATCCCCTGGTATTGTTTGATTTACAACTTTTAACATTTATATTGTTTATAGAAGTAGATCCTCCTAAAGCTGTGGGATTGAAAATATTTGGATAATATTTAGATGCATATAAGAGTTTCAGAGATCAACTTAGTGGACAATGATCATTTGGCCTTTTAAGTGAGGATTTGCAAAAATATTTTATGATTTTTATAAGTGGACATAAACTTTTCTTTCCAGTTTTGATGTATTTGGTCAAATCCCAAAGTTTCACTTGATGGACATGATATTTTTCATGATAAAGGTAAATAATTGTTTCTACGATTGAGGTTTTGGCCTTCTCTTAATTTTTTTTTAATTGATACTTCAATTAATACTTAATTTTAAATTTCCTAAACTCCATTGGAAAAGATAAATGAAGTAATAAATATTTGGACGGAAAACTTTCAAAGGTTTGGCAATTTGTTAGGTCCCTATACTACTAGTGTAACCCCTTATTGTTATTAGTGCAAACCCCTTGTTATATTGTTGTGCCTATGTAGTCCTCATATTGTTATTATTGTGCCCCATAGAAGCCCAATATTATTATTGTGGTGCCCTTACATTATTATTGTTATGTC
Source organism: Pinus tabuliformis (assembly GCA_031772625.1). NCBI lineage: Eukaryota > Viridiplantae > Streptophyta > Pinopsida > Pinales > Pinaceae > Pinus > Pinus tabuliformis. The sequence continues at coordinate 329,180,486 of CM062820.1, forward strand.
GGCTCTGATTACATTATGACCCACTTAGACACCTATATACAGAAAGGAGGTCTTGTCAATTGTATCATCCAAGAATTGTTCATTTGTGTAATGTAAAGGAGGTTGACCCCTTGAAGAGGCTGATTTCTAAGTCGTTGATCTATATTTTCTATCTTTTTGTGAGTTGATTTCATAACATTTGGTATCAGAGCTTTGGATTCTAGGGTTTTGCTGCTCCAAACAGGTCATCGAGGTATTTTCGCTATAACTTGTTTTCTACGACATTTCAGAAGCGAAACAAAAAACTGATTTGAGCTAAAATCATTCTGAATCTCAGGTCCGAATTTCAGATCTTGTCTCGCTATATTTTCAGAGACATGAGAAGTTAGGGTTTTGGAAAGCTCCAAAATTCCATCTCAAACAGGGCATCGTGGAATTTTCGCTATACTATTTTTTCTACGAAGGTTTAAATTCTGAAATTAAAATCCATTTAAGTCGAAAATTGAAGCTCGGGCCCGAATTTAAGATCTTTGTTCGCTATATTTTCGGAGCTACGTTCCAAGACATTTAAGGTTTCTGCAGGCTCCAGAATTACATCCCAAACATGTGACCTTGGGAAAATCGTCATAAATTTCCTTCTCAACATAAGATTGAAGTTTCATAAGAAGTTAAAGAAAGAGGACGACCAATAGTTTTTTGTGTATCGGTTTCAGGTCCTAAGGTCGAAACAGTGAGACGTGGCACTTCGTACAAGTTCTATCTTCTGAAAAAGTATATAATTGGGTCATCTTGGGAGATTGCGCAAAACTATTTCTTGGAGAATCCAATTTCGATAAGACTGGTGGAAATGGAAAGAGGACGTAAAGGGCTACTGTAGGTCCCAATTTAAGAACTGGGAGATCTGAAATTACATAGTTACGATTGTTTTAAGATCGAGCGGCTAAAATCAAGAAAAGACAATATGAGGAAGTTTGATGGCAAGGATCCGAAAAATTGGATACTACAGATGGAGCAATATTTTGATCTACATGATGTACAACTATTACAAAATGTACATATTGCATCTTTATATTTAGAACCAAATCAGTTTGTATGGTATAGAGAGCTTTGTTCTTGTAAACCACTTGTCACCTGGTCAATTCTCACGGAGGAAATGATAACACATTATGAGGAGAGAAACACCTTCTTTAGCCAATTGATAAATCTCAAACAAAAGGGTTCAATGGAAGAACACCTTGAAGACTTCCAAAAATTGAATATAAGGGTAAATGATATTCCAGAGAAGCAAAGGATTGATGTTTGCATAGGGAATTTAAAGGATAACATTCAACATGAGGTTCGTCTTTGGGAACCTGATTCATTGGAGAAGGCATTCAGGTTGGCAAGAAAAATTGAAAGTGGAATTATGGAAACAAGGAATCCCACCACTCACAACTATAAATATGGAAGTGTTTTTTCTCCTAGCCTTCCACAACATACAAGGTTTACACGACAACAATTGGAAGAAAAAAGAGAAAAAGGGCTTTGTTACATTTGTGATAGCAAATACACTAAAGGTCATAAGTGTGCTTAGAAGAAATTATTTTACATAGATTGTGAAGAGGATGAAGAAAAGGATCAAGAAACATCAAAAGAAGAGGATATACACCAGGAACCAACCCCAGAGAAACAAGAAAAAAATCCGACCATATCTTGTATTGCATTGACAAGAATTAGCACTCCTCAAACTCTCAAGATAGCAGGACATATCAAGAAGAAGAAGGTTCAAGTAGTGAAATATCAGGAAGAAAAGGATCAAGAAACGTCAAAAGGAAATGATACTCACCAGGGACCAACCCCAGAGAAAGAAGAAATGAATCTGGCCATATCTTGTAATGCATTGGCAGGAATTACCACTCCTCAAACTCTCAAGATAGAAGGACATATCAAGAAGAAAAAGGTTCAAGCAGTGAAAGATCGCATCGAGCATCAAGAACAAATCTCTAACTTTTAAAGGATAACCTCACTTTGGCGCAGAATCGAATGAAACAACATGCACATCAACATCCCAACGAAAGAAGTTTTGACATAAGCGACTGGGTATTTTTACGACTACAACCATACAAACAAATATCCCTCAAGCAAGCTAAGAAGGATAATAAATTATCACCAAAGTACTATGGTCCTTACAAGACGTTGCAAAATATTGGTACTATGGCATACAAATTGGAGCTTCCTGCATCTTCCCGTGTGCCCCCAGTTTTCCATGTTTCATGCTTAAAGAAGTTTATAAGTGACAAGCTCCCAATTCAAACAATATTTTCAGAACTTGACGAGGAAGGAAAAATCATATTGGAACCTGAAGAATTCATGGAAACAAGAACCCGACAGCTACGGAATCGATCAATTTCAGAGTATCTCATCAAGTGGAAGAACTTACCCGCTGAATATTCCACAAGGGAGGACGAGAATTTATACAAAATAATCCAGCACTACTCAAGCGTTGAGGACAACACTTTTGAAGGAGAGGGGCATGTTAGGTCCCTATACTATTAGTGTAACCCGTTATTATATTGTTGTGCCCATGTAGTCCCATATTGTTATTATTGTGCCCCCATAGAATCCCACTATTGTTATTGTGGTGCTCTTACATTATTATTGTTATGTCGGCTCTGATTACATTATGACCCGTTATACTCCTATACATAGAAAGGAGGTCTTGTCATTTGTATCATCCAAGAATTGTTCATTTGTGTAGTGTAAAGGAGGTTGCCCCCTCGAAGAGGCTGATTTCTAAGTCGTTGATCTATCTTTTCTATATTTTTGTGAGTTGGTTTCATAACACAATTTCATTAGAACACTTGCAATGAACCTCCAATAGGCGTACAAAGAGAATTTAGAAATGTTTTTTTCTCAAATTTGTCGAGGTCAAATAACCTTGAAATGGGTTACCAAGAGAGAAGTTCGGTAAAAACAAAGAATTTAAAAATGTGTTTTCTCAAATTTGTTGAGGACATATAACTTTGAAATGGGCCACCAAGAAAGAAGTTCAGTCAAAAGAAAAGAAATTAAAAATGATTATTCTCAAATTTTTTGAGGACATATAACCTTGAAATGGGCGGCCAAGAAAGAAGTTCAGTAAAAAAAAAAGAAAGAAGTTCAGTAAAAAAAAGAGAAATAAAAAATGTTTTTTCTCAAGCACATTTTAGTTAAGAGAAAAGTTTGGTCAAAAACATTTTAGCTAAGCAGGCACATGCTAGAAGAGTGCATGGACCCCGATTAAAGAGAACATGGATGGATTTGGTCTATTCATTTTCTCATAAAGCTACTTTTCTATCTCTTGTTTTTCTTTTATGTTCCTTATCGTATTGTTATGAATTGAAAAGCTTATGAACTAAAAATATAAGTTGTTTTTACTGGAATACCCCTAGAAAATAATTTCACATGAAGAGTTTATGACTTTTACTTAGTTTTTTTTTACTGGAATAGCTCTAGAAAATAATTTCATGTGAAGAGTTTAGGACTTTTACTTTTTTAGTTATTGGATTAAGAGCAAGAGCCCAATTGACAGTCAATTGGTAGGGACTTTATGCTCTGCAAACACTTGCTTATTTATATATCTGCCTTAAGAGAGAAAGTAGCTCTCAATGATATAAAAGCAGGTAAAGGAAGTGTTGAAAGAGTTATAGTCATCAATGAAAGGGTGTGAACCTCTTATTCTTATCTTAGCCGCAGGATGACTGGCGAGCGCAATAGTAGGACGAGGTCCGGTTGACATCAGCCCAGAGAAGCAAGCGCTAAATGTCTCATAAACTATCAATGTCAAACACTATCAATATAACTCAGCAGAAAGGAAAAGTAGTAGAACCAGGGACACAGGATTTCGCCACTAGGACTGGTTGAATTAAATTACTTCCTTCATTATAGAGTGTTTAGTAAGTACATATATAGTATCCCGACAAGCAATGAGACTGTGAGGAACAGGGAGGGCGATTTCTATCTATTCAATAATCACCTGAGGTCATTTTTGAAACCATATAGTTGAATACACTCTCATAGTTATTATTGACTAAACCACTACTCATTGGTACTATGGATCACGTGAGCATTGATTTTTCATGCCTGAGCTTATTGGATTGACAACTCTAATAAAATATTAGTTGTGTTGAACTCGCACACATATTTATGAGGTCCATGAATATTATAATCAGTTGACGCCTCCCCCCTTGAATTGATTTCTAAATGAAACACTAATAAGACATTTTTTGTAGGATCGAAAGAAAGTGGGGGGATTTGGGGGCCACTTCTATCTATTATCTTATTCTTGTGAATGTGAGATGAACTATGGCTTCGACCAACAAATCCAACCTACGAGAGATACTTCATTTGTCCTACTACCTTGTTGCCTTCATCGACCGGAGACCTTCCAACCTACCTTCGTCATCCTTACGACCTGTCTTCGATCAACCCTTGCTGCACGCTTTTAATTGACCAAACTTTAACACCTACGTGAGAAGAAGTTTTAGCAGTAAAGAAGATCAAGGGTAAAGATGAGGGACAAAGTGATCCCATCTTGATACTGATACCAATAGCTTCTAATTGAAGGGGCTTATAACATTCCATCCTAACTAAACTACGTGAATTCCTTCCTTCCTAAAGAGGTCAAGGTCAAACTGATCTAGTTCCAACAGGTAGGTGGGTTGGTAAAGCAAGGTAAGGTATTCCAATATCTATTTTCCCTTACTTCTATTCTTTCTTGGCTTCACTGGTTTTAGAAGAGGTTGGGCATCATCACTTCATCCCATGTCCTAGGTTGAAGGAAATAAGTTCAGGGATAAGGTACCCTAATAATCAAAGGTGCAAAGGAGGTAATGAGTAACTGAAGCATTTGAGTTCTTTAATATATACAAGGAGTTGGTTGAAAATGAAACTAATTTAAAAATAAAGTGTCTAAGATCAGATAATGGCAGAGAATTCACTTCCAAATAATTTCAGCAATACTATGACGAAAATGGAATAAAAAGACAATTTTCAATAGCACGAACGCCTCAGCAAAATGGAGTTGCTGAAGGAAAGAACAGAACCATACAGGAAATGGGTAGAACAATGCCGAAGGACTCGAAATTGGATGAAATTTTTTGGGTTCAAGCAATTGATACGGCAGTCTTCATTATCAACATAAGTCTTCTCAGGAATAATTGCAATAAGACCCCATATGAATTATGGAAAGGAAAACCGTCTAATGTAAAATATTTCAGAATCTTCGGAAGCAAATGTTACATCGAAAGAGAACATCAAAAGTTGGGTAAGTTTGAATCGCGTGTTGATGAAGGTATCTTTGTTGGTTACTCACACAAAAGAAAGGCCTATAAATGCTATAATCTAAGACGAAAACAGATAGTGGAGAGCATAAATGTTACATTTGACAAAGATAATGTTCTAACGAATAATGATGAGGATCTAGAATCTTTGAAGCTTGAGACAGAGGCTGAAAAAGGTACAGAGAAAATTCTAGAACAAGAAGCAATTGTCAACCAGGAAGAAGTAAATAATGATCAACAAGATATACAAGAACAACAACAAGAAGCTCCTCCAAAGAGAACAAAAGAATGGATTCAAAAGAACCATCCATCAAATCAAATCATTGGTGACATAAATTAAGGAATTGGAACAAGAAAAGGTCGACAACTTCGTTCATCACAACAAGCTCACATTTCTTTTCTAGCAACCTTTGAGCCTAGTAGTTTTGAGGAAGCCAACCAGAATGAACATTGGGTAGCAGCTATGAATGAAGAATTGGATCAAATCGAGAAGAATAACACCTAGGAATTAGTTCCACGACCAAAAGATAAAAATGTCATTGGGACTAAATGGGTGTTTAGGAACAAATTGAATGAAGATGGACAAGTTACCAGAAACAAAGCAAGATTGGTTTGCAAAGGCTATGCACAAGTGGAAGGAATTGATTTCGACGAAACATTTGACCTAGTTGCCAGAATGGAAGCCATCCGGATGTTTCTCTCTTATGCATGCTCAAGAAAAATAAAAGTCTACCAAATGGATGTTAAGTCAACATTTCTGAATGGATAATTAGAAGAAGAAGTTTACATCGAACAACCTGAAGGTTTTCTACTATCAGAAAAATAAGACTATGTTTGTAGGTTAAAGAAGGCTCTGTATGGTCTCAAGCAGGCTCCCAGATCATGGTATGATTGTCTTAACGGATATCTATGTCAACAAGGGTTCAAGAAAGGTACTACTGATAGAAATATTTACATACAAATAGATAAGGATAATATAACAACCATTGAGGTATATGTGGATGATATAATCTTTGGTAGCAATGATGATCGACTAAGTAAGAACTTTGCTACAAAGATGCAAAGTGAGTTTGTGATGTCTTTACTTGGTGGGTTGAAATACTTCTTAGGGCTTCAAATATCTCAGCAAGAGAAAGGAATATTTATATGTCAAGCCAAGTACACCAAGGAAATGCTCAAGAAATTCAAAATGGAAGATTGCAAACCTGTCCTTACTTCGATGGTAACAGGTTGCAAATTGAGCATAGGCGACTCATCTAAGGATTTGGATTAGAGGTTGTACAGATATATGATTGGTAGTCTTCTATATGTAACAACCTCTCGACCAGATGTTCTGCAAGTAGTTGGACAAGTAGCAAGATTCCAAGTAGCACCAAAATAATCACATATTATTGTCGTCAAAAGAATTCTTTGATATCTAAAGGGCACAACAAAATATGGATTGTGGTATCCCAAGGGAAACAATCTCATCATTCAAGCCTTTATAGATGCAAATTGGGCAAGAAGCATTGATGATCGTAAGAGTACTAGTGGAGCAACATTCTATCTAGGTGGTTGTCTCTTATCATGGTTGAGCAAAAAGCAAACCTCAATCTCGTTATCTACAACAGAAGCAGAATACATTGCAGCAGCAGCTTGTTGTACTCAAGTCCTTTGGATGAAACAAACTTTGCAATATCTTCAAGTACAATTCAGTGAGCCTATTCCCATCTTCTGTGATAACACCAATGCCATCAACATCTCCAAGAATCTTGTCATGCATTAAAAAACAAAACACATTCCGATAAAATATCATTTTGTTAGAGAACAAGTCGCTGAAAAGAATATCAAACTTGAATATGTTGGTATAAAAGAACAAATCGTTGATATCTTCACTAAACCTTTACCTCATGAAGCATTTGAATATGTTCACTAGAAGCTTGGGATTCTCCCAAGTTCTCATTAGATTTTCCTTATTTAGAAAATAAAGGGGGAGTGGAAGTGTGTACAGGTCCACAGAGTGGTTGTGTGTCACGGGGAGTTACCCTTTGCCATTGATGTCAAAGGGGGAGAGAAGGCAGTAGGAAGAGGTGCCCTGATCGCAGGGGGAGTACTTGTGTTGCCACCAATGCCAAAGGGGGAGATTGTTGATCTAAAGATGATCTAAGGTTGTCATTGATGTCAACCCAAGAAACACTAGGGGATACCCTGATCTTGAAAGGGAATTTTGACTTGACAACTTACTCTATTTTTAGTCAAGGGTCTTCTAGATAGATTCTACTCATCGAGATGTTTCTGTTGATATATGGCACACCAAGTAATTCTTCACGGTTTGAGAGATATTCATGTTTGAAGTTAGTAACCCCAGTTAGTGCGCTAAAACCCTATGGGGTTGTGGCATGGCACTCGTAATTGGTTTTTGTCATCGAATAGTCATTAATTAATAATTTTTTAAGCTCCTAAAATCCCTCCAACATTCTCTATAGAAGCCCCTCTCAACTCTATAAAAAGAAATCCCATATATCCTCCAAATGGAGCGATCGTGGCATTTTCTCTATAACTTCATTTCTGCAAAGTCTTAGATTCTGAAATTAAAACCCATTTGATTCACAATCCTGATGAACGTCGTGATAGAATTTTAGGTCTTGGTTCGCTATATTTACGGAGATATGATCTATGGAAGTTACAGATTTTGTAGGTTGTCGAATTTCATCTCAAAGAAGTGACCTTGGGAAAATCGTCATAGCTCTCTCTCTGAGAAGAGGATTGGAATTATGTAAAAGCGACAGATAGTGCATGGAATTTATTTTTCTATGTATCAATTTCAGAGCCGAAGGATGAAACAGTGACATGTGGCACGTCGTACAAGTTCTCTCTATTGAACTAGTCCATAATTAGGTCATTGTGAGAGATTGGGCATAACTTTGTCTTGAAGAGTCCAAATCGGGTCAGACCTATGGCATTGGAAAGAAGACTCAGAGGGCTTCTACAGGACCAAAGATCACATGTTTGGGATCTGAAATCGCAGAGATACATCAGATTAAATATCGTGCTCCTAGAAGGCAAGAAAAACTAGATCAAGTGTTGTCAAGGGGTGCAAAGGACCAGACTTTCTAGGGCAACAAAGAGCAAGGTGCAACAAAATGATGCAGCAGAGGTAAGCTATAGGTAAGTATATTTTGTATATGCATGTTCATCTCTTAATTGCATTAGGTTCTTTGTATTCTAATTTGTTGTTTTTGTTTAGCATTGACATATGCTCTACAAGATGAGCTAAGTTTTGCTATTATCATGTCATGGGTATTTCCTTGAAGACTTTTTGCAGGTATTATATATTCATCAAGAGAAGACTCAATGCATAATATAATGTTCTGAAGAATGAGAAAGGGTAGCATGACAAGAGCAACAATCAAGGTGCATAACAGCAGCAAGAAGTTCACCACATGAAGTCTTCAAGTGGGCAGCACTGCATACAGACATTGTAAAAGTATCATTGTACAAATTCATTGTAAAAGCATCTTTGTAAAAGTTGTACAAGTGTCTATCTGCCAAGAGTTGAAGAGGCAGTGTTGGGAGGTCTAGGATCATCATTAGGTGGTTGTGTCATAGTTGGGGTTATGGTCTAGTGTGTCTTCTTCTTCTACATCATTCTATATCATTGTAAAGTGGACCATTTTCCCTGGTACGAGAGTCCATTCTTATTTTATTCTTCTATAGGGTGGTAGGGTGGTGCTAGGGTGAGTTGTAGCTCATTGGGTGTTGGGGCATCTGTTCAGTTGACTACTGAAGAATCTCGGGCGTTGGAGCGTCCATCCAGTGGGAGTTGGAGAAGAATGCTTTTCTAGATTCTAGGATGTTGGAGCTTTCTTTTCAATTGGAGTTGAAGATTAAAGAATTATTAGAAAAGCGTTCAGTGGTTTTTGACCCGGAGGGGGTTTTCCACCTAAAATTTTTGTGCCTCATGTGTTCTTTTATTCACTGTTGTTACTACATAAACATTAATGATAATTGAAGATTAACTAATGATCTAAAAATATTTAAAAGTGCTAATTTCTAAGGAACACTGATTCACCCCCCCCCCTCAGTATTTTCTAAAACACATAACTTCCATTAGATTTAAAATAAATTGAAATAAATTCACATCATACCTCATTGGTAGCTCGTTAATAAGATACACTTGCAATCCTTTTTTCTTCGTGTCACAAAAAGTCAAACTAATTGTTTGATCAAATCATCATGTATAAAAATATCACATCAGGTTAGATCAAAACACAACCATCATAAATCAAAATAATAAATCACATGTAACCATAATAAACCAGAATTATAGAACACATGTAATCATCATAAATCAGAATCATAAATGTCACACATAATAAAACTAAAATAAAATGTTGATACTTTTCCTTTAATCAATCCTTATCTTCTACCTTGTCCTTATTTCGTACGCACTCTGGATAGGTTGCCACACCCGACACGCACCCAATGCTTTCTCTTCAACCATGTGCACATATACATAGTGCACATCACACACATATGACCACACACGATATACAACACCATGCAATACATGCACCTACACCTGAACTACAACCCATACACCTACACCCAGGGTACAACACAACACATACATACACCTACACCCGATGTACAACACAATACATCCATCTATACCTGATGTACAACACCACACAATACATGTACCTACAAATGGTGTACAACACAACACAATACATGTACTACACATAGGACAACACAATGAGTACACATGTCATGATACCCCAACTACAAAATGCACATACATAGTACCACATGTACACAACACAACATGTATGACATGCACATGATACATCATGTACACTAGTACCATATGTACAACATGTACACAGTACCACCTATACATAGAACCACCTGCACAACATGTACACAAAATCACATGTATGCGACACCACTTGCACAACGTGTAGACAACGCCACATGTACATCATACCACCTGTACAATGTGTACACAATGCTAGATGTACATAACACCACATGCACAACATGTACACGACACCACACGTACACAACACCATATGCATTACATGTACACATCACCACTTGCATACAACACTATATGTACATAACACTGCATCTACCACATGTACATAGCACCCTATGTACACAACACTGCATATCTAATATGTGCACCACACCATATGCACACAACACCGCATATACATCATGCGCGTAGTAGAATATGTACGCAACACTGCATATCCAACATGTACATAACACCATCTATACCCAACACTTCATATGCAACATTTTCACAACACTATTTATACCACCTTGTACATAACATTGCATAAACGACATGTACACACGCTTATATATACACAACACTGCATGTGCACAACATCATAGATGTAACATGTACAACATATACAAAAAATTCATAACAATGGTACCACACATTGAAAACCACATTGTTTCTACCAAGCAACCTAGATTCTAGTGTCTCTCTGCCATCCACGCTTATCCTAACATGTCGCAAAGAACATTGTTTTCATTCCATTGATGCATCCTTCAACGTTACCTCTCATAACATAAACATAGGCATAATACAAGCATACAATATCAATTCATATCCACATGATATTGACCTCATATATTCTTCATGACTACTCTTCCCACTTTATTCCCATAAGACCGGGAACCTCGTCATGCCATTCACCTGCTTAAGCAATCATTCCCCCACAAGAATGATCCCTGACAACCCTGTTAGACAGTGACATAGATACTTACATATATATATAAACATTATCATAAACAATCATGATCTTGTCAGACAATGATATGCATACATACACATATATACATATAAATATCAACATAAAACAATAATGATCTAGTCAGACAACGACATACATACATACATACATGTATACATATACAAATATCAACATAATCATGATCACAACATAATTACTATATATCATAAGGTCAAGGTTGTTGGGTTGTGTTATATTCTTTCCATGACCAGCCCACGTAGTTAACCGAGGGGTTAGAAGCCCCCCCTTCGTTGCGCTGACTGCGTAGCGGGGGGAGTCACAGGGGGTTTGAGGGGTGCACATAGCCCCACTCTATGGGGTCCGGGGTAGCGCCCTGGAAAATTTTGGTTTTGGACCCTATATTAGGTTGGGCAGACCTATCTATGGTTTCGTGCATGTTTTTCGCACATGGTTTGGACGTGATGGTTTTCTGTCCATGGTTTTAGACGTGATGGTTTTCGGTCCATGGTATTGGATGCTTCGGCATGTATAAATATGTATTGTAACATTGAAAGGAAAATAATGAAAAATCAAGCTGGTAGTCTCAGTTTTGGGATCCAGGGGAAAATATCTGTGTATATGTGTTTTATGTGTTATGCTCTTGCATTGTTTATTTTCTATGTTTTAAAATTCGTATGCAGGTAATTTCTGTACAGGGTTAAAACCTACATTTGGTATCAGAGCTGTTTTGGCTTCAAGGGGATGCCTTTGTTGCTGAGGGGTTTCGCTCGGGCCTGTGGTCGACCCTCTTCAGTGGGAGGTCTGCGGGATCAATTCTGGTGGTGAAAGAAGATGGCGAGCAGTGGAAAGATAGAGATAGAGAAATTTAATGGTTTTGAGTTGTGGAAACTCAAGATGGAGGATCTGTTGGTGGATAAAGATCAGTGGATCGCAGTAGATCCGGGTATTAAATCAATGTGAGTGTCTGATGAAGAATGGAAGAAGTTGGATCAGAAGGCAAAGAGCATAATATGATTGTGTGTCTTAGATTCAATATTGTTGAATGTATCGGGGGAAGCTACGACGAAAGCTTTGTGAGACAAGTTAGGGACTTTGTACCAATCTAAGTCGCTGGTGAATAAATTGTTCCTACGGAAAAAGTTGTATAACCCAAGGATGAAAGATGGAGACTCGGTGACAGAGCATTTGAATGCGTTTAATACTGTGGTAAGTCAGTTATCGTCTGTTGATATTAAAATTTTAGATGAAGATAAGTGCATTAGTTTGTTGTGTTCTCTACCAGATTCGTGGGATAGTTTGGTTATTACAATAGGTAGCAATGCAACTGCCTTGCAGTTTGATGATATAGTCTCATCCTTGTTGACGGAGGAGATGAGACAGAAAAATATGGAGAGCCAAAATGGTGATGCCTTGTCTATACGAGGACAGTCCTAGAACATCAACAAAAATGAGTATCTAGAGGGAGATCTAAATCTCCAGGAAAACCTTTAAACGTGGTGTGCTAGAAATGCAGAAAGGAAGGGCACTACAAAAGGGACTGTAAATCTAAAGCTCTTGACAAAGGAAATGGATCTGATGATGCTCCTTCTGCAGAGGTGAAAACCACCTCAGATGAAGGTGGGGATGTGTACTTGGCTTCTTCAAGTACACATGTAGATCATGAGGCATGGTTGATTGACTCAGGTGCATCCTTTCACTTCACTCCCCATAAAGAGTGGTTCTGCGAGTATGAGAAATACGATGGTGGTGATTTCTTCTTAGGGGATGATAGGAAGGCTAGAATCGTTGGTCGCGGAAAAGTAAAGTTGAAGTTTCAAGGTGGAAGGGTTAGAACACTTCCGTGTGTTCTACATATTCCTGCATTGGCCAGAAATCTGATTTCTGTAAGCAAGTTGGATGATGCAAGTGTAAAAATAGTGTTTGAGAAGGATACTTGCAAGATGGTTCGGGGAGCACTGGTATTGATGCGGGGAGTTCGGATTGGAACTCTATACAAGCTGCAAGGTAGCAATGTTGTTGATGGGTGCAATAGGTCTGTGGTTCCTGAAAGTGGAGCAGAAATATAGTGGTCTCTGGAGAGAAGACCATGTTGTGGCATCAAAGGCTTGGACATATTGGAGAGAAGGGCCTTCGAATACTTCATGGTAAAGGTATGGTAGAAGGTATGAGTAATAGCTCTCTGGATTTTGATTCCTGTGAAAATTGTGTATATGGGAAGCAGAATTGGGTGAGTTTCCCCTCTGGTGGTAAGAGGGCAAAACAGATATTAGATCTTGTGCACAGTGATGTGTTTGGACCTATGAAGGTTCCATCACTGGGTAAGTCTGTGTACTATGTATCATTTATAAATGACTTCTCAAGGAATACATGGATATATTTCCTTAAGAATAAATCTGAAGTCTTTGACAGGTTTAAAGAATTTAAGGCTCTGGTGGAAAACCAAACAGAGAAGAAGATAAAGGTGCTGAGGACAGATAACAATGGAGAGTTTTGCAGTAAGGAATTTGAAGAATTCTGTAAGAATTGTGGTATAGCACGGAAGAAGACTACTCCATATACACCTCAGCAAAATGGAGTTGCAGAAAGAATGAAAAAGACGTTGATGGAAAGGGTAAGAAGCATGCTCAATGGTTCCAGGTTAGGACAGGAATTTTGGGCAGAGGCGGTGGAGACAGCATGTTACCTGTTCAATAGATCACCTTCATCAGCGTTGGAGGATAAGACTCCATAAGAGGTATGGACTGGTAAGAAACCCTCTCTTTCACATCTAATGGTATTTGGATGTGATGCATATATACATGTTCCAAAGGAGAAACGAACCAAGTTGGATAGTAAATATGAAAAGTGCATCTTTATTGGGTATAAGGATGGTTTAAAGAGTTATAAGCTTTGGAACCCAGTAACAAGGAAGGTTGTGTACAATCAAGATGTGGTGTTCAGAGAGGTGAAAGATGTTATTAAACATGAAGTCCAACCAAAGGAACCTAAGAAGATAGAGTTTGAGCTAAAGGAGGAAGAATCAGACTCTACAGCAGAGGAGGAATTAGAAGATGAAGAGCCAAAAACTTCGGGTGTGAGAAGATTAGTTCGAGAAAGAAGGCAGACAGAAATGTACAGTCCATCTGCTTTCTGTTCAAATTTTTCTTTATCTATTATTGATGATGATCCCAGAACTGTGAAGGAAGAAGTAGATTTAGAGGATGGAAAACTCTGGAAAGAGGTCATGGTTGATGAAATGACATCTTTGCACAAAAATTATGCTTGGGATCTGGTGGAGTTTCCGACAGGAAGGAAACCCATTGGTAGCAAATGGGTGTTAAAGAAGAAGAAAAATTCAGAAGGAAAGGTGGAGAAATACGAAGCTTAGGTGGTAGCAAAAGGTTATTCCTAGGTGCCGGGAATTGATTTTGGTGATATTTTTTCTCTTGTTGCCAAGGTAGCTTCTATTAGATTACTTTTATCTGTTGTTGCTGCTTTTGATTTTGAGGTAGAACAGATGGATGTGAAGACAACATTTCTTCATGGGGATTTGGAAGAGGAGATCTACATGAAGCAACCTGAAGGCTTTGCGGTGAAGGGTAAGAAAGAACTGGTATGCAAGTTAAAAAGTCTCTGTATGGTTAAAACAGTCACCAAGGATGTGGTATCAGAAATTTGATACATTTATATGGGGACTTGGCTTCACTAGAAGCAAAGCAGATCACTGTGTGTATTTTAAATTAATTGGTGACTGTGTTATTTATCTGGTCTTGTATGTGGATGATATGTTGCTGGTTGGAAATGACAAAGAAATTATCCACGATTTGAAGACCCAATTGTCCTCCAAATTCCACATGAAAGATCTTGGTGCTGCAAACTATATTTTGGGCATGAAAATTAAAAGAGATCGGGCAAAGAGGAAGCTCTGGTTAAACCATAGGAAGTATGTCGAGACAATATTGCAGAGGTTTAATATGCATGATAATAAGCCGGTGAATGTCCCTATTCCTGTAGGTGTAAAGTTATCTGCTGAACAGTGTCCCAAGACACAAGAAGAGTAAGAGGATATGTCCCGTGTTCCATATGCAAGTGCAGTCAGTAGCCTAATGTATGCAATGGTCTGTACTAGACAAGACATTTCACATGCAGTGGGAGTATTGAGCAGATTTATGTCAAAACCAGGGTTGGACAATAGTGAAACGGGTTTTCAGGTATTTGTGTGGCACTAGTGATTATGGTTTGTGCTACCAAGGAAGACTAGGGTTGGACAAAGTGTTGGATATTCGTGGCTTTGTTGATGCAGACTGGGTTGGAGATCTGGATCAGAGAAGATCTACAAGTGGGTATGTGTTTAACCTATTTGGAGGTGCAGTCAGTTGGATGAGTAAGAAACAATCTGTAGTGGAATTATCAACTATAGAGGCAGAATACATGGCAGCCACTCATGCAAGCAAGGAAGCTGTTTGGTTGCAGAGATTGTGTTCAAGTATGGGGTTAGTACAGGGAGCTATAAGGATAGACTATGACAGCCAAAGTGCAGTTTTCTTTGTAAAGAACCCTTCATATCATTCAAAGACAAAGCACATTGATGTTCAGTATCACTTTGTGAGGGATATGATAGAAGACAAAAAGGTGTTGCTGGTAAAGGTGGACACTTTGAATAATACTGCATATGCATTGACAAAATCTGTGAGCTCTGAGAAGTTCTCTTGGTGTAGATAAACAATGGGCATTGCAGGTTTGGATAAATCACTGAGCTCTCTTGTGGCCCCCTGTGGAAAGAAAACAACAAGGGGGAGAATGTTGGGTTATGTATATTCTTTCCACGATTAGCCCACGTAGTTAATTGAGGGCTTAGAAGGGGGGCGGAGCCCCCCCTTCGTTGCGCCAATTGCGTAGCGGGGGGAGTCAAAGGGGGTTTGAGGGGTGTAGGTAACCCCACTCTATGAGGTCTGGGGCAACACCCCGAAAATTTTTGGTTTTGGACCCTACATTAGGTTGGGCGGACCTACCTATGGTTTTGTGCATGTTTTTCGCACATGGTTTTGGATACGATGGTTTTTGGTCCATGGTTTTGGACGTGAAGGTTTTCGGTCCATGGTATTGGATGCTTCAACATGTATAAATATGTATTGTAACATTGAAAGGAAAATAATGAAAAATCAAGCTGGTAGTCCCGGTTTTGGGATCCAGGGGAAAATCTCTGTGTATATGTGTTTTATGTGTTATGCTCTCGCATTGTTTATTTTATGTGTTTTAGAATTCGTATGCAGGTGATTTCTGTACAGGGTTAAAACCTACAAAGATTAAGAGACCTCCCTTTATGCGTGCAACACATGTGCAACATCGAGAACAACAGTTCCCAACATAACTAGGGCATATGACACCTCAAATCCATTCACCTTACCTTTCTTGATTACCTTTCCCATGATTGTCCCGTCATCATCCATTTACACTAATGGACCCAACTAGCCCAACTCGTTGTCATGCCCTTGCCTCCAACTGCCCTTATACTACAAAGAGCTTCATCCAGGTCTTACCTTAACTGTCGAGTACCACACATCTCCCCCCAAGCTCATTTAACTTCCTCCCT
The DNA here is from genome assembly GCA_031772625.1 of Pinus tabuliformis. Classification (NCBI taxonomy): domain Eukaryota; kingdom Viridiplantae; phylum Streptophyta; class Pinopsida; order Pinales; family Pinaceae; genus Pinus; species Pinus tabuliformis. The sequence goes on from CM062820.1 coordinate 329,197,090, forward strand.
CCTCAACCAATTCCCAAGACTCCCAAAACAATAAAGGCAAGACCAAGAAGAAAACAAGAAGAAAATCATGGAAAACTAACAACAATACAACACCACAAACAAAGTGGCATGGCCATGCACAAGATGCAACAAATCACTAAAAGACAAAAAGCACAAGACTGACAACAGACGCCATGACTCAATCCCATGGTTTCCAAGGAAAGCTCAACTAGGGCCTTTTTCAAGATTTCATGGCAACCTCTCTTTCCATGCAATTCCCTGCATCATATTTCCATAAACAAATAATTTTCAATTCATAAGTAAACATAATAATACTCTGGTTACTTTACCTTGTTGTGCCAAGCATGTTGCTTGCAACTGAACAAATCCACGCCATCTCTCAAGGGGTTCCATTCCCCTTGATAGATCCACCTGTAACTAGAGACTAGCTAATATACCTGTCAAATACATGTTCATGAGTCTAGCACATATCCACATAATGTCACGCAATATTAAGGTTAAGAAGACTTCTGATATGAAAAGAACTCATTCATTTAGAATTAGGGTTTCCAAACATAGCCAAAGGAATTCTTGCCCAATTCCTTTCTTTTACCTTTTTACCTTTTTGGAGGCTTACTATGTACTGTCACATCACCCAACTGTTAGTTATATAAACACATCAATTGTTATCTGTCAATCTAATACCAAGCATGTTTCCTATAATTGTTTACACATGTTAACCACATGTTCCAAATATCAAGACAATCATATCTATCGATTTGAAATCAACCTTTACCAAGAATAGCAATCATGTCATAATCCATAGTCAACTCATAGTCATTAGACATAATGCTACAACTGTCACCTACTACACTCAAGTACATATCAATTGTCTCAACACATATGTGTTAGTACGATCATTAGGGGAAATTTGAGGTCTAACTTGTCCACCTAAGGAAATTATAAAATAATAGTGGAAATAATAAAATAAGATTAGATTACATCATCAAATTTTAGAGCGAAAAAAGGAAAAAACTATTTTTTCAACTTGTATTTTCAATTTATCTCCCTATGGGTTTACTCAAATTTCGAGCGAAAACACTCATTGGATTCAAAATTTGATTCCACATCCAAGTAGTACCCATGTTTCATACTTTTGATGGACCCTACTACACGAAAAATGAGAAATACATGAAAAATGTGATTGCAATCACGTTTTTTTCATGTATTTCTCATTTTTCCTGTAGCAAGGTCCATCAAAATTATAATACATGGATACTCCTTGGATGAGGAATTAAATTTTGCATCTAATGATTACTCCTGCTCGAAATTTGAGTAAAACCTTAGGGAGATAAGTTAAAAATAGGAGTTGAAAACGTAGTTTTATTATTTTATTATTTTTTAATATTTTTACTTTTTACTCCAAAAATGGTGAATCATCCCCCATGGTTGACATCATCATCTTGAATCCCATTGGTTCTTATAAAGTTTATTTTGGTTGTACATTTTTCTTAGGAGGCCCATTTTAGACCTCAAAATTCCCCTAATGCATCTGTAAACAAGATCATTTCTTCATGCAATCTTATAGACACATACTCATATCGTGCAATTAATCAAACATTCAAAAAACTATAAATGTACCATGTTAGATAAATCAACTAGACGACATAATAGACACCAAACACTCAAACACCAAATAGACGATATAATCAAACAGTCAAGCACCAAATATACGACATAAGTGAAATCATACCTTAATGCATCTCAGGGGAGGCTATCTTGTCTGCAAAATCAAGCTAGATTAGCATGATATAAATTCATAACATATCAACTCAAACATAAACATTTGTCATTCATGCATAGCAAGCACATATGCACAGTCAATCTAGATTAGTACAAAACCATATCACAAATATGTCAACTCATACCTGAATATCATAACCATAACCATCTACATAGGCCAATATAGGTTAACACAATACATATAACATCAACATATTAAATGTAATAACCCTAATCATTAAGTTAACTAACATATAAAAACAACAAGTTATATATCATGCCCATCAATAACATATAACCTAATCATCGCAGTAACTACCATATAACAATAACAAGTTAACCTATAACATACTCATCAACAATATATAAAATAATCATCAAGTTATCTAACATAAAACAATAATAGAAATGCATACAACCACGGGCTACTATCATTCATGACTATTCGACGCATGTGCATATGACTACACTAATTAGCTAGCATCTTTCATGTATGTAACCATAACATCAATAAAATAAAATACATACACGTAACCATAATGCACATAACAATCCTTAACCTACATACCTGCATGCCCAACATACAAACATGTATGACAACGTGCTCTTTCCTCGAGGTCCAATGCTGCAACTTCACTTTAATGATCTGCATCTCTTGCTCTATCTCAGCCAACATATCAACATCATAACAAACCAATATCATCATGATGACTTAATTGCATACAATGACCTTACAATGCATATCTGGCCTACCATACATGCATAACCATAACCATGACAATGCATGCATAACAACATATAGGCACTGACATGCATAACAAATGCATATACAGCCATATACTCATGGTGACACATCCTAAAACAACACCATCAACCTTCACATGGCAACATCACTACAATCATGATCAATACCATACAAATGCAAAAATCACATGGACTACAATCTTAAGGAACACATATGCAACCAACATGAATACATGACCAACACATCGCTCATCCAGTCCGAGGGGTGAACCATGCCCTGATACCACTCTATAACACCCTCCTCCCACATCTACCCAAGTAACCGTCTAACTAGGTTAAACATGTGATGAGAATTTACTATGATATGATTTGACCTCCTAAGTCACATTAAGGAAGTGGAACCGACAGAAACACACCATACAGACCTTCAACATCAGCAATAGGACTCCTATGAACCATCCCAACCTTTCTACTAACTATCCCCTAAGTCCCACTGAGTTTTTAAGCTATTAAACCTATGAATGCTCCCATTCTATGGGCATGCCAGAATCCAGAGAGCTCTGGACACTCCCACAAGCCTGCATATCTACGTCCAAGGACTATTTCCAGCAGACTTGTGCCAGAGTCCGGGGAACTCAAGGCACTTTTCAAGCCTAGAATTCCAGCCATTGTCCAGAACTTGTTGTAACTTCCGAAATCCATTAAACACATGATGACAAGACTAATAAACCAAAGACTAACTCCAGGACTAGGCCCTACCATCCCCAACCAGGATTAACATTCTGTCAAACACTTGGCATCAATACAATCTACAGGTGTACATGACATATCTAAGCATAAGGGTCTTATACTTATCTAAGACTCACTATGAGAAATTGTTTCCTTATCACTTTAGTTGCAGTCTCATCCATTAGGCCATAGATATATTGTTCATTAATATACAATTAAAAACATGATGGGAGCCATACATAGCCATTGTCATAATAATTATTCATAACCATCATAATAGCAATAAAAATACCAAGGAAACATCAGCGATATAATCCACATATAAACCAGTATAATAATCATGAGATAAAAAGGAGAAATAACCTCAGATTAATGATTCAAAATCCAACCCGTATGGGACTGCCATGTTCCACCCAAACGTAGAATCGGTAAGCCAAATCTCGCTTCAGCCATTCACCCCCGTGCCATATTCTAAGAATGAATGTGGGATCTCCTAAACACATCAATCAAAACCATCTAGGGCTTCCAGAGGCCAAACCACCTCAACCCATTAAACAGTGATTCCACCTCATGGTCAGACATCACAAAACCATCATCAGATTGGTCTCTATCCAAGCCTTCCATGGCTCCAGAGCATTTGTTCCAACCCGGATTCCAGGACTAGTAACTCAACCCACATCTATCATCGGGCTTCCAAAGCGTTTTTCCAAAGCTTCCAGGACTAGTAACTCAACCCACAACTGTCGTCAGGCTTCTAGAGTTTTTTTCCAACCAAGGTTTCCATGACTAGTAACTCAACCCGCTAAGGGCTTCCAGAGCATTTGTCCAACCAAGGCTCCAGGAACTAATAACTCAACCCAAGCTAAAGGAAACATAAGAACAAACCAAAAAAAAAAAAACCCACGACACCATGGTTATCCAAGAAATGGAAAGGCTAGGCAAATCAACTGTCAATCCAGGAAGTCATCCATGCCAATGACAGATCATAATTAAGAAACCACATGCATGTGCCATGCATTCCAAAAAAAGTGAGGAAAACATACATGCAACTCGGTACCTGCAAGCAAAACCCATTGTAGTTGTTGATCCTGATGTCCTCTTACACTTTCCTGCTCTTCCTTTTCCTTCTTGCTCCAAAACTCCAAGTATGCCACACTCTCGAATATTTCTCCAAGAAAACTCTAAGTATCTAAGAGTATGAGAGAGAGAAGAGAGAGAGCTCCAAAACTGAACTAGCCAATCTTACCCACTGATGCTCAGAAGCCTTTTTTTATTAATGACACCTCTATTTTCTTCATTTTCCATTATTTTCCTTCAATTTCCTCCTCACATGCAACTTGTGACCTTTCACCTTCCTTTTCTCCTCATTTCCATTATTTTCATAAATAAAATTCCAATTAATGTCTCTTTGCCTTTTCAAATCCTTTTCCAATTTCCTTTGCCATAATAAACCGAATGAACACCCACTAGGATGTTTTCCCCACCATTAAGCTTGGAATACATGTCCCATCACTGTGGCCTTATATATTTTTACATGATTTTTTAACCAGGGTTGTTACAATGAATACATAGAAAACTTTAGTCTTAATTTATGTTGACTTGACATGGAAATATCTCAACTAGCAATCATACCGTTAACGATCACCTACAATTGCATAACTATCGGAATATTGTGTCTCGACTTATAGTAATTTGACATCTTCTGGTAGTTCAGTTGGACAAGCATAGATTGTGCTCTCATATTAACTTGATTGCTTCTAGTACTTCAACTAGATTTACCATAACTTGTGCACTTTTGGTACTCGACCATTCTACACTTCTAGTAGTTGGATTATTTTGTGCTTCTGGTAACTAGAGTGACACCTAATAACCCTAGAGGTTGCATAGAAACAATAGGAACCAAGCTAGGAAAACCATCATTAGTAATAAATCAAGCATTATCCTCTTTAATCCATTAAAAATAAAGGAAAATGACAATAATCAACTACTTTAGCATTCTTGGGTTTATTATGACAAATTTATGGAAAAAAAGGTAAGAAAGGAAATGGATGGGTAATATATGGTTAGAGAAGTATGATAAAATGATTAAGAATGGGTGCTTGAAATGGTGAAAAATGTGACACTTTGGTGAGTCGACACAACTCATAATATAATAATCATGCAAACACGAGACATTAGATAGGTATAAATACGACCATTATTATAATTATTAAAAAGAGTGCTAGATGCAATAATATAAATTGACCAAAACATTCCCCTCGAATCACCAGCCTAATTTCAACATTACATAGGTACCATCATCAACCCAATACCCAACAAACTAACTATCCAACCAACCCGAATTTCATTGGCTCTTGTTGATTTGTACGCAATTACATAAATGAAAACCATGGGCAATACCCAGGTATGCCATTATCATGGGAAAACAGATTGCGTTGCTAAACTAGACCAAATCAAAATATGGGCATTAATACTTTCAAACTTAGGAACTCTCGCCTAGCTACTCCTTTGCTTCTGTGTCATTGTCGATCGCGCAGTTCTCCTTTCTATACAGACGTTGTGCACTCTACCATATACTCACATTGTTCCAACACATTGTTTCTACTACCTCTTCCCACGCGCAATGCAAAAACTACCTTAGACTGTTGCAATTCTACCAACCCAAAACTTGCCTCCAATAGGCCCTCAAAACACACTTATGGCTTGTCCTAATCCACTCATCCAATCTTTACTAAAGGGAGTTTCTGGGTGACCACACCTTTTAATGAATTGAAGGTGTTGTGTATGTCATCCACCTTACGCTGCATCTAAGCAAAGTGTGCTTGAATCTGAGTAGAAATCCACAAAGAAATATCATCAAAAATTATCCATTTCTCTGTGTCAGTAAGTATAGCACTGATCTCTTGCTAGATTGTCCTAGCTATGTCCATAATTCAAATTTCTTCAGTCTAGAACTACTCTACTTGTCGTTCTAACTCCTGTTGGGTGGTTTTCATTTGCTTAATCTCTTGATCCAATTGTAACTTCTGGGTGACAATTGTCAGCCAACCATCGATGGGTAAATGAATCACACTGGCAAGAATTTGTGTCCTTTTCTTGTTTGTGCTCTAAACCTTACAAGAAAGATAACTTCAACTCTTGATTCTACACAATACTATTCCATAAAGCCACGCCCTATGCAAATAGAGGTTAGCATTGATGTTGTAATTGTTGTATCTTTGTATAAGTTGTATAGGCTTTATTGGCTTTTGCTTGGTACTGCTTCTCTGAAATAGGCATAGGCGGTCTCAGTTGTAACTTGAACTGCTCGAACTGGGTTTTCAATGCATGTGCCACCTCACCGATCTTCATGACTTGAATTTATACTTGAGTACCTTCCTCCACAGGGTTAACCAAAATCTATTTAGATGTGGTTTCAACAGTTGAGCGCAATTCCATCTCCCTATCCATAACCTTCTACTTTTCTTCAGCTAATTGTATTATTTCATGTTTCCATACCTCTTGTATTGCAAGTGCTTGTAGTAAATCTAAAGTGATAGTGCTAGTGCATGACCTTAACCCATTAACAACACTATCCTGCAATTGATGCAAGCTATGCAAAGACAACTAGGACAAAATCAAATTAATATGCACCAAATATTTCATTTGTTCTAACACTAATTCATTAGGAGACTTTATTGCATGGGGAGATACGTGGAGTGCTCTATGGTCAATGGATGTAATGAAGTGTCCCCTCGCGGGTAAAAAAATATTGGGCACACTCTGGGCCTCCATCTATTTCGCTTACTCAGTAGTAGTAGCTTGTGCAGTCACCCCCTTGTTCACTTCTAGTAGTTGCCACAATTGTTCTAACCTATCCAATGTGCATTGTTGATCTTGCTACACCTTCTCGATAGCTTCATGGGTCTACTCATCTACATAGATCAATGCTTCCTTTTTCTTCTCATCAACTTGCTCAACAATATGTTCAATATAATCCTCAGACATGGGCCTCATTTGGGTAATGCGGGTTGCTTTCCACTTTTTCCTAGCGCGTGACGTGCCTTCCTTAGCTCTCACTATAGTATTCCTCTTTACTTTGAAACTCATTATGGCCTGAACTTACTCAAATTCTACCACTATAGATGGGGTTTCTAATTTCTCTGGTTCCTGATCTTGGTATCAGTTTGGATGGTCGTACGACTATGCTAGTGCACCTCATTGTTGCGCATGTTGACCTTTTGGTTCCTCATTGCTCTCAAAATTTTCTATATCTAGTGCATCTATTTTCCAATCATCTCCATGTGTAGAAATATGTGCCTAAACATCCTTGTCAGTCAATCGAAAATGACACTGCATCCACCGATAATAGTGTTGGCATTATGATACAGGTGTTGTCCTTGATGGCAACTCGCTCAGAGGTATGATACAAGTATTGTCCTTGGTGGCAACTCAATCAAAGGACAGATCTTCGTACAACAGGTCAAGAGAGAGATATACGCAGGTTAACCTTGATGAAAGTGCGTATACACGCGGGTGAGAAGAACAAAAGGCGCGTATACGTACACACGCAGGTTCACAGAAGGAAAGGCGCGTACATATCGGAAAACTAAGTTTTGGCCCGCGGTATTTGGTCCATAGTATTTTGGTATTGGTCCATGGTATTTGGTCCGAAGTGTTGACCCCAAGTATTGGGTCCAAGGTATTGGTTCTAAGTGGTTTTGGACCATGGTATTGAAAGAGGCCTACACCTATATAAGGAGAAGATCATTAGGCCAAGGGTGCAAGGAATGAATATCTGATGAAGTGTGAGATCTAGTATGTTGGTTATGGGTTTGTGATGTTGTGCTTGATCTGAATCAAGGATGCACCTATGCGGTTGATGATGGATGATGGATTGGGATCATAAGGCTTGGAATGTATTATCATTATGTGGTTTGATCATGGATAGACTAGATCTGAATTATTGACGCATGTTTTATTGTATGAATGTTATGATCTGGGTATGACTGATGTCTGGAACATCTGCAAAGTTCTGAGTTAATATTTGCAGATGTGTACGCGCGTTCTCTTTGGTAAAAGCGCGTATGTATGCCTATTTGGTTCATCATAGTAGCGTATACATTATGAAGTATGATATTTGAAGTTGCAGTTGGTTCTGGTTGTTATTGCAGAGTTCTGTGTTCTGCTTTGTGTTATGGTTACTGTGTTTTGGTGACAGGGTTTCAGTGATTCAGTATTGGGTGATTTAGAGATTGATGATGCAGTTGTAGGTTATGATTGTATTACAGTGGTGATTGTTTTGTATTTATGGATCCAGTATGAAAATTTATGAAATGTGGTCCCTGGAAGAAAAGAGAGGGTTGTAGCCTTTTGTAGGCCAGCGCCTACGTACTAGTAAATATATCGGCTAGTACAAGAGCCAGGGGGTTGGAGCTCCCTTCCAGTAGAAACTGGAGAACGAGAGAAGGTAGTAGCCTTCCGCAGGTGGGTGCCTGTGTACTGGTATGAGTCTGCACCAGTACAAGATTGTAAACAGGTTTTTCTTATATTAAAGAAAACAACAGCAGGTGGTTTTTGTCCCACATTGGGTTTCCACCTTATATCATGGTGTTCATGTGTGCTTCTTATGTGTGATGATCTATTCTGTTTTACTGCACTTGTTTACTGTTCATATGGTTAATGAAGTTTTTATGCACTGATTAAAGATCAACATATAAGGATTAACTGAATATACACTAATTGCATTAAACACAGTTGTGTGTACATGCGGGTTCCCTTAAATGAAGTAGCGTATATGAATCTAAGTATGGAAATGAAAAAGTTAGTGATTTGCTAATACTGATTCACAACCCCCCCGCCCCTCTCAGTATTATTTCCAACAAATAGGGATCTCACTTAGCCTGAATATATAAATGATGAGGTTAAGCTTTGAATTGTGCAAATTTCCCGTACCTTTGAACCAATTCTACAGGAATATATGGGGTGTGGTTTATTGCTTGATGGATCTTTTCTTGAAAAATAAAGAAAGAAACATTAATATTTATCTTCCAACTAGGGATTGAAGTTGCTAATAGGTGTTGAAAGTGAGAAAACAAAATAGGGAGCCGAATGTTTTCCACTACTTGAAAATACTCAAGTGTGTCCCACTTACAGAGAGTAATGAGAATAAGTAGCTAAGAATAATGAAACTTCACACCTTTTTCCTTCACATTGTGATAATCTGCTAAAAATTGATTGAGCAAGAAAGTTGCCGAATTCATCTGTACTCCCAACAAACACTTGGTCGGTGCAAGAATCACACATGTCGACACTTCATCTTTTTGGAATTTTCTGAGTAGTTTATAGGTAAGCACTTGTATAGCAAACAAAACACTTGGATCATTTATATGTTGCACCACAAACCCTCATTTACCTCTTGTCATGTCGTATTTGTAAAACAAGTCTACGTCCACAGTTTTAGATTTACCCTCAAATAGTGGTCTAGGGTCATCACTTGCAAGGGGCAAATCGTCGATCTCCTTGATTAACTGGGGAGTAAATTTGATGGCACAATCTAACCACAAATAACCAACATGCACACAACTTAATAACAAATTGGTAAAATAATTAATTTCATCATTATGTCCAAAGTGAGGGATTACCATTAATTTCAAATTACCAGCTTGTGCCAACCCTAAGGCCCATTTCTATGGTTTGAGCGCAACCGCAACATGATATGTATCCTCTACTTGATGTAGATAATATTGTAGATCTATAAATATCTTCTTTTCTATAATGGCATGATAAAAGTTTCTAATCCTTTTAAGGTGACCCATCAAGTCCCCCTGGATCAAAACACCTTTAGGGATTTTCGTAATAGCCACAGGGTACTTCATATCCTTCGGAAAATTAACTAGTTTAGTGTTATCCTTCTAAGGAAGAATGTAATATTTTGTTTATCAAAACCCTCTAGGTTGTGGTGATGAGTCGACGACTCAATTGTTTTCCTTTCATCCATAACGGATACCTCTACTTCAGCGTCTTCCACCACCTCAACTCGCTCTTACATCATCTCGGGCTACAAAGGAATGGAGGGATTATTAGTTTGTGGCCTATGCATTGATGAAGTTCCTATGGATCGTCCCATAACTATGATATACACATGATATCAAGAATCACTGCAAGCTCCCTCCAGGATCGTTTGAAACTAGACACTATAGTTTTATTTTTCCCAATCTAGATTCAAACTTCCAACCTATTACCCACAACATCTAAGATTTCCATGAACAACACTAACCCCCCTTGCTACACATTTATAGTGTTTGTCTCAGGCATGTATCTCGAGGTCTTTATGACTAAATCCTTTGCCATAACTCTTACATGAGAATTACTTGCCTTTATGCATGATCCATTCTTTTAGATGTCTTATCAATAATCAATCCGAACAAAAATTTGGTACCATTTTCTAGAATGAAAATATCCCTCAATAGTTAAGGAGATGTCCCTTACAATAGGCTGAATTTATTATTTTGCTGACATGACCAATGGTCACATTTATTTATTATTATTTTTATTATTTTATTTTTTTAGACAAATTGTTCCCGACTTAAACATAGCACAATGACCCCCAACACTGCGCATGACTTTCCCTGATGACAAATCTCAACAGGGTACTCCTTTGGGTGTGGGACTTTCTTTTTTGTGGAATTTCTAAGTCCTTATGCTAATCTATACTACTCAAACTTTTTACAATATTTTTCAGGAATATCTTCATAGGAGAGGTGGGTCCAACATCCTTTCCCTTAGTAGACTAAACATTCCCCTTTCCTAGCAATACAAATGTCAAGCTAGTGTACTTACCATTTACTCTTTTCGTCATCTGGTCAAATTTTATATTTTGTTGAATATTGTGCATTTTTCTTTATGCTAAAGATAAGAATATAGGTCAATGTCCAACCTGATTCTCAGACACAAAGATTTGTTTCCTCATCGCCTTTAGAATGTGCTTTGGTAGATTATCCTTATCTGCAGAACTAGGCAAGGTCTCAAACTTTTGGATCATCTCTTGCATAGTCACTTGCTCCCAGGGGAGATTTTGTACTTCAATGACAATTTGATGTACTGCATGAGTGATGTGCTCACACCTTCTAGTAGAAACCTCATGCAACTGGTTCTGCCAATTTTCCAACCCTTCTTTAGAATTTGAAGCGCACAAACCACTGTTACATCAACTAAGAACACCATCTGCAGTGGGGTTGGAATAATCCTCTCTCCATGTGGTGATCTTATAATATTTCCTAAGGCCTTTGCGTCTAACACCCTTTGAACTGATTCAACATACCTGTCACCTTCATTCGAATCTAGCAGTGCAAGTGCTCGAACATCCCATTATTCAACAATTATCTACATTTTCTTCAAATTAATGATCACTTGATTATCAAAGTCCTATTCATTCCATAAATTTTTTTGATAGGGTTCAGTATCATCAACAATTTCAATAACTTTGAAGGTCACCATACTCATAACCCCATTAATATCTATCTCCATTTTTGATAATCAACCAATGGGAAAAATTCTATATTGATTTTCCAATCTAAGTTGGATATGGGACCAAGTTAAATTGGGTCTCCCCATCATCTCCCAAATCTTCTTAGGCAGAATATTGACATCAAAGCTGAAATCAAGAATAATACTATCCATGTCATAAGCTCTTATTTATGCACCAAACATGAACTCTCAATTTTTTCTCTTCTTTTGTGAAACTTTATTGACTGTGAGCTTGGGTATATATGTTGCTCCACTCTTTGGCTCATGGGTGCACTAATTGATCATCCTATGAAGCTTCTGTAGGGATCCATCATCCTGCATGAACTCCAAACCAAAAAAAAAATCAAAAATGTTATAATGGATTTGTCTCTCTCTTCAGAACCCTTGCAGTAGATTTATCATAGATCAGAGGCATATAATATACTGGACTATCTTATGAGGCATCCCACTTTGTCACAGCCATTTCTCTACTTTCCTCCCTATAGGTGGGTTTCTCCTTCTAAGGATCAAACTTTAGTGGTCGATCAACAACTTTCTGTACCCACTGTTGGCTAGTATTGGTTTTTTTGGAAGCATCCACTCCAACCTTGGTCCCTCCATGTGACACAACATTTACTTTTGATTGATCTTGATGCAATTCTGCAGTAAATTTCTATAGGTTTTTCCCCTTCTTCTCCTGTATCACTGTAAGAAATTGAGGGCAATCCCCTATCGCATGATTTAAAGTTCAAAAATATGTGCATGTTGAAGATGGATTAGGACAGTCTCTAGCAAGATGTCAAGGCTGGACAAAATTGTAACAGATGATTGGTCCCCTTCCTCTACAAAAATATCCTCGTCCTCGTCCAGGTCCTGCAAATATTACAGGTCCTCTACCCATCATACCCTGACCTCTTGTTGGTTGATTATATCCACCTGTATGATTAAATTTTTCTGCCATGCCAACTTGACCCTATTGCACTTTGTAAGAATCCATGGTGTGATCCCGCATTAGTTATAAAGATTGACAATAATGAATTTCATGATGGATCCCACTTGGGATTTGAAACGTTGGTATAAAAATGTTCATACTGTGGATTCTCCGGTCTCTGATTCAAATGAATTTCATGACCAACAGACTTATAGAAGTCAAAAAATAATGTTCTTCTTGTAGTATCATATTTTTGAATCGTCGAACAAGTCGAGGGTGTATGACCCCACACTCTATAGATCTAGCACCATAATCCTCTTCCCTACGCTATCGGATTAGTTCTGCCAATTTCCATATACTCAGTCAATATAGGAAATTCATTCTTGCAGTTCCTTTGCTTTTGATAGATTGTGAACCATAATTGTGAACATTGTTCTTTCCCCTTCACCAAATCTTGCAACTAGATAGTAAGTGCAGCCATCTGTGACTGAAGCTGAGATATACCAGAACTCTCTACTCCTATTGATATTTCTAGAGATGCCTCCAATTTAAGTGTTATCTCCAAGGCTTCTAATTGAGTCTAAATGTTCTATTGAGTTAATGAGGCATGAATATGTGGAAACATTCCCATGAAAAACCACTCCTTATGATGCTCATCAAGAATTTTGAACAACTTACTCAACAATACTTTAAACCATCGATCATAATCCCAAATGGATTTTTTCGATCTCTATTTGATCTCCTTCATCTTTGTCATGCATTTGGATGAAAACTTAGGCCTGCATAAATCCTTCAACATCGCTCGCTTGATGTCTTATAATGATCTTGGTTGTTCGGGCGGAGTGAAAATCTTGTACTTCATGTACCACATTGAGGCATGATCTCTAAAATTAGTCTCCAACTATATAATCTTGGCATTGTCATCATGGGAATTATTGGTAGCCCATATTGACACATATAAATAGGAGTTGTTAGGGATCTACATTGCAAGATCCATGAAAAAATGATATCTCTAGGGTGTCTGCCATTTTTCTCTATCTACCTGCTCTTGATGATGATCCACTAGATACAACTACTATTAGTTGTGATCCACTTCCTCCCAATTGACTAGTCTGACTCTGACTACTATTATGACTTCCTTCACTTCCTTTGCTAACTAAAGTATGTATCACACTACTTGGGGAACTTACCTCTGTATGAATAGGCACACATAGGGTTGTGAGTTCAACTGAGGACATACTCTGAGCAGGATCCTCAAGATGTACTTTCTCTACTATTCTTGGCCTAGGCCACAAAGGTTCCCTTTCCTTTCCTTCTATCCATGGTATGACAATGCATGCTCAATCATGACTTCTCTAATATCCACTTCTCCTCCTTGTCCTAAGAACTCTCACTATCTCCTTCGTTGGGCTTCAATCGACTGTGGGGATTGATGCATACCTCTCTCCTCTATCACTTCCACCTTAGAACCTTCTACCATTGCGCAAAACACGACCTTCAACCTCCATCATAATTCTCCTTCCATGCACTATTAAGCTAAGCTTCCTTGGCATACCCTTTCTACAATCTTATCTAGGGATCTTCCACATCTCCTTCATCCTTTACTTTCTCCAACCCCTGCATCTCGACCCTATTCCCTCATATTACTCCCCAACCATCCCCTAGATCGCCCTCAGTGCAAGACAATTTTAGCTACTCATGGTGTCAAATTCCATCTTCGACACACCTTCGCCACACAACATCTTTATAAGGGTTGAAATGCCCAAATACGCCGTCCATGTGGTCCTCCCAAAAAAGTTTGTTCAACAACAGTATATAGGAATAATAATAGATTCAATGACAAACTTTGTAATGTATCCTCCAATAACACTCTCAAACCAAAAGTGAATAGCCCAGGTAATTTGTTGTCCAAAAACTGGAGCCTTTGAATTCTCTTAGGAGTCCAACTTCTAAGTTCACCAAGTTTCAATGTCTATTCTACTTGTTAAATGTTTGAATCCATTCTGCAAGCAACTTTGGAAACTCAACAAAGAAAATTTCATAGACTTCAGAAAAAATGTTTTGTTGCAACCATATATTAATGTTAATTGACCGAGGCTAATTTCACTAGCAACAAAATCGTCTAACTTAGTTTCAAACTACTTGCCAATTTCTTCCTTTGTAGAGTTCCACATCCCCTTTGATTGCAAAATTTTGTCCCGACAATAGCACCATTTGTTGGAACATTTTAGTTTCTGGCCCAGGTTATTTCGCGTGATTCGACCAATAAAAACCCCACTGGGTAATAGCCCTTTTTGGCATCACCTGTGGAATAGGCGAAGTATCACCTGAGGCACATATGGGGGGCTATGAGAACCAAGTTTCTGCAGTTGTAAGGGGAATGAGAATCTGATCTGGGCTATCATTATACCACCACTAAGCTCCAACTACATACAAACCCTTCTTATAGATACTCAAGGCAAATGTGAAACATTATCAATAACAAGAATTTTAAGAGAAATGCGTGCATTGATTACACTTCGAAAGAAAATTGATCCATTCAAACATTAACATCACAGACAAATGAAACTAATGATAAATTAATCATGTAAACATGGGACAACAGATATGCAAAACTCCAACCATTATTATCATTACAAAAAGAGTGTCAGATGTAATACATATAAATTCGCCATAACATTCCCCTCGGCTCACCTAGCTAATTTTAGCATTACAGAGTTACCATCATCAACCCAATACCCAACCAACTAACGAACCAACCAATCCCAATATTGTTGGCTCCTACTAATTTATACACAATTAGACAAATGAAAATACCTTGGGAAATACCCAAGTATGCCATTATGATGGGAAGATAGACATTCATTACTAAACTAGACCAAATCAAAACATGAACATTAATACTTTCAAACTTAATAACTTCCACCTAGTTTCTCCTTCGCTTTCACATTGTTTTCAACTGCATAGTTCTCCCTTCAATACTTACGCAACATGCTCAATCGTATCCGCACGATGTTCCAATGCAATGTTTCTACTCCCTCTTCCTACGCACGTTGAAAAAACTACCTTAGATTGTTGCAATTCTACCAACCCAAAACTTGCCTCCAACACATCCATTAGACAAAAAAAGCAGCCTAGTAGTTGATTATGCATATGTTGGCCATACATTAGTTGACAAGAACAAAAAGAAAAAAGAGGAATTTGCATAAGATCTATTAACCTGAGTTGTCTTACTTGGGGACCTACTGGTGAGCATCCCTAGTTCCTGGAAAGGGGTTGTTGCTGCACTTGTTGAGTAGAATGTTGAGTTTGTAGTCTAGGTTTTCTAATTTCTCTTCTATCTCTGCCAACTTATGGGCATTATCGTGCTAAGGCTGGTTGTTGTCAACAAGGATGTGTTCGAGCATGATTTTGGTGTGCCAGTATATATTGACAACTTGCATGTATCCCCAATACCTAGAGCGAGTTGAGGTCCCCAAATTGGGAATACATTCTATGTTTTGGGCTTAGACATGGTGACCAAGTGTGTAGCATCATTCCTAGCATATTGCTGCTTCAATTCTCTCTATTTCTTGTGTGACCAACTTCGATATGTACTACTCATACCTAGTCATGGAGTATCTATCTTGATTCTATGGCTTGAGCTTGGGTTCGTAACTAATAACTAGAGGCCATTTGATTAGTGGTTGGTGGATAGGAAGAGGGGTAGCCTCTTCCTCTTCTTCTGCATGGGGTATGTTGGGTTGTGTTATATTCTTTCCATGACTAACCTATGTAGTGAATCGGGGGGTTAGAGGGGGGCTGGGCTCGGGAATTTTTTTTTTGGACCCTATATTAGTTTGTGCAAACCTACCTATGGTTTTCGATCCATGGTTTTGGACGCGATGGTTTTCGGTCCATGGTATTGGATGCTTCGGCATGTATAAATATGTATTGTAACATCGAAAGGAATATAATGAAAAATCAAGCTGGTAGTCCCGATTTTGGGATCCAGGGGAAATCTCCGTGTATATGTGTTTTATGTGTTATGCGCTCGCATTGTTTATTTTCTGTGTTTTAGAATTCGTATGTAGGTAATTTCTGTACGGGGTTAAAACCTACATTTGGTATCAGAGCTGTTTTGGCTTCAAGGGGACGCCTTTTTTGCTGAGGGGTTTCGCTTGGGCCTGTGGTAGACCCTGTTCAGTGGGAGATCTACGAGATCGATTATGGTGGTGAAAGAAGATGGCGAGCAGTGGAAAGATAGAGATCAATAAATTTAATGGTTAGAGTTTTGAGTTATGGAAACTCAAGATGGAGGATTTGTTGGTGGATAAAGATCAGTGGATTGCGGTAGATCTAGGTACTAAACCAACGAGAGTGCCCGATGAAGAACAAAAGAAGTTGGATCGGAAGGCAAAGAGCAAATACGATTGTGTGTCTCAGATTCAGTATTGCTGAATGTATTAGGGGAAGCTATGGCGAAGGCTTTGTGGGACAAGTTATGGACTTTGTACCAATCTAAGTCTCTGGTGAATAAACTGTTCCTACGGAAAAAGCTGTATAACCTAAGGATGAAAGATGGAGACTCGGTGACAGAGCATTTGAACGCATTTAATACTGTGGTAAGTCAGTTATTATCTGTTGATATTAAAATTTCAGGTGAAGATAAGTGCATTAGTTTGTTGTGTTCTCTACTAGATTCATGGGATAGTCTAGTTATTGCAATAGGTAGCAATGCAATTGCCTTGCAGTTGGATGAAATAGTCTCATCCTTGCTGACTGAGGAGATGAGATGGAAAAATATGGAGAGCTAGAATGGTGATGCCTTGTCTGTACGAGGACGGTCCCAGAACAGAAACAAAAATAAGTCATCGAGTGGGAGATCTAAATCTAGAGGGAGATCTAAATCTCCATGGAAACCTGTAAAGGTGGTGTGCTGGAAATGCGGAAAGGAAGGGCACTACAAAAGGGACAGTAAATATAAAACTCCTGACAAAGGAAAGGGATCTGATGATGCTTCTTCTGCAGAGGCGAAAACTGCCTTAGATGAAGGTGGGGATGTGTACTTGGCTTCTTCAAGTACACATGTAGATCATGAGCCATGGTTGATTGACTTAGGTGCATCCTTTCACTTCACTCCCCATAGAGAGTGGTTCTATGAGTATGATAAATACGATGGTGGTGATTTCTTCTTAGGGGATGATAGGAAGGCTAGAATCATTGGTTGCATAAAAGTAAAGTTGAAGTTGCAAGGTGGAAGGGTTAGAACACTTTCGGGTGTTCTGCATATTGCTGCATTAGCCAGAAATCTGATTTCTGTAAGCAAGTTGGATGATGTAGGTGTAAAAATAGTGTTCGAGAAGGATACTTGCAAGATGGTTCGAGGAGCACTGGTATTGATGCGGGGAGTTCGGACTAGAACTCTGTACAAGCTGCAAGGTAGCACTGTTGTTGATGGGTGCAACAGTTTTGTGGTTCTTGAAAGTGGAGCAGAAAATCTAGTGGTCTCTGGAGAGAAGACCATGCTATGGCATCAAAGGCTTGAACATATTGGAGAGAAGGGCCTTCGAATACTTCATGGTAAAGGTATGGTAGAAGGTATGAGTAATAGCTCTCTTGATTTTGATTTCTGTGAAAATTGTGTATATGGGAAGCAGAATCAGGTGAGTTTCTCCTCTGGTGGTAAGAGGGCAAAACAGATATTAGAGCTTGTGCACAGTGATGTGTTTGGACCTGTGAAGGTTCCATCACTGGGTAAGTCTGTGTACTATGTATCATTTATAGATGACTTCTCAAGGAATACATGGATATATTTCCTTAAGAAGAAATCTGAAGTCTTTGACAGGTTTAAAGAATTTAAGGCTCTGGTGGAAAACCAGACAGAGAAGAAGATAAAGGTGTTGAGGACAGATAACGTTGGAGAGTTTTGCAGTAAGGAATTTGAAGAATTCTGTAAGAAGTGTGGTATAGCACAGCAGAAGACTACTCCATATACACCTCAGCAAAATGGAGTTGTAGAAAGAATGAACAAGACGTTGATGGAAAGGGCAAGAAGCATGCTCAGTGGTGTCGGGTTAGGACAAGAATTATGGGCATAGGTGGTGGAGGCAACATGTTACCTGGTCAACAGATCACCTTCATTAGCGTTCGAGGATAAGACTCCACAAGAGGTATGGATTGGTAAGAAACCCCCTCTTTCACATCTGAGGGTATTTGAATGTGATGCATATGTACATGTTCCAAAGGAGAAACGAACCAAGTTGGATAGTAAATCTGAAAAGTGCATCTTTATTGGGTATAAGGATGGTTTAAAGGGTTATAAGCTTTGGAACCCAGCAACAAGGAAGGTTGTGTACAACTGAGATGTGGTGTTCAGAGAGGTGAAAGATGTTATTAAAAATGAAGTCCAACCAAAGGAACCTAAGAAGATAGAGTTTGAGCTAAAGGAGGAAGAATCATATTTTATAGTAGAGGAGGAATTAGAAGATGAAGAGCCACAAAGTCCGGGTGTAAGAAGATCAGTTCGAGAAAGAAGGCAGCCAGAAAGGTATAGTCCATCTACTTTCTGTTCAAATTTTGCTTTATCTATTACTGATGATGATCCCAAAACTGTGAAGGAAGCAGTAGATTCAAAGGATGGAAAACTCTGGAAAGAGGCCATGGTTAATGAAATGGCACCTTTGCAAAAAAATGAGGCTTGGGATCTGGTGGAGTTGCCGCCTGGAAGGAAACCCATTGGCAGCAAATGGGTGTTCAAGAAGAAGACAAATGCAGAAGGAAAGGTGGAGAAATACAAAGCTTGGTTGGTAGCAAAAGGTTATTCCCAGGTGCCAGGAATTGATTTTGGTGATATTTTTTCTTGTGTTGCCAAGGTAACTTCTATTAGATTACTTTTATCTATTGCTGTTGCTTTTGATTTTGAGGTAGAACAGATGGATGTGAAGACATCATTTCTTCACGGGGATTTGGAAGAGGAGATCTACTTGAAGCAACCTAAAGGCTTTGTGGTGAAGGGTAAGAAAGAACTGGTATGCAAGTTAAAGAAGTCTCTGTATGGGTTAAAACAGTCACCAAGGATGTGGTATCAGAAATTTGATACATTTATACGGGGACTTGGCTTCACCAGAAGAAAAGCAGATCACTGTGTGTATTTTAGATTAATTGGTGACCATGTTATTTATCTGCTCTTGTATGTGGATGATATGTTGCTGGTTGGAAATTACAAAGAGATTATCCAGGATTTGAAAACCCAATTGTCCTCCAAATTCGACATGAAATATCTTGGTGCTGCAAACTATATTTTGGGCATGGAAATTAAAAGAGATCGGGTAAAGACGAAGCTCTGGTTAAACCAGAGGAAGCATGTCGAGACAATGCTACGGAGGTTTAATATGCAGGATAGTAAACCAGTGAAGGTTCCTATTCCTGTAGGTGTAAAGTTATCTATTGAACAATGTCCCAAGACACAAGAAGAGGAAGAGAATATGTCACGTGTTCCATATGCAAGTGCAGTTGGTAGCCTGATGTATGCAATGGTCTATACTAGACCAAACATTGCACATGCAGTGGGAGTATTGAGCAGGTTTATATCAAAACCAGGGAAGGAGCATTGGACAGCAATGAAGCAGGTTTTCAGGTATTTGGGTGGCACTAGTGATTATGGTTTGTGCTACGAAGGAAGACCAAGATTGGACAGAGTTTTGGATATCCATGGCTTTGTTGATGTAGACTGAGCTAGAGATTTGGATCAGAGAAGATCTACAAGTGGGTATGTGTTTAACCTGTTTGGAGGTGCAGTCAGTTGAATGAGTAAGAAACAATCTGTAGTGGCACTATCAACTATAGAGGTAGAATACATGGCAGCCACTCATGCAAGCAAGGAAGTAGTTTGGTTGCAGAGATTGTGTTCAAGTATGGGGTTAGTACAAGGAGCTATAAGGATAGAATGTGACAACGAAAGTGCAATTTTCTTGGCAAAGAACCCTGCTTATCATTCAAAGACAAAGCACATTGATGTTCAGTATCACTTTGTGATGGATATGATAGAAGACAAAAAGGTGTTGCTCGTAAAGGTGGACACTTTGAAGAATACTGTAGATGCATTAACAAAATCTATGAGCTTTAAGAAGTTCTCCTGGTGTAGAGAAACAATGGGCATTTCAGGGTTGGAAAAATGACTAAGCTCTCTTGTGGACCTTGTGGAAAGAAAACCACAAGTGGTAGAATGTTGGGTTGTGTTATATTCTTTCCATGACTAACCTACGTAGTGAACCGGGGGGTTAGAGGGGGGGCGAAGCCCCTCCTTCGTTGCATTGATTGCGTAGCGGGGTGGTCACAGGGGGCGGGTAGCCCCCCTTTATGGGGTTCGAGGCAGCGCCCTGGGAAATTTTTTTTTTGGACCCTATATTAGGTTGGGCAAACCTACCTATGGTTTTCGGTCCATGGTTTTGGACGCGATGGTGTTCGGTCCATGGTATTGGATGCTTCGACATGTATAAATATGTATTGTAACATTGAAAGGAATATAATGAAAAATCAAGCTAGTAGTCCCGTTTTGGGATCCAGGGGAACATCTTTGTGTATATGTGTTTTATGTGTTATGCGCTCGCACTGTTTATTTTCTGTGTTTTAGAATCCGTATGCAGGTAATTTCTGTACGGGGTTAAAATCTACAGGGTAGCAGTTCAACCTCTAGTCATGTTGTTACTAGCGCTGAAGTGACAGGCGTAGTGAAAGTTAGTAGACAGGGGAGTAGTATACGGAGGATCGATAAATGGAGACAGTGGAGCAGAGTCTGTAGAATGAATATTGAGGAAAGTGTTGGAGTTAATTATCATTGTCGCATCGATCAAAGAGAGTTGATTGGGGTGGTAGGAAGGAAGATGAAATAAGCGGACTATCAACAGTCTGGGATGGCTAGAATGCCAAACAAGATTGGGATTTGGCTTCGAGAAGCAGAGACCCATATAACTGTAAAACCAAAAAATGAACCAATAGAACACAAAGGAGTTTGAAACCACCAAATTTAAATGAGAAGACTCTTACCCACCACTCTAAGGAGTTGGTGACCAAGTCAAACAGGAGCTCAGCATAGTGGATCGGTCAGAGTTCTCCATCCAGGTGAGAGATAGTGTGCAGGAGACTACATGATCAGGATAAAGGGGCTAATCAATCATGGGATGCTCAAAGTTCCAATTCCAAGGATATCCATTATTTTAATTTTCCAAGCTTGCTTAATTTAATTAAAATTGTTGTACTGTGCTTGAGGATGGAACCATGATGTTGTAGCAGTCTGTCGAACCCACCAACAGGAATTCTCATAATAATTGTTTCCTGTGAGGTGTGAGCAGCGTTGTTCAAGACATTATTGGGTTTCATAATTTAGGCATTAAACTCTAGCTCTACAATTATCTAGCATGAATATGATATGTGTGGCTAGGTATAGGATTTATACTTAGCGTTTTGTCTGAGATCTTATTTTAAATATCGCCACACTTGCAAGGTGAGTTTCCATCTGATCCGTTTCCAAATGTTTGGCACATTGATGTTGATGATATGGAAAATGATCATGTTAACATGGCAGGAGGGGTAGATTCACACTCAGACACCTGTTGTGGGGTTCTCTTAACCATGTTAATATTAAAATTTGAAATTAGTCACTTTAATTTTAAAACCAAATCTTACGGATTCTTTCCACAACCATGCCAACGATAATAGTTAAAATTAGTAATTTTGATTTTAAAATCAAATATTATAGATTCTTTTCACAATCACAATGTCACAATGTTGAATAATTTCGATTTTATTTTATATAACAAGATATCATTAAATTTGCTAGATTTTATACCTCTGTACTAATTATGTTAATATAATGCTTTGAGCACGAGAGATGTATATTTAAAATAAGATATTTGAATTTGAAGAAATGTTTGACTTAATTGCATTAAATGTTTCACCCCATGAAAAATAAATCAAACTTAAAGAACTTCAAACATTTTTGTCACATGAAGTATTTGGCTTGCTAGGAATATTGGAATATACCTTTGAATGTGCTTCTCAACTTAGTTCAATTCTTTCTAGCTACAAAAACTCTCCAAAAATCATGCCTCAAAGGTAATTATGCATGAGCCTATTGACAAATTAGGGGCATCGAACTATTTTTGTAACCCTCCAAATTGTGGGGCAGGGGGAAGCCTCTTGGCTTCAAATTTTCACTTTATTAGGTTCAAATTGGGGTTGGGGGGTTGTTTGAATAATTTTGTCAAACTTCAAGCTCTAAATTTTTTATTATCGTTGGCTTCAGACAAATGGGTTCAAAAGGTGCAAATTTTCGATGATTATTTTGCGTTAAAAACTAGTTGCCGTGGAAAATATAGGATGAAAAACTTGTTCTTAGGTTCAGTGTTTGAGGAGATTCAAGGTGTGAAATATGTTATAAACTAAATTATGTTCTTCCATGTATATAGAAAAATTCACATGGAAGTCGATTCCTTATCAAAAGCAGGACTCCAAGTTACGCAATGGATATTGCTGGAATCTACAGTTGGCTTTGTTTAGGACATTTTAAATCTATTTTAAAATTTAGTCCTTAGTGGTGGGTGTATAATTATGGTTTTAGTTGTGTTTATAATTTGTAAATTTGTAATATTAAAGCATTGAGTCATTAAGATTAGTCACATATCGTTTTTTTGTGTTGTCTTTTTTGACAATCATATGAGATCTAGAAAAAGGTTTAGAGCCTCAAACAATATGTATAAATGCATATTGATTCCACACCAAGAGGACAATTGAAGTCATGGAGGTGTATGATCAATCTTCTATGTTGATATAAGGTTGGATTAAATATGAATGATGGTCAGTTAGAGGCGGTTATAGTTTTTTACGATCTATCAATTAGATCTTACCAAATGCATGTTCGCATATAAAAAATGTAAATTTCCTATTCTTTATGAATATAATTTACAATTATTTAGTTTTTATTTTAATTTTCGTTGTTTATTTTATTTTTATTTTTTCCCTTGAGGGAAAAAATGAGAGAAATGTTTATTATTATGGACATATTTGGTTTTGTGTGTATAATATCTTATTAGTCATATTTCAAATTCATACATCTACCACCTCTAGTTCATTTTATAGATGCTCCCACCCTCCAACATGTAGGCGAGAATGAGATTGTTGGTGCCTTTCCAACCCTAATCAACAATTAACTCGAGAAGCACCCCAATCAACAATTAGCTTGTGAATAGAAAACAAGTCACATTTGGAATTTGAACATATGTGAGGTGGATAACTACTTTTCCACTCTACCACTTAAGTTAGACCTAATTGACCCACCATCTGAATAGTTAATAAATGCTGAGGAGAAAGACATTTATTATTCTGAAACTATTTGTTTCTATCTATAATGTTCTCGTAGCTTGTTCCATGTAAATGCTCTATGTCCTCTAGAGTTAATATTGTTGTATTTTTGTGTCCTATTATATAATATATTCCTACTCTTATCTAATCTGTGCTTCCCACCTTCCAAGCCAAATTTTCTATAATATTAGGAAATGCCAAGACTAGATCCTTCCATTGGTTTGACACATGCTTAACACTTTTCCTTGCACTTCTAATCCAACCCATAAATGCACTATCTACTTTTGTTCTTTAGCTTTCTCCCGTAAACTATCTTTTTTTAATAAATTCCACAAACTCTTTGTTGCAAGAATTCCAAAAGGATGAATCTGTTTTATTCTCATCCTTCCATATCCTTTGGCTTAGCAATATCTAGCCATTTATCCAAATGAATCACATGAGTATCATGCATGACCCCCCATAGAAAATGGAAGCACACTTTTCTAAATATTTATGGGACTCCTTTTAGAATAAAAGCAATTGAATGCCAATATACAAGAATTTATTCTTATACAAAGTTAACCACTGTAAGTTTTCCACCCTCTGTAAGTCATATGTTACACTATTGAAAATTATCTACCTTGTATCTTGTTAATAAGCTATATATAGTCTTTTTCATAATAGGTGTCAAAGAATTAGGATGAAGCCCAAGTAATTTAGTCCTACTTGAAAATATAGTGCTCTATAGGGGAACCAAATGACTAATATTTAATCTACCTCTCTTAATCCATAGAAACCAAGAGAATTTTTTTAGCTTTGATCTCCATCCTAATGGTAAAGAAAAAAAGTTTTAGTATCTCCTGAATCTTCCTAGCCTCCCTCTCAATTCCATTTAAGAATAGGAGAGTAATCTCTACAAAAATAAGATGGGTTAACAATAGTTCCAATCCTTATACCTTGTAAACTCCCTCTTCATTTTGCTTCCCTAATAAACTACTAGGTCCTTATGCTACCAAATTCCTTATCCTGCCAAGAGAAATAACAAGGGAGAAAAGGAAAACCATATTGTAAGCCTCTAGTTGGCTTAGAAAATGCAAAGGATACCCCATTTATAAAAAATCATAGATGAGACACTACCCATAATCCAATTAACGAAAAGGCATTAAAACCTACATGGGTTAGGATTAATCTCAAGTATAACCAGTTTGTTATGTTGTATGCTTTTAACAAATCCAAATTGATTATCGTCCTTGACTTATTTTTTCTATTCATGTAGTGCAATCCTATTTCTGTCAAAATGGCCTTATGTGTTTGTCTATCTCCCAATAATCTAAATTGTTATGAGGAAATGAATCACACTAGACAACGCTCCTTTAAGTCTCAATGGTAGAACCTTTGTTATGATTTTGTGAATACAATTATAAAGTGAGATAGGTTTGAGATCATCTAACGAGTCTAGTTTTTTTCTCTATGCTCAAATTTGTGAATGTTAAGTTAAATTTCCAAGGAATTCTACCAAAACCATTCACTTGTTCAATCATCCTTAGTAAATCCTCCCTAGTAATATTATAAAAACCCAAAAATAATTCAATAGTCCACTTATTGGGACCTAATTTTTGTCTTTCTTGGCAAAGGAAAAGATTGTCATTAGTTGCTCTTTTGATACTTCATCTAATGGATCTCCATTATGTTATTCTATTATGAACCAAGGAATAGAGAATCATGTTAAAATTTATGCAATATTAACTTGAAAAAGTTCTTTATATATATCTTGGAAGTGCCTAACCCTCACTCTAGATATCTCCCCATGACACTGGACCCATTCCTGTACCTCATCCTTATTTCCCATATTATATTTTATTTTATCTTGTGATTTATAAAATGATAAAAAATATTTATATTCACATCATCACTTTCAAGCCATCTATCCCCGCTCTTCAATCTCCATTTTGCTTCTCTATTCGCTAATAACCTCTACACTTTACAATCAAGGTGATTCAATTTTCATTTTTTCGTCTATAATTAACACCTCTTATCATTATTTGGATGGATCCTTCTAATGATCTAGGTGGATATCAGTGGCCATCTACCTATTCCATGACTGACTCAAAGACTATCTAGCTTCTAGATAGTTTTTCTATGGATTTTTGGGTCCCAAACTTCAGAGGTTGTTTTGAGGTCCTAAATGATGATTTTAGTAAGGGACGTGAAAGTTGTATTCCTTGGATAGTTTTTTCCAATGAGATATTAAGTACCCCAAATGGATATTATATGCAAATGTTGTGACCCCAAGAAGTTGATGTACCAACTAACCACCTCAGAGCTTGTAAAACTTTCGGCACTTCATCTTCTAGTGTTAGGGTTTTTGACCTCTAGGGTTCTTTCATTATGTTGAAATACCATTCTTTTGACCTCTTGTAATATCTTTTGCGAATGTGTGTAGTCATCTTCTCTATCTTTTCAGATATTGTTACCACTATTCTAGCCAGTTTGTGTTCTACAATATTCTTCTTTTTCATTTATTAACGGAAGATGGTTTTTCACCATGTTACTATGATTTATATTATATTTCTTTATGTCAGTTTCATTTTTCTTTTCGTGCCTTTCATTTCATTCCTTGTACATGTATCAATGATATCATAGTGATTTGTTCCTTGTTGTCTTTCAGTGCATGTCTCTGATGAGATCACAATACAAACAGTGTGGTCTCATGCTAGTTTCACTTGGGAAGGATCACCCTCACCAACCTAAGTGACCTCCCATGTCTAAAGAAAAGAGAGATAACAGAGTGGAAGATCCTATCAAGTTGTTGCTCGAGGAAGCACTTGCAAAACAGAGGAATGAGATGATGTGCAATTTTTCCGAAATCTTTCAATGAATTCCAACAACAGGTAAGGCACCTTTAACCAGTGGTAATTTTGGAGTTACGATGCCCTTTAAGGTATAAGAGAACTTTGATATCCCATTATTTGAAGGATAAAGAGACACAGATGCTTTGAAGAAATAGTTAAATATATTAGAGGGATTTTACTTTGTCTAAAAAAATTTCAACAATGAAAAGATCATCTCCTGAAAGTCCTTACCCATGTGTTATGGCCACAACACTCCCTTCAATTTTTTCAAAATTAATTGGACCCTTCATGTAGATTTTGTTAATATTGCTTTTAAAATGTTATGGTTTGCTTTATTTTGCAAGATTTTCATTTTGCTTAGATTTTGTTTTAACGATTTCATTGCTTTCGTTTTGTTTCTTTCTTTCCAAAGGTTCAAGTTTTGTCTTATTCTGACTTACAGTTTTGAAAATATCATTGGACAAAGTTTAGTCAAATTTTGTTGTGTGAGCTTAAAATATGTATTTAACTTTTATTTTATAATTTTATAGATTTAGTTAATTTAAATTATGTAAATACAACGAATTTAGCTAATTTATTTAATTAATTTTAGTTAATTATAGCTTAGTTAATTAAATGAAGAAAGTTCAATTTATT
The DNA here is from genome assembly GCA_031772625.1 of Pinus tabuliformis. Taxonomy (NCBI): domain Eukaryota; kingdom Viridiplantae; phylum Streptophyta; class Pinopsida; order Pinales; family Pinaceae; genus Pinus; species Pinus tabuliformis. Next base: position 329,224,549 of record CM062820.1, read on the forward strand.
TAAATAATTTAGCTAATCATATTTTTTTAAATTTATTTAATTTGTAATTATTTAATTAGTTATTAATTTATTTTTTATTAATTAAAATATAAATAGTAAAACCACCGGATTCAAAGCACTTTATATATAACTATAACATTCAAAATATATATAAATTAAATATTGAAAATATATTGAAAAATTAAAATAAACCAATTTATATTAAAAAAAAAAACATTTAAAAAAAATATAACTAATACATATAAAAAATAAATTAAAAAAATAAAATTTGAGAATCGTTACAGCCGAGAAGCTTACGTCACCCCGATGTTCATTCAGAGGATTTCATTTGGATCACAAACAAAATCACCCGAGAATGAACTCGGGCGATTTCATTTGGATCACAAACAAAATCACCCAAGGATGAACTCTCAAAATGACATGGCGATGGGAAGAGCACGAAGGATATTCACATTATAACATTCCAAGTGGCAGGTTTTTTTTGTGGGATTTTAAATATGCAATGCAGTGCGGGAGTACCCGCACTCCACTCATGGGCCTTCACCCGCTCCCTCCATCCTTCACCATACGTACAACCACTTCAACCATGGCATTAAACCATGTAAACTTGATCCTTTTAAATTTTTCAACTTCTCTTTTAGAAGTCTCCTTACACATGAGAAATATTATTGGTGGTTTAGTTGAGCCCTTTGTTGAGAAATCTTGGAGAATTGTTAAGGCTCACTTTTAGTTTGATTTTTCTTAAATATTGACAATTTCTTATGATTAGTTATTTATTGTCTTCTTTATTATTATATTGTTATCATTAAGACAATTTCCAAAGAAACAAGAAACATAATAAAAACACAATATATAGGCACTCTTCCAAGGTAAAACCCCTATGAAGGGGAAAACCCTGTCAAACTCTTCCTCTGGTAAATTCAAATCATATTTGAGACATACCTGACCTTTGATCAAATACTTTGACTCACTCAATCCACTAATTCATCCTTCAGCACAAGTAGTCAATTACAATCTTGTCCTTTTCGTCTCTGTAACTTTTGTAGCTTGACTTTTTAACCTTGGTTCATTGTAGGTCGAAAGGTTGTATGTCTTCCTCTCTGCAATTTCATGGAATTATTACAGAGGCCTCGGGTCTGTCTTTAATCATCTTTATAAAACAATTCCTTGCAAGTGACTTTAGTCTTCAATGATAGCTATAACAAACTTTTATTAAACTTCTTCGCACTTCTAATCTGATATCTGAATTGCAGGTAATCATCCTTTCACAAAAGGTGAAATGGTGGGTTATTTATAGTCGTTTGAAGCTCCACTTGAAGCTAACTTGATCAATTGTCTGAGGTTGACTTATTCCACTATTTGAGGCCGACTTGTTCCATTTTTTTTAGGATGGCTTGTAGGACTGGAAGGACTAACTTGGTGGAGGAGGACGTGAACTCAAGGCAATTTTTCTTCCTTGATTTTAAGTAGCCCAAGAAGGGTCTAGAATAAAGATAATGATGACATTGATTCAAGACATAATCCTATAAGCCTACAATTAGGTTTGACCTATAGACCATTGACCTAAGCATGAAACCCATTCTTCAATAAGTCAATTTAATAATGGAATAACATCATGACTCAATTATGAAGACCGACACTAGTTACATTCTTCAACACCCTTGTGTCAGCTTAAGGACTATTTTTGCAAGTGCATTGCAGGAGGGTGAGTCTGATTGCCTCCTCTTGTTGATGGTAAATATAGACATCAAAAGTCAACAAGTAGACCAAGGGTAACTGGAGCCATTTGAACCAATCAAAATCACCATCCCAAATGGATAAGGGCTTAATTGGGGCCTTGACTTGGAGATCTCCGCATTGTTGATTTCGGTCTATTTTTTCCATCAACAATTTTGGTGCTAGAAGGAGGGCCAACGATAAGTTGTCTTTTTGGAGTTTTTGTATTTTACAGTTTTTATTTATTTGCAATGAGTCTTGTTATCACCCCAAGAAACTCTCCTAGGTTGTATCTCAGAGATGCTTGGGAACATTACAAACTCAACAAAATGTTGGAAATGGATGAATGGAAGGAATGATGCTTGTCCAAGCCAGATAACCACTTCTACTATGCTTAACTCCAGACATGGGTGAACACCCCCAGACTACAAGGCTTTAGACCACCAATTACTCACAGTTTGAGGATTAGGTGTACATGGAGAATACTAACCACACCAGCAGATGCACAAGACCATGTGATGGCTGGCTGCAACCAGTAAAGAGGTCTGCAAATCTATTTCCTAATGCACAGACAGGATGACAGCTCTTTGGCACTAAGTAAACAGAAACCTACATAACGCATTCAATGATACATACTATATTTCAACACAGAGGTGGGATGACAGCCCCTCTAATGCTAAATATCAAGAGCACATGAACAAATGCATAACAGGCACAACCTAGAACAGAGTAGAAATGGAAAGTGAGCAATTAACAGCAAAAGAAGCTTATATTAGCTGAAAATGAAGACCAGACGTTGCAAGTATCAAAGTAGTTGCAGTCTCCAGAAGTTGAACCTTACATCAAAACAACAACCATCAACCCTGATTACATCTGTGTTCTGGGTATATATAGAGTTTGATTACAAAGATATGTTGTTGTTTTATGCGTGGAGGGGTCATAATTGACCACCAACCACCTTAACTTTCTGAAAGAGTCTCTGCTACAATCTGCGTGCTTTAATGAACAAAATTGATCTTCTTGGATGCTCTGTTGTCCTTCTCGAGTAGGTGGAGTGTCGTATGGAAGAAGTTACATAACTGATAAATGTTGTAAGCTACTCGAGGCTGGTCCTTTCCTTCTCGGCCACTCTTCATATTAAATGCGGTGGTTGAAGAGTAACTGCGCAGAGTGTTGAACACTGGCCACCTTCGTCCTTTCGGGAGTATGAAATGGCTATGTTGCATTGTCTATGCTCCTTGATCACTTCTGTTGTGGGCTAGCTGCGCGTGTTGTGGCTCCAAGACTGCTTTGTCATTGATTCGACCTCTACTCCGTGGTGGAATGGCTCTTCGGGCCTATGAAATATCTTTAAAACACGGATAGTGATTACTTTCTGTTATGAACAGAAAGCACAACAATTCTGAGAATTCCCACTCCTCTCTGTCCTTTTCGGACTTCAAAAAGTCCATAAACATGATTAATTCCTTTATTGGGTCTGCCCTTCAGGTCGCTGTCGCATATCGCACTGCCCCAAGGTTCCTTTGTATTTTGTTTATACAACGAAAACACACAAAAATACATTGAAAATGGGCTTTGGCGGACGTGAAAGATTAAACATTTTTCTTCTGAAACCCATCAGGTCCGGGTCTTATCGCATCGCGCACATATACATGTAAAGGTTGTGCCCCTTGGTTTTCCCGATTGCCATCCACCAATGCGATGTGGGCCGTTGATCTGCACTCGCAATCGACAGTCCACGTTGAATTGCCGATCGTGACCGCTCATTGCATACTGTCTGCGCCGATAGCCTCTGCCGATGCGACTCGTCGATCAGATCATCAGCGATCGCTGATCGGCAGTGTCCTGTGCCCCTTTGTAAGTCCTCCTTTGGTTTTTTGCCGATAGCGATATAGCGATGCGATGTGGGCCGTCAATCCACTCGCGCGATCGACGGTCCACATTTAATCGCTGATCGCAATTGCTCCTTCCCCCTGGTCTGTGCCGATAACGTCGATCCGCCTTTGCCGACTGCGACCTGCCGATGCAATCTGGACCATTGATCAGCCAGATCGAATGGTTGTCGTGCATTTGGGATGTTTTTCATGTTTTTGCCTCCCGATAGTGTATTGCAGACCTTCTAAGGGCTTTCCAACTGCAACTATTTCGATCTGTGGATGACCTTTGACAAAAATTGGAGATTTCAATAGCATGAATGGATCCCTTGGCATGATTTTAAGCAGATTTGGAGACCTTGGGGCATATTTGGGTCCATTTTTTTGGCCAACCAAGCAGACCAAGCCTGTCTCTGACCATAGAAAATCCTCGTTGTATAGCAGAGCTAACAAGTCCTATGAAATTTTCCATTTGGAGTTGTATCTCTAGACGTGCATCTTCCACCACTCCAATGAAACTTGTAAGGCTCTTGTTGAAGGTACGATATGCAAGGTATTTACTCTAAAATATGGTGTGAATCTCTTCCAGTTTCCTCTATTCACAGTTTGGACCAATTTATCATAAAGTTCATTCACAAATTCAATAACAATGATTATGAACAGGTATGCATTGAACTTGAAAATTTACGAAAGTTTGAAAGCGAATCTTCCATAGATTTTACCATTAGATTCCAATTAATTTATTTAAGATTTAAATTTGAAGATATACCTTTTGATATTAAATTGATGGAATGGTTTGAATATATTTGTTCCCTTCCTTAAATTCCAAATGATTGCCAGGATCAATAAGACATTACTTTTTGAAGTGTATTTGTCATTGTTGAAGAATCACTTATTATTGATAGCATGGCCGAGAATGTTCACGAATAAATTGCAAAAATTGTTAATGAGTCATCTCAAGAAGACATAAATGCCTCTAATAGAATTAATTTTGATCCTGAAAATGCTTTAAATCATGCTGCTATCAATAAATCGCCTGATTAGAATAAAAAAAATTGATGTTCATAACAACAAAGAAAATCAACAAGCAACAAGAAGCAAGCACATCAACAAGCAACAATGAAAATATAAAATGTCAACAATGTGCAATTTGTTGCACATGTTCTAAGTTTTCTCATGATAAAATTAATCATCAACCACAAAATTTGGGGTAGCCAAACATTAATTTTTAAGAAAGTGTGATCAACCAAATACATGATGAAGAATCTGAAATTTGCATTATGAAAAATGAGCAAGAATCTACAGGCAGAGAAATTTTCAGGTTCATATCTTCAAATAGTCATTTCTCTCTTTATCCTAATCTTTTTGCTTATAACAATTCATTTGCTTATCATTTAATGATTCCTCTTTGCACAAATGCTATTTTATACAACAAAGGGACTTTCATAAATTTAACAAATAATGAATTTCCAATTAGTTTCGATCAGGGCAAAGAGTCATTTAATGATCACCTTTTCAACAATGTTGAAAATTCATTTAATCATTCTTCTTGTTCTAATGTATTTTATGAAAAGGAAGAGAATGTTAATGAAAATTGTCAAATTATTTATGATGATGATTCTGAGTTTGAGAATATCGAGTTATCCCACCAATCATTAAATTCTCATGTTCTCGATACTCAAAATCAATCCATGTTTCAAGTTGAGGGATATTCTTCTATTGATATCACTACAAAATATTCTTGTCTTGAATTCTTAAAATGTCATAGTGACTGCAATTTTCAAGAAGAGAAGCCCATTCCAATTCTTGATCCTGACAATCTTCAAGTTCCCATTCTTGGTCATAGTCTTGAGCCTCTTTCTCATTCACAAGTAGATGTCAGTAATTGTTTTGATTGCATTATCTTGGCTGACTCTTATGGGAAGGAATTTTTTTCAAGTAAGTCCCAATTATCTTGTAACACTAGATGTAACACTACTGTAAATAACGATCTATTTTTATTATTTTAGCTTCATTTATTATGGTTATTTTCATATTTGTATACTTCTTTTATTCTTTGATTTTTGGATATCCTATTTGGCATATTGAGCAATCAAACATTGAACACTCACAAAGTGCATTAGTAGAAGAACATGAAAATGAATTTCAAGACCTAGATCATGACCATCAAGAGCTTATAATCTTTCATTTCCAATTGATGTTCATGTCATACCAATTGATTTTATTTGCTGAAATAAATCTTCCACAAGTCTCGATACTTGAAAATTCAACATTTCAATTTTGCCAGCAATTTAATCTATCTGAAAATATTCTGAGTTGTTTATTAAATTTCCATCCTTATTTTCATGATCCATTTGAGAAATGTTTGGAAAATTTAGTTACACAGAATATTGCTAATATTCGTCCTTTTGTACATAATACTAACATTTTTTCACAAGCTACAACATCTAAAGGCATATCATTTGAATATAGTCTCTTTTCATGCTCTTCTTGGAATCCTCTCTAACCATCAGCATATGTTCATCCTAATTTTTATGATCAAATTGGAATATGGTTGGAGAATTCTTTTCAAGAGAGATTTTCTCTATATAAAATTATTTTCCTGGACTTATTTAAAGTAAATGTACATAGTAGTCTTAAATTTTCTTTTAATAATTTATTTACAATTTTATTTTTGTTATTAATTTTTGGTATCTACACATATGAAAGAATAAAATAACTTCATTAGCTTCATTGGAAATATGATTTTACTTAGATTTAATATGCTCTACAGAATAGGATTAGGAGTAGGACTAATTTAGTTTAGATTACTTTTCTTTGTTTTCTTTTAATATTGTAGGTATGAAATAAGAGGGCAATGAGTCTTTATTTCTTCTAGGCAGAGGATGGTTTAAAGTGTGTCAATCAAATTGGCTCATGAACATGTTCAAGAAAGTATTCATCCACTCATTAGAATTCTTAATTTTTGATTAAATGTATTTTGTACAAGTGATGTGATTTATATTTACTTTGCTTCGCATGAGATCAATTATAATAATGTTGTGTTTGTTCTTTTGATACAACCAAATCTTTGAGCATCATTGAAGGAAAACTATTCACAGAGATAAAGCCTTTTCTCACTACACCTTATGTCAAACATTAAGGCATTTAATCAAGCTACAAATTATTTTTGGCAAGTGAATAATGCGAGCAAAATTTGCAATAGTGGAAAAAGGTCGAGAGGCCTTGGAAGAAATATATCAATGAGAAAACAATAACCCCTATCCACTTCCATATCCATCTCAGAGCCATGCCCCTATGCTTTCTAAAATTTCTTATTTGGTAAGGCCAGACTGGGTCAAACCTTTTCGTTGCAATGCTTGTCTCATTCTAGAGGTAATCATCCCATACATTTTCTTTTTGGTTGCACTCTTTTTATAAATCATGGGACAACTCAACAATTACTTGATGATACAATCCACACAACGTATGCACATGGGACCCCCTTTTTCTTACACTCTATGTTTTATTAGGCATTCATTTCTTCCTTCGACGTGATCTCAGAGCCACATCACCCTGGCTATTCCTTGGAATACACTCTTTACTTCTTATAAGATTTCCCTTCCAGGGTGATGTAAGCATTGATGATTAACAATGCGCAGGCCTGTCTGCACTTGGATTCCTTTCCTTATTTTTCTCTCGTATTTTACTTGTCTTGCAATATGCCACGTCCCCTCGCCTACTTTTCCCTGACAGAACTATTTCAAACCCTTTGTTATTTCTTCTGGGATTTTTTAATTCTGGGATGACATGGATAAGCGGGTTGCTTCCCTCCTTGCATGTGTTACAAGTGTATTTTCCCAACTATCATAGATGTTTTATCTTGCCACGTAGTCCTGGCTACATTACCCCGGTAGGATCGCAAAGCCGCTCTGTTTGTTTCTTCTGGGCTTTCCCTTCTAGGTTGACGTAGGCATCCATTTGGACTTTTGTGGCCCTACCTCCACTCATTCTTCCTCCATGTAACAGGGTCTCTTTCTCTCATTCGCCCATCATTTTGCCATCTCGACACGTCATAGTGAATCAATCTTCCCCGGAGATTTCATGCACTCCTCCATTTGAAAGTGTCGGAGATGAAATCCTGGGACAACTCACCATGACTAGGTTAGTCTCTTACTCATGCTTTTATTATTTCATTGTTCCTTAAAGACTCCCTTTTCCCACATAACCCCGGAACTGGGTACCCCGGATATTACAATGCGCTTACTTCCCATTTCTTCCGGGCTCCCATTGCCAAGGTTACTCAACCACCCCATGTGGCATTTGAAGTGACTCACAATATTTTCTATTGGAACAACGTGTGTTTGTCATCCACATCACCCCAAAACATATAAACCATAGGAGTTTATAAAGCAGTGCCTCTTCCTTTTTTTTCCTTTTCTTTTTTTCCCAAGATAGATGGAAAGAAAGTTAGGCAACCTAAACACAATGGCATACAATGAGCTAGTTCACAGTAGACTAAATGGGTGCTTGAAATAAAAAGGTGAGAATGAAATTTATAGTGAATGTTAATCCTTGGTCACATCGCACGAATTTGTCAATGTTGATGCAAAGGTAATTTTTTTGTTGATTTTTTTATTTTTATTTGGGAATTTATTTGTATTTTGATTGGATACTTTGCCCCATCTTAGTGTCGAGATGACCCACTCAATATTGAAAAAATCATTGCATTTGTTGGGACTTTGGCATCATTCAATTGGATTTAAATGAAATTTTTTGGGATAAAATATAATCAACAACCTTTCATTCTTGTTGTTGGGCATGGAATCCCCCCATAGCATGTTTTGGGGCTCAAAGCCCAAGTTTTGGTCAAAGGTTTTGTAAGACTCCGCGAATTGCAGGCGCGGAGCGCGAAGTAGAGGTTAAGTCATAGGGCTGTCCACCCTAAAGTAATGTAATGTAAAGTCATGTCGACCTACCCATGGTCCGCGGACCATGGGATTGTATAAATAGAGCGAGGCTCTAAGTTGAAAAGGTAGTAGATGATAAAGTGAGTAGCAAAGGAATGGTTTGAGATTAGAGTAGGATTCTAAGTGTATTGGGTCATAGTAGTAGGAAGAGGCTTTGCAGCTGAGTGCGCAGAGGCCTAGTAGAGTCCGTAGCTGAGTGCACGGACCCCTGCATCTGAGTGCGCAGGGTGGTGTCGAGTCTGTAAGCGGAATTGAAGATTAATAAAGAGAAGTTGATTCGTATTTCTGTGTATTTGATGTGCATTATTTTCTTTATGTTTGTATTAGTTTATATATCGCGCACACTGATATGATTGTTGAATATGTTGTAATAACCATAAATCTTACACACACAAATTAAGTAATCGGTTAATTAATAAGGAACTTGGGTATTATACGGGTCACGCCCCGAGTAGGGCTACGCGGAAACAGCAGCACGGGTTGCGAAGGACTAACAAGTGCGCGTAGCGATGGGTCGAACTGTGAACCTCCTGAATCCCATCAGACATCCCCAGGGTGCGGAAACCTGGTTCTAACACCATCCCATACTACTTCGGGTGAGACCTCAGTTCGCACTCCGCAGACTGTTGCTGAAAGGGCCAGTAGTACTGGGATTTTCTTGGCTAAATCACCTCTGAACCTGGGTCAGGCCCATACAAGCCAACAAATGGTTCTGTTGTCGGGACCGGGATCTGCATAAAGGATGTCTGATGTCGTGCCACTAGAATCCAATGAAGAAAGAAATTGAAGAGTGGTTGGACAAGAAGATTCACGAGTTCGCGGCACAGGAGAACAAAAATCCACGAGTATCTAAGGAACAGTGGTTGGAGCGCTACTTGTACATGGAAATCCACGAAATTTTCTTTGCATCCTTTCCTTCTGAGCTGTATGAGTGGATCGTGAAGTTAGCAGATAGTTAGGGAAGGTGTAGGCTCGACAAACCAATAGTGTGGACTCCGGAACTAGTGCGCAGACTAGAAGCATCAAAAGATAAGATAGCGCGAGCTGTGGACCACTGGATCGACCGAATAATACCCAAGTTCCTTACTAATTAACTGATTACTTAACTTGTGTGTGTAAGATTTATGGTTATTACAGGTGGTAAGGATCAACTAGAACCAGGGATGGATCCTTCAATGCTCACTACCGTTCTGGAGACATGCATGAAACTGTTGCGCGAAAGCAAGGCAGTCAAATGGCTACATGAACTTATCACTAGGTGCACGAGGTTAGGAGAACCGCGTGTGGTCTGAAAACTTGGAAAGCATGCATTGCGCACAGGAAGGGAGATGAGGTTGACTGCACAAATAGGCGAGTACAAAATGGATCAGGTAATCCTGGATCTGGGTTTGGACGTGAATGTACTACCAAAGAAAACATGGGAACGCATGGGCAAACCTGCGTTACAATGGTCCCCTATTCAGTTACGAATGGCGAACCAATAGAAGATTTTGCCCATGGGAAGATTGCAAGGGGTGACAGTCGATATTGAAGGCGCGAGCGCGCAGGCGGATTTTGAAGTGATAGATATTGTCAATGACAACAATCCCTATCCCGCGCTATTAGGAATAGACTGGGCTACCGATATGAACGGATTCATAAATCTGAAGAAGCGCAAAATGATCTTTGAGAAAAAGTCACTATGCGTAGTAGCACCGCTGAATCCAACCGAAGGAGCGTGATACACTGAACTGGTGCACGACGACAATAGCAATGACGATATCGACTGTATCTACAAGATAACTACACAAGGAGAGGATTGGGTGAATCTGACTGCAGATGGAAGGATTTTGTGGGAGCGCGAAAGCTCCTGCACTTTGGATTCAGATGAAGAGATAGAGTGATGGCAGAATCGGCTACACGAAGTAACAACACTGAACTGCAACATGATGATCAGGTCATTGCGTTGCATAACAACAGAGGCAAGGGAGTTGCCGACATATGATGGATTGTCAACGGTGGATGAATTTCTGAGCAAATTCAAAAGTGTAGTACCAGAACAGTAACGGTTCAATGCGCTGAAGTGGGCACTGCGCGCAACACCTGCACGATGGTGGGGTACCCATCAAGGAAATTTTGAGGACTGGTGTGGATGCAGAAGGATGATGCACCTACGGTTTGGAAAACCCTAGCTTCAAAAGCAAGTCAGTCAACAGGGGTGGAACAACTTGCGTGCCCACCTTTCTCGATGGGTACAGACATATGCTGTAAAACCCGCACAAGCACACACCAGCCCCAGAATAACGAATCGGAACAAAGCGCAGCAGCAGGAAAGGTGACGTGCACTACTAGTTCTCTGCGACGAAGCCTTCGATAGGGTGTGCAGAGTACTGAACAAGGTTCACCAGGCGAGACAAAATGATTGGGACTTACACGTGCCAGCAGTTCGATGGGCCTACTAGACCATGTGTAAAACCTTGAACGCGGAGACGATTCCAAAGGAGCGGAACAGAATGGAGACGGTACTTACTGAAGAAAATACAAAAAGGAATCCGCACGTACTGGACCCTGTAGTAGTGACAGTGCATGATGACCAGAAGGAAGAAATCACACATCTACACGAGGTAGAACATATAAGGATTCACGAAGCCATCCGGCGAGGGAACCTTAGACTTCGCACACTCGAAAAGGACCGGGTACAATTGAGGAAGAAAATCATTTTGATGGACACTGAGATCAAGAGGCTGGAAAACGAGATCACACAGGCATGTCTCTTCGATACACCAAGGATGACAAGGAAAGATACAGGTGATCGTACCACTGCGTTAGAAGAAGGTCGTCGTGAATTTATGATTTTATTTCCCTGGCTACAAACGCACCTCACCAAACACAGTAACCAGGGGAGCGCACTACATATGGTAGAACGCACAGCACTGGCAGTTCGCAGACCATTGAGGAGTTTTCGCAGGCTATGCTGGAAGGCGAGTTGAAGTCTCACACAGGTGGTGCGACCACCTGACTAGCCGTAGGGAGCACAGTCTCAGCACTCCAGACAGTTGAAAGAGAGCGTGAGACTCTAAAAGAGTTTGTTTGGGGGCTGCACGATGAGGGAGGTGCGCGTAGAAACAACATGACACAAGGGTCGTGCCCGCGCACGGGGTGCTATGCTGCCGCGTGGGTAGACTGGGAAGTAGTCGTTGGTGTCACTGTTCATGACGAGATGTCCAATTTAAGACAAATGGGAGCGGGCGGCGGGCAATTAAGACACGAATTAAGAGTTAGATTTGGGACGATATGCCGCCAAGAATGCATTAATGACTCAGAATTCAAATTCAAAAGATGCTATAAAACTCCAAGGACTAGCCGTGAGACAACACTTGTTCAGTTGAGATTTGAGCTACTACGAAGAGCACATAGTGTAGAGCGCGAAGCGATATTTGAGCCCCCAAGTTCGCGAACAACCACAGACAGTTCGAACAAGATGACAACTACTAGGAGAGGTGTGGGTTTTGCAGAAAGTATCGCTGAGGAAGCCGCGCAGAACCCTACGGTGTAGGTTGGGGATGCACCGGAAATTCCGAAATCACCTTGGATGCCGAGGCCCAAGAAGGATAAACAGGCAGTAAGACTAGTCCGCATGTCCCTGCGAAATCCGCGGTTTGGTAAACTTTCCGTGTAAGAAAAGGCCAAGGCTATCACCATTGAGACAGATGATGAGGAGGAGGACCCACAGGCTCTTGTAGATGAGATAGAGGCGGATGAAGAAATGGAAGAAGACATCCAGCTGGTGCACGCTACAACAAAATTTCCCGAGTACATTCCCTTGTGGAAAGGGAAAGCTAGGGTACCCAAGGATTTGGATGCCGCTAAGAGAACACTCCAAACCCTGCTCCTCCCAAATGGAATTATGTTTGAGGGCTCGACCCTGGGCCGCATGCCCACAATGAAATTTGAAGACTGGGACCTCACGGACAGCGAGAAGTTCCCACATTTAGAGACTGAGAACCTCATGAAACAGAGCAAGGAGGGGTCAGTTACAATGTTAGAGCCGCGGAAATGGCTACGCAGTGTGGAGAAGGCTGGACTACTCCACCTACTATGGATTCCGCACTTTCACTACACACCTATCACAATCTTTGTCATTAGGCAGCTGCTTTGCCTGGTGCATGATGGGTACTTATGGCTGGAGGAGCCTATTCCCATCACAGCAGAGCTTATCCACAGGATTTCTTGGCTTCCCTGTAAGGGAAAGGACCCCATGAAGATAGTCGGCAAAAGCGAAGATTTGGCGCTTGCAGAGGCCATGAAGAAGAAGTACAAACTGGAAAAGAAGAAGAGGGGCTACGCAATCAAAAACATTAAAGATAAAGGGGTGCGTGTAGCCACCCAACTCCTAGCTAGGAAGGTGATGAGAAAATGCCACAGAGACGAGGTACCAGCACCGATAGTTGCGCTGGCAGAACAATGCGCGGAGGGGGTCCAATTCAACTGGGCTGAGTTCCTTTGCGAAGAATTCCTAATTAACTGCAAGGAAGCTCAAGAGAAGGGCAAGACCTTCCACTATGTGTGGTTGCTCTTGTCTATTTTATTGGTGACAAGGGAACTGCCTGAGGACAGTCAGTTCCCTCATATTGAACAGGACTTGCCAGAGGTTGCAAAATATGCGTCGCTCTAGGCTACGAAGGATGCCATGCGGATCCGTGAGACTAAGATCTTCTGGGTGCTCATGGAGGCGAGCATCCGGATGTGGATTAATAGGAGGCCGCGCCTATCCCCCACAATGTACAACAGTTTGCGGAGCTTTGCAGACTTCAAGGCGAATATGCACAATGTGTATATCAAGGCACGTAAGGATCCAGTGCAGAACTGGACCAAGCTTCCTTTCATCGCAATTGATGATGCCATCTTCTCCATGCTCGAATCATGGCCTCCCCAGTGGCACAAAAGCAGAAGGATGCCACCAAGCTGCATATCACCCAGTTGGCCCAACAGAAGCGCAAAGAACGATTGGCCGCGGAGGTAAGGATTACTCACGAGGTAGCGAAGTCAGACGCAGAGCAGGCAAAGGCCACCGACAAAGCAGCAGCAGCACAGGCAACAGGGGCCACCATGACGTAGGAGGAAGGGGGCCCGAACTTGTCCACAGGACAAGGAGCAGAGGACACAGCAGAAGGCGCGGACCCGAGCACAACATCTACACAGCTGAAACAGCCATGCGTTATGGAAAGATCAGGCCCACAAAAGAAGGCCAAGGCTTCCAAAATGGACATCGAACCAATTACATTGACAGAGGGTGACCTCTACGACATCGGCGACACAGTTCGCGAGGTCACCAAGGAAGCGCTCCAGGAAGCTATGATGGAGCAATAGAATGTGTTGGGGGCCCTAAGGGCGCAGCTGCAGGAACTTCAGGTGCGGCCCCCACAGGAAGGAATAGTAGCCGCCTACGGCGTCGCAGGTACATCAGCAGCGGAGCAACTGCTGCGCACAAAAATGGCCAACACCATAGTGTTGCCAAAAGGAGCGCTAACAGTGGAGAGCGAGGAGGGCAGAGCTGCAGTGGGCTAGATCAAGGGACTTGGCCTAAATTTGGCTGCCCTTCCATGGGACACATTGTACCAGTTGTAGGATGGCATAACAACAGAGCTACACACCCGGGAAGGCCACGCGATCCAAGTATTGAGTGAGAAGAAGATCAACATCGAACAGCTCAGCCTGTAGCGTGATGAGCTAGTGTCACAGAATCGGTATATCACGCAAACAATGGATGAAGCATGTCAGCGTGTTCCAGAATTATCCATCGCCGCAGACCTACCAACCGAGATGCGGATCCACTGTCTGGAAAGTGGAGTCTGAAGCGCACGTGAGGAAACAACACGAGTGTAGCTGGAGCTGAACCTCCATATTGTTGAGCTGCGGATGAAGGCACAACCTTCCACTCCTCCGGAAGTTAAAGAACAGCGCATTAGCGCGATTCAGATAGGATTGGAAGAAATTGGAAGGGCGGTGCAAGACTGCACCAGTATGTTGGACCAAGCGTTTGATGTCCTCACATCCTTGCAGGAGGACCCCAACATACAGCGCCTGGAAACAGAGGCACGCAAACTGCAGCAGCAGTATGACAGTGTCAGGGGAACGGCACAGACAGTCATCCTCACCCAACAGTTAGCTAAGATGCAGCAGGCAAGGGCACTGAAGGAGTAGGTGGATGCTGCAAGACAGAAAGAGGCCCTTCTCAAAGCACGCGTCCAGCCTTGGATTGATGAGGCCTTCACCATTACGGCTGAGATTGAGGGAAAGCTCGCGCAGATGTAGGGACTATATGTGCTAAGATAGATAGCGGAGCCTCACAAAGAAGCAATAGAAGAGCGCATGCAGCAGGTCCAACAAACAATAGAACAGTGCGTTGCGGACCTCCGAGCAATACAGGAACAGTTGGAGGGGCTCTGTGCCAAGATCGCCGCACCAACAGAGTGACTCGGGACGAGTCACGATGATTGTGTTGGGGGCCTGTTGGGCATGGAATCCCCCCACAGCATGTTTTGGGGCTCAAAGCCCAAGTTTTGGTCAAAGGTTTTGTAAGACTCCGCGAATTTCGAGCGTGGAGCGCAAAGTAGAGGTTAAGTCATAGGGTTGTCTACCCTAAAGTAATGTAATGTAATGTAAAGTCATGTCGGCCTACCCATGGTCCGCGGACCATGGGATTGTATAAATAGAGCGAGGCTCTAAGTTGAAAAGGTAGTAGATGATAGAGTGAGTAGCAAAGGAATGGTTTGAGCTTAGAGTAGGATTCTAAGTGTATTGGGTCATAGTAGTAGGAAGAGGCTCTGCAGCTGAGTGCGCAGAGGCCTAGTAGAGTTCACAGCTGAGTGCGCAGACCCCTGCAGCTGAGTGCGCAGGGCGGTGTTGAGTCTGTAAGCGGGATTGAATATTAATAAAGAGAAGTTGATTCATATTTTTGTGTATTTGTTGTGCATTATTTTCTTTATGTTTGTATAGTTTATATATCGCTCACACTGATATGATTATTGAATATGTTGTAATAACCATAAATCTTACACTCACAAGTTAAGTAATCGGTTGATTAACAAGGAACTTGGGTATTATATGGGTCGCGCCCTGAGTAGGGCTGCATGGAAACAACAGCACGGGTTGCGAAGGACTAACAAGTGCACGTAGCGATGGGTCGGACCGCGAACCTCCTGAAGCCCATCATACATCCCCAGGGTGCGGAAACCTGGTTCTAGCACCCTCCTATACTGCTTCGGATGAGACCTCAATCCGCGCTCCGCGGACTATTGCCGAAAGGGCCAGTAGTACCGGGATTTACTTGGCTAAATCACCTCTGAACCTGGGTCAGGCCCATACAATCTAACACTTGCTTGCATCATAAAAGTAATATCCATAGCTGCAATATAAAGCAATGCACATTTTGGTAGATTTTCATGTTTTCATTTTAGCACAAATCTGAAATTTTATGGCGATTCTATTCATTGCCAATAACTTTAGCACAAAACCATTTATTTCCTGGTAAGTATTTTTCAAAGGATTAACTCTCACCTTAATTTATATTCAATAAACTAATGATCATAGGCATATGTGAACTTCATTAAAGATGTAACTTCTTCATGCTCTTTAATTTTGATCATAAGAAGAGGTTACTTCTTTAAAGCATGGAATTTGGAGGAAATCAACATATCTAAGGTAAATCATAACAAGATTCTTCAAGGTAATTTCATATGCTTATTTTCATGTTTTATTATTTTTATTTTGATTTTAGTTTCAACTTTGTTTTAGTAATTTCTTATCTAAGCTCTATTTCGGCAGGTTTAGTTGGCCTTGTTGAATATTCAATTCTCCCACGAACTCCGATATTCCAAGTTTTCTTTGCATATTTTTGAGTTAGGAAAAGAAATTATGATGAGGATTAAATGACAAACAAGTGACATCAGGGAGCCTCTTTACTTTACCTTATTTTCATTTATATATTGTTCTTTTTTTTTCGAAGTTTATTTCAAAAACAAGATATTTGCAACGAAGTGACATCTTGACATGACTTTATTCATAAATGCTCCCCTATTTTAGGACTCTCTTTCAATAAAATCCCAATCCATTACAACTTTGCAAGACATAAATTGTCAAGATCTCAACTTAATTAAACCTTATTTTCACTCTTTTGTTGAGATATATTTTCATATGATGTCCTGTAGAAGTTTTCTTTCAATCATGGCTTTTTCATTTGCCTTTTGTTTTAGGTTTGCATTTTCTTTCTTCATTTGCATTCTTTGTAAAGTTTGATTTCACTTTTGATTGGGTTTGATTTTGTGATATTTTCGAAATCTACATGGGGATTTTTTTCTACCCAACATTGATTGGCCTACATGAGATAATCTTGACTCTTCCCCTTCTTAATAGGATTTTATTTATCTAAAGGTCATCCATACCAAGTTTTCATTTTTCCCGTACATTAATCATTAACTATGGGGAACATTGAGATTTGATTCAAGTGGTATAAGTTCACCTTTATAAAGAAACGAATTGTTTACAGTCTTTGCTTTGAATCCCTCTCATACCCCTCCACATTTAAAACCTCTACATTGGTAAATGAAGAGAAGAGTAATGGGGTGAAACTTAACTAGTATTGCATCTAAATATTAAATATAAAACCTCTCATACCACACCGCTCTCTTCACCCAATTTCTAAAAGCAATTCTCCATTTACGCTAGTCAAAAGGGTGGTGCAGAACAGGGTTGAAATCACATATGTGTGGAAAGTGTATGCAAACTTGTCAGGGTATTAAACAGGCTCACTAGCAGCGGGTCGATATATACATGGTATCGAGGCAACTTCGTCAGGGTACTAAATAGGCTTGTTGGCAACAAAGCAATGTCAGGAAAATGAGGTAGTTTTATGTTTGATAGATGCATACTAATCTTCAAAAAATTCCTAACTAGATTTATTATCCAATTATAGAGAGAAAGTTTAAAATAATAATAATTTATCCCATATTTGGATTTATTGATTTAGAGTTGGACATTCAAGTACTTTCATCTTTAATAACTTACCTTATTTTGATTGTCTTATGTGTGACCTTGAGAAATGGTGCAATATGCAAGTAGCGCGGGATAGGGATTATTGTCATCGACAATCTCTATCACTTCAAAATCTGCCTACGCGCTTGCACCTTCAATATCTACTATTACCCCTTGCAATATTCCCATGGGCAAGATCTTCTGTTGGTTCGCCATTTGTAACTGAATAGGAGACCAATGTAATGCGGGTCTGCCCATGTGTTCCCATGTTTGTTTTGGCAGTACATTCACGTCTGATCTGAGATCCAGGATTACTTGATCCATTTCATATTCGTCGATTTGCGCAGTCAACCTCATTTCCATTCCTATGCGTAATGCATGTTTTCCAAGTTTCCGAACCACGCGCGGTTCTCTTGACCCCGTGCACCTAGTGATAAGTTCCTGTAGCCCTTTTATTGCCTTGCTGTCGCGTAGCAGTTTCATGCATGTCTCTAGAAAGGTAGTGAGCATTGAAGGATCCATCCCTGGTTCTAGTTGATCCTTACTACCTGAAGTGGAGGCCTCCGTGAAGCTCTTCTTAGCTTCCATGAATGTCTCCTTCGCGCGTTCTAAATCAAATTCGGGTTCCTTTGTAGGAGCCTTGCGAACCCATGCACTTTCTTTTGACTGCTTACCTTTATCATCGCCAGTGGTCATACCGCTCCTGAGCATCATGTTTACATTCGGGTCTTCTTTGCACGGTTCAAACCTCATCATCTGCAAATTCTGAGTCGGAGGGGGCTGAAGTACCCCTTTTTCGCGCAGTCTCGCTATTAGTGTAGGGCAATATTTTGCCTCATGATCAAACTGAGTACAGTACAAACATGATGTCCTTGTCGGGTTTGTACAATCGCGGGCATAGTGCCCTGACCCTCCGCAATTATAACAAATTAACTATCTGTGACCCCTTCCTGGTCCCATTCCACCTCGACCTTGATCGCACCCCTGAAATCCAGCGCGCACCATTCCTATATTTGGGTCGAGGGTTCATGTTTCGGTTTGCACCCTGTAGGCAAGAGTCTGATCCATCATTAGTTTGTAGCTTCTGCAAGTGTGTTCATCATGGCCTACTGACCTAAATAAATTACAAAACAATTGTTGGGACGTTTGCGTATACTTCTGCAATAGATGACAATTATCCATAATGTGTTTTCCTCCTATTTGACAGATCGCACACCATAATGCAGGCGCCGCGCTCGATCCTGCCTGTGCCTCAGGTCTTAACGGCATCAACCCTCCTCCTGCCAAGTAATTCGTGAACACTGGACAGTGGTCCTTGTCATGCCCCTAGCCTTTGCATTTTATGCACCATACCTCCTCGCGCACCTCTGGCCGAGGTGTCTTGTCCTGTTTCAAACTCTGCATTTCCAGACACAGATTTTGCAGTTGCGCGTGGATTTGTTGGACTCCTAGACCAGGGTCTTGTATAGGGGTCTCATGCAATCTCATCGCCATCTCCAAAGCTTCGGCCTGGGTGGAAATTTTTTGCTGTGACAGTGTCGTCCGTAAGTGCGGTGTTAGTGACGCTACAAACCATGCGCGGTGCTGTCCATCCGTCAATGTCATGTTGGCTTCGCAAATCATACCCTTCAGTCTTTGGTCCAAATCCCAGGGGGTCTCACCCGGGAGCATCGCGATCTCCTTAAACCTGATGATTGATTGTGTTTCCGACTTTGGCCTGCTAAATTCCCTATTCAGTGTGGTCTGGATTTCTGCAATTCCTGTGTTTGGATGGTCATTAGAATGCTTGATGTACCATGTTAATGCACGATCCTGTAATGCACTCACCAGCGTAGCCTTCTTGATATTGTCATCCACGACGCCTTGTGCTTCCCATACTGCTCTTACCATGAACCAGAATTGGTCCGGATCTTCATTCCCCACTCCTATGAATACCAGTAGTTTGATCGCACTCACCATATTGAACTGTGGTGATGGCAGAGGTGGGGTGGGTGGAGATGGAGGTGAGGACGGTGAGACGGGTGGCGGTGTAGGTGGAGGTGGTAGGCGTGGAATTCGTTGGCTTATCAGACTTACTGTGCTTCTCGGAGAGACTTTCACAAGCTCTTCCTTGCTCTCCCGTGAGGGGGAAATTAAGGGACTGGTTTCCAATTCTTCACTACTTCCGCTTCTATAGATCTTACCACTTCGCATAGTCCCAAACATTAATTTATTCACATAACCCGCTTTTCACACAATAGCATCTTAATCCAAGTGTTCAAATATTTAATATACTTACCTTGTGGTCCCCTAAGGAAACGTCGCTCCGCCTCACTGTAGCTGATGGTCGTATCTACCACAAACTCAGTGATAAACCCCCCTATAATTCGGTTGAGCCAATGGTCCATAGCTCGCGCGATCTCCTGATGCTTCTAGTTTGCGCACTAATTCCGAAGTCCACACGATTGGTTTGTCGAGCCTACACCTTCCTTGACTGTCTACTAGCTTTGCGATCCACTCATACAGTTTAGAAGGAAAGGATGCAAAGAAAATTTCGTGGATTTCTATATACAAGTAGCGCTCCAACCACTGTTCCTTAGATACTCGTGGATTTCTGTTTTCCTGCGCCGTGAACTCGTGAATCTTCTTGTCCAACCACTCTTCAATTTCTTTCTTTGTTGGATTCCAGTGGCACGATATCAGACATCCCTTATGCAGATCTCGGTCCTGGCAACGGAACCATTTGTTGGCTTGTATGGGCCTGACCCAGGTTCGGAGGTGATTTAGCCAAGCAAATCTCGGTACTACTGGCCCTTTTGACAACAATCTGTGGAGTGCAGACTTAGATCTCACCCGAAGTAGTATGGGAGGGTGCTAGAACCAGGTTTCCACACCCTGGGGATGTCTGATGAGCTTCTAGCGGTCCGCGGTTTGACCCTGTGTGCACATCGCTACGCACACCTCTTAGTCCCTCGCAACCTGTGATGCTGCCTCCGCGCAGCCTTACTCGAGGCGCGATCCATATTATACGCAAGTTTCTTATTATTTAACCTGTTATTACCTAATTACTTAACTTATTTGTGTAAGACTAGTGATAACTAACAGTATATCCAGCAATCGTATAAGTGCGTGCGATAAACAACACAGTATAAATGTAAAGAAGGCAATATACAAGAAGATGCACATAAATTGGAATAAATTTCTCTTTATTATTCTTCATTCAAGATTACAGACTCGACACCGCCCTATGCACTCAGCTGCAGGGGTCCACGCACTTAGCTATGGACTCTACTAGGCCTCTACGCACTCAGCTGTAGAGCATCTTCCTACTACTACGACCCAATACACTTAGACTCTTACTCTATGCTCTAACATTTCGTATTCATCTATCTCTCCAATTAGCCCTCTTTACAACTTAGAGCCTCGCTCTAGTTATACAATCCCATGGTCCTCGGACCATGGGTAGGCCGACATGAAATTACATTATCTTACAACACTTAGGGCGGACAACCCTATGACTTAACCTATACTTCACGCTCCGCGCTCGCAATTCGCGGAGTCTTACAATATATTTGACCAAAACTTGGGCTTTGAGCCCTAAAACATGCTGTGGGGGGATTCCATGCCCAACACCATGTTATGTAGGATGCAATCTTTTCCTGAATATCATCAAAGTATGTTTTGAGGTCGGATAATCAGTCCACTAATGAATTGGTTGTGTGACACAAATCATAAATGATGGCTAATTTCTGACAGAATATGACCTACTATTGAGCAAGGATATTATTTAATTCTCCTACTTCCCTTTTGGATTCTGCACTTTCAGTATTAACTTTCAACTATTCAATCATATGCTGTAATTCCTAAATTTGAGCATCTTGGATCCTTAATTGAGAGTCATGTTGAACTTTAAGGGCATTGAAACTGTTCTTGAGCTCAACAAGTTTTTATTTCCATTGGTTAGCAATCTTTTACTTCTCACTCTCGAGACTTTGTTCCAACTGCATAATCTTGTCCTCCTTTTCCTTCAAAATTTGTTGTATCTTAGTGGCTTTGTCCATAGTTGCAGAAGCATACGCTCCTGTGAACTGAGTGATTCTTCCCAGTTCCTCTGCAGGAGTGGATTGTGAACCCTTCCATACTACTTCAAAAGAGGATTTTTCAAGGACTAAGGCCTGGGACTGGCAGTCTTTCTTTTATTTCTTTGTCGTTTTACGATGGCCTTATGTTGAGGACTATAGAATATGTCAAGGGGAGGAATCTCTTCGACCCTTAATATGACCTCAGAGGTCAGGAATGTTGGTATGATTTCCATGAATTCAATTTCTAAAGGCTTCTCAAAGGACCTTATTGTAATCAGAGTTTTCTCTAAAGTTTCAAGAGTGTCTAAGACCTTCTCTTATGAGGTAGTCTTTACAACCTCAGGTTTATTACCTTTCAAAACCTAGCTGCATTGTTCCCATATCTCTTCAAGCTTAGAACTTAGAGGATTTCCTTCAATTTGAGTGGAAGAAGAAGCCCCCGTATCTTTTGGTTTAGGGATATTAGTAACCTATGTAGAAGGAATAACTATAACCTTTTCTTGAGTTGTGATTTCCCGTGAAAGTTTTAATGAGTCTAAGGGTAGTCAGGAGAGCCTTGCTTTCCTATATTTGGAAAATTGATTGATTTCTTGTGGAGCGAGATGCTCTACAATCTGTTTGACAACTATTGAATAGGTAGTAGCTTTTTCAAAGACATCATCAAACTAATCTGGTTCATGAGATAGTTTCTTGACACTTGACTGTGCAATAACCTTCTTGACAGTTCCATGAGGATCGTACTGTCTATTAGGGATAGTAGGAAATTTCAAATCTAAAATAGAGTTCATCTCAATAGCTTCATGTTTTAAATTCTCTATTGTATACATACCACAATGAAAAGGAAAGGTAGGCCATACTTTCTTATTGGATTCTTTCAATACTTTAGAAATTCCATTACCTACGGTTTGGTATGTTATCTCACAAGCCAACAATTTGTCAGGGACATACAGGGGAAAAACATGTGGATTAGAAAGACTACCAAAGACTCGAATGTAGGTAAACAACTCCTCACCAAACCAATTCCCAACCCTGAGGCAAGTCTATCTCTGCTTCCGAGGAAATCCTAGGAGCTCTCTTATTAAAGATAATTTGATGAATAGGCAGCATGACACCCTGGAAGATTTTATAGAAATGGGGATGATACTTGGAGTCCCAAAGGATATTATGGTATATATGAATAGGAGTTGGGTCCCCTAAGGTCCATTTCCATCCCATGGAGGCAAAATCCATATTGAAGCATAGGGCGTCCATTACATAGGCACTCATATAGAAAGGAATAATTATATTTTTTGAAATTGTATGCTTCCTCCTAAAATTAAAAATGTGAGTGGCTAAGTTATCAAATAATACATTTCCCCGGTCTAATATATATGCTTCCGAGGTAGCATCAATTAGTGGAGTCCATTGATCCGCGAATTTATGTGAATTAGGATAAGCAAAGAGTCGACATACCATGGCAACAATTTTATAGTAAGGGTCTGCGACAGAGTCTATTGCATATATGCCCTTTTCCTCACACTTATGCTTATTGGGGTCCCTCCTCCATTCCCTGATGGGTTCTAATGCATGGTCAATGTTGCTCATGAATTTCTCCACAAATTGTTTGTCATATTTACACAGCGGCGGCAGAAAATGGTACATTGTACTGAAATCACTACCGTTGAAAGAGTCGATGACTATATCATTCTTTGTCATGAATTTCTTGTCTGCAATGTTCAAGTGTTCCACGACCCACCGAATCATATTTGTATAGGGAAGGATCTTTGGTCGAGCAACAATTCTGTGTAAAAATTAATTTGCAACATCGTTGTAGGTGGTATTAGAAACTGGAGTAGAATCATCAGTTGTAATTGTTCTTTGGGTAACCTTTGGTCCTTCATCTTCAAATAGTTGATAGATAGATTTCCACGAGGCACTCCCGACATCTAAAGAATAGACTATGTCAGAAAATAACCCTGGTGTATCGATATTTTCAGCCAATGGAGCAGTCGGTTGCTACTGAGTGACTGGTTTCTTATTTGCTTTAGTTGCCTTAGAAATCTCTTTTGAATTGCACTTATCGAGACTGGCCTATAATGGAGAAACAAAAGACTAAATGATAATTCCTTTACCATAAAATACTTTAGTGCAAATAACAATTTTTCATAACGATTTATGTCTTAAAGGGAAAATCATGATAAAATCAAGTTGCCATGAATATTGTTGTTGAGAATTTCAAAAACTATAAATTCACCACTTTCGGTATTAAATGAAAAACGTGAATTCATGTGGGTTCTACACATATCAGCAAGTCGGAGGAATTTTATCAGAGAAATCACGTGGACACACACTAATAATTACGATATTTAAGGCTCCCATTATGTCATGTTTAAAGATATAATGGCTATAAGTGTAGGCGGGAAGATATATCGGAAGTTTCATATCGACGATTGGAATATTAGTGATTTAAAGAGTGAACATCCGATATGAAAAGTCCCCATAAGGGTAAACATGGGAATATTGGAGGTTTCGGGATATCGGGGGAAAGCGACATCAGATATCTCGGATATCAGAAGTGGGAGGCATCGAAATATTATGGTATCAAGAGTTTTGGTATAGCAGAAGTGTCAAGTATCAAAGGTTTGGGATATCAGGAGTTTTGAGATGGCACAGTTAAAAACTTATGATGTTTGGGGATTCTGATATGCCAAGTGGCAGTGTTTGGGTCCAACAATTATTTAAAATATTCAATTTAAAAGGAAGTGACACTTAACTTTATGTTTTACATATCATGAATGCTTGATCAGAGAACGATTTTATCATAACTTTCCTATAAGGAAAGTTACGATATTATAATGATCCGATAATGCATATTTAAATAACAAAAAGGGCTATCAGGTTTTTATTAATCGTAACATTTGTAAGGTTGGGCCTCCGATATGTGGGTTCCGATAATAGAAACTTTCATGTGAGAGGGTATTTTATTTACAAATTAAAAAATTTCCTTATCTTTATTAAAACTAAAGATTTTTATTTAAATTAAAAAGGGTCCCCATGATTTATTATATAGCTAAAATAAAACTAAATGGGGAATTTTTGAGTACTACAAAAAGTCCTCATCTTGAAAGTTAGAAGGAATCTCCTCCTGATCTCCCCCTGGCGTCTCCTCAGTGTTACTCATGCATGAGTGGTGAGGTTCTCAACATCCCTTGCAGGCGAAGCAAAGACCCTTCCTCCTTAACTCATTCTTGTTGCATGATACACCAAACCTGAGCAACTCCTCCCTAGTCAATTGTTTTCTGAATGTATAAATTCCTTGTAGATTCAAACTAATAATGAAATTTATCTGAATCAAAAGACTTGAATCTACTCTACCAATTGCAAAAACAATTAATGATCACAAAATCACAAAGCATACATGAGACAAGAATCAATCGCACATTACACAATGATTTTCTAGGGAAAATCTATTGCTCAAAACCCCTCCTTTCTGTATATTGCATTAGTAAAAAAAATAGAGAAGATTTACAATGCTTGCTCAAGCCCGAGCAACCTCTTCACTAGTACAATCTATTTCACTGCTTCACAAGCTAGTTCTGGTCAATACTTAACCAAAATCCTGTTTGCTCAAGTCCTTATTTTCTTACGATGTTCCTCAAGGAATTATCCACCTATTAATTAGGGAAATCCCCTTCCATAACTGCATAATCCTCTATAGGCCCTTCTCTGACTGCATGCACCACCTATACAATTTGGATGATTATACAACTAATAGTACACTTCCCTTGAACTCCAATCTCAATTGGGTAACTCGTATTTCATGCATGCATGAGTTAATTATAATTGTTTTATCAGTTAACTAATTGAACATTGAAGATGCACCCCATTGTTAGACCTCCTACTAGTTCCTCCAACAGTTGGAACTAAGTTAACTGACTTTGACTCAGTTTAACTGAATAAATTATTACAACTCAAATTAAACTCAACCTATGATCCTAAAATTTAGGAACAACTCTAAATGACTCAAGTTAGGCCCTCAAATCGAATTAACTAAGCCAACTAAGTGAAACTAACTTAGTTAACTCATACAAGTTGTCTTGTGATATGGAATTACAATTTTCTCCTAATTTAATTCAAGGGAAATTTAAATCAGGATTTTTCTTGTTGCATTTTCAACACTCCCTCTCAACAAGAAAGGGATTTATTTGATACCCCAATCATGCCTCTATGGAACTCAAATTTTCCTCTTGAAAATGCCTTAGTCAAGATATATGCATCTTATTCCTCTGTAGGAATGTACTCCAACAACATGATCTGCCTCTGCACAAAATATCTGAGATGGTGATACCGAATGTCGATATGCTTGGATGGATCATGAAAAACTGGATTCTCAAAGAGTTTGATACAACTCTAATTGTCATAGTAAATCATTGTAGGATCCATATGCTGACCAAATAACCCAATAAGGATCTTCCTCACCCAGATAGCTTCACAAGTTGCTTGACTAACAGCCATGTACTCTTCTTCTACTGAACTGAGTGCAGTTGATCTTTGTTTCCTGTTCTACCAAGAAAATATTGCTAACCCAATACTAAAGATTCCTCCTGATGTGCTCTTCTTATCTGATGGACCCCCTGCCCAATCTGCATTTGTAAAGCCTTGCAACTTCACTCTCTATGTTTGTTTGTACCAAATAACAAACTGAGTGGTGCCTATAAGTTATCTCAACACGTGATTTGTTTCCTTCCATTAGAGTTTGGTTGGCTTAACCATTTCTTGACTAAGGCATAACACATGTCTGATCATGTGTTCACCAAGTACATAAGTGAACCCACAAGCTGCCTATAAATGGTAGACTCTACAACTTCACCTGAAGTAGCATCTTCCTTCCTCCAATTCCCTGCTAAAGGAGTCTCCATGGTTTTGCTACTATCCACGTGAAACTTCTTCAGTATATTGTTGGCATACTTTCCCTCGGAGACAAACAGTTCCCCATCTCCTTGCCAAATTTCCAAGCCAAGGAAATAATGCATGAGCACCATGTCCTTCATCTCAAATTATTTTTCCAAATCAGATTTGCAATATTTTATCATCTTCTCATCACCTGTTAGAATTAAATCATTGACATATAATACTATAATCAACAAATTACCTTCAACAACAATATGGTAAAGGTTTTCATCTGCTTCACTTTTGGTGAAGCCCAACCTGGTGAAATAGTTGCCGATCCTAGTGTACCAAGCATGGGATGCTTGTTTCAATCCATATAGTGCTCACTTGAGTATGCACACATGCGACTCTCTATCAAAGGTCTCAAATCCTTATGAATGCTCAATGTACACCTCTTCCTCATTCACTTTGTTTTGCGTTGAAAGTGATAGAATTGATATGATTTAATAGTTCCTTGCTACTGGAGTAAAGGTATCCTCATAGTCAATTCCCTCAGCCTTAGAGAACCCCAAGGCCACAAATTTGGC
The DNA here is from genome assembly GCA_031772625.1 of Pinus tabuliformis. Taxonomy (NCBI): domain Eukaryota; kingdom Viridiplantae; phylum Streptophyta; class Pinopsida; order Pinales; family Pinaceae; genus Pinus; species Pinus tabuliformis. The sequence continues at coordinate 329,251,617 of CM062820.1, forward strand.
CTTGTGTTTCTCGACACTTCCATATGTTGCTTGCTTCACCTTGTAGATCCACCTAGAACCTACCATTGACTTGTCTTCTGGCCTTGGGACCAGTTCCCAAGCATTGTTCCTGATAATGGAATCATATTCCTCTACCATGGCATCAACCCATACTGTTTGTTACGTTGCTTCCTTAAATGAGGATGGCTTAGCCTCTACACTCTCGCTCATCAGAGCCATGTAGCTAGTGTATCGATCTGGTGACCTCCTTTGCCTGCATTGTGATGTGGGTGCTCCCACATTCTCTATAGCCTCATGCAACAATATGTCATCTTATCTGGTGTGCTTCCTTCCATCTTTGGATGTCTCTGCTTGAGTGGGCATCTCCACTCTCTGCTCCTATGCTTGTGGTTGCTCCACAAATTCCTGAGGTTCTTCCTTTTGGGCCAACATATCCTAATCTGAATGCAACTGAAGCTCCCTCTCAAGGGAACACCTCATTTACTTCTCCTCATCAAAATTCACATATCACCTAACAACTGTCATCCTAAGAGATGGCATGTACACCTGATAGTTGTGAGGTGTTTCAGTGTACCCCACAAATACACCGAACTTAGTTGTAGGCTCTAGATTTTTCCTTGTATCCTTGGAAACATAACAGTAAACTGATGGTACAAAGATCCTAAAGTGTGACACATCTGGTTTCTTCCCTGAAAAATCTTCCTCTGGTGTACTCATCCCAAGAATCCGATGAGGACTCCTATTCTACAAATAAACAAATGTGTTGCATGCTTCCACCCACAAGTACAAGGGTAGTCTCTAGCCATGCAACATGGCCCAGGAAACTCCCACAATACTTCTATTTTTCCTCTCAACCACCCCATTCTACTATGCGTTATGGGGTGTTATTTACTCCCATAAAATTCCTTCTTTTGCATGAAAAATTTTGAACTCATTTGACACATATTATCCACTGTTATCCACCTAGAACCTACCACTGACTTGTCTTCTAGCCTTGGGACCACTTCCCAAGCATTGTTCTTGATACTGGAATCATATTACTCTGCCATGGAATCAATCCACATTGATTGTTGCACTGCTTCCTTGAATGAGGATGGCTCAGTCTCTACACCCTCACTCATGAGATCCATGTAGCCAATGTACCGATCTGGTGTCCTCCTCTGCCTGTGCTATGATGTGGGTACTCTCGCATTCTCTCTAGCATCATGCAAAAAAAATTCAGCTTCTCTAGTGCGCTTCCTTCCATCTCTCGATGTCTCTTTTTGAGTGGGTGTCTCCACTCTCTACTCATTTTCTTGTGGTTTCTCCGCAACTTCCTAAGGTTCTTCCATTGGAGCCAACAGTTCCTTATCTGAATGCAACTGAAGCTCCCTCTCAAGGGAACAACTCATCGCCTTCTCCTCATCAGAATTCACATCTCACCTAACAACTTCCATCCTGAGAGATGGAATGTACACCTAATAGTTGTGAGGCATTTCAGTGTACCCCAAAAATATACCCAAATCAGCTGTAGGCTCTAGATCTTTCCTTGTATCCTTGGAAACATGACAGTAAAATGATGATCCAAAGATCCTAAAGTGTGACACATCTGGTTTCTTCCCTAAAAAATATTCCTCTAGTGTACTCATCCCAAGAATCCGATGAGGACTCTTTTTCTGAAAATAAACACTTGTGTTGCATGCTTCCACCCACAAGTGCAATGGTAGTCTCTGGTCATGCAACATGGCCTAGGAAGCTCCCATAATACTTATGTTTTTCCTCTAAACCACCCCATTTTGTTGTGGGTTATGGGGTGTTATTAACTCCCATCAAATGCCTTTTTTTCACAAAATTTCTTGAACTCATTCGACACATATTCTCCACCATTATCACTCCTGAAAGCCTTCACTTTTTGCACAGTCTCTTTTTCAACAAGTGCTTTAAATTCAAAAACTTTTGAGAATTTCTTGTCTTTCTTCTGCATGAAGAAGATCCAACACTTCCGTGATAAATCATCTACAAATGTCACATAATACATCTACTTGGTCATGGAGGTTGTCGATAAAGGTCCACACACATTTGAGTGAACTCTTTCGAGGATTTATTGTGCTTTGTTGTCCTTATCATGAAAGGTGGATTTGGTGTACTTCCCCAATGTACACCCTTTGAATGTATCTTGCTGCTCTAGTGCACCCTTGGGAAGTCTTGTAGAAATCTGTTACATGATCTTCAAGGCTCCATGGTGCAAATGGCCAAGTCTCTTATGCCATAACTCACAGATGTCTCGACTTTACACCTTCTCTTCTTTCACGCTCAATGTTGCACAATCTACCACATCTAATTTGTATAGGTTCTTCACTCAAACCCCGATCTACTTCACTTATCTCTTGGCGATGTGTCTAAGGAAATCCTTTCCTTTGCTAAATATCACATCGTAGCCACAGTCTTCCAACATAGCATCTAAAACTAAATTCTTCTTCAGACCCAGAACATACATGACATATTTTAATTTGAGAGGGAAGGCATGCTCCCTCTGAAAAGTAAATGTAACAATACCAGTTGCACTATACCTTCCATCATCTCCCATCTCAATGTGCATCTGGAGGTCCTTCTCCTCCAAGTCGCTAAAAAATTATTTCTTTCCCGTCATATGGAATGAGGCTCTACTATCCAGATAGCACACGCTACCTATCACTGATGTCACTGTGCAAGCTATGAGGGTGAAATCAAGTTCGAATTGTGAAGCTAGAGCTTCACTTTCCTTTCCTCCTAAGGGCTTCTTACCCACCATCTTGTGTGGACATTGTTGTAACTTTTTTTTCAAAACCTTAAGGTTTATGAAAATTTTATGGGCGAAATTTTTTTAATGGGTTATATTTTTTAAATTGCTTTTTAAATATATTTTTATACAGTTTTTTTTTATATTTAAAATTTAAAAAAACATTAAGAAATATTGGACCAAGCATCCAATCTCCAAGTTCAACTAAGGATAAAAGTCCACCAACAATCATACAAGGCAACACTCCACCAACAAGCATCCAATCTCCAAGTTCAACTAAGGATCAAAGTCCACCAACAATTGTACGAGGCAACACTCCACCAACAATCATGCAAGTCTAATATGACAAGTCATAAGCCATGCAAGTCAAAGGTCAAACACAAGTGCCAGACATCAAAGCACAGGAGGAGCCCACAAGGTCAAGTATTTCTTTCAACTACGCCTTGATAAGCATTGAGTATAATGGTGTATATAAACACCGTTAACATTCTTCACTTGGTGCGTATGGGATTAAGTCTGGTGGAGAGCTTGCAAATGTACATAAGACCTTCGAGCTAGTTGTTTCTCATCTGAGAAAATTCTTGGTTGATCTCAGTATTCTTCCTTTGTCGAAATGAATGAGTCAAAGACAAATACAACAAGAACCAAGATGAGGAAGGGCAAGGATAACTTCCAGGCAGTTTTTAATGGCGGGGATTGTCAATACGAAATTAATGGTTTTCATTCCATTTCAGAGCTCCCAGGTCATCAGAGATTTAATAGCTAAGGGGGAGGGGGGATCCGACATGGTTGTTTTATAAAACCACCTTTGATCACGTGGCAAGCTGAGATAAATTTTGGCACCCCCCTCACGAAAACCATTTACAATGTGAAACCCTGCCACCCTCGCTCCCCCCCCACGAAAACCATTTACTATGTGCAACCCCGCCGCCCCCTGCCCCCCCCCCCCCCCCCCCCCAACCGAAATCCACTTACGGTTTCAGTGACAAAATAGGGATTAATCCTGCGACAAAATAGGGATTAATCCTGCCAAGTAAGGTGATGGGTGGCAAAAAATTTCTTAGGTGGTCATGTCCTAGATGTAGGGCATCTCAACTTCTCAATGGGAATGACAATTATTTCAAAGGAGAACTCAGTGGCTAAGTCTACAATTGTTATAATGTACGGGGTTGTTGTGTGTTTTTCTCATACTATGATTGTATAGAAATCAAACCATAAACTCTTGTTGTTTTGAGAACTCGAGAAATAATTTTTTAAGACTGGATAAAATGCCAACAATAACTGTGGAAAAGCTTCGGTTGTGATTTGCTTATGCAGAGACCATCATTGTCCATGGTTTTGTAATTGTGTTGATAATAGCCTTTCTTTAGGTAAACACGTATTTTCTTGAAGTGGTCTTTCCAGGTCTCGTCCTCGTCTAGTAGGTTTATCCATGTGCTTACATTGTTGTTTTTGGAGTTATTTGACTAGGTGTTAAATAATGTTGAAATTTGGAGGGAACTTAATATTCTGCTTCGATGCCATTAAAAAGAGTAGTTTAGTTATGAGGATATTGCAAGGCTCCCAAAATTTTGAATAGTAAATCAATGAAATGATGTGGTTTTGATCCAAATTGCACAAAGATTCTACAACTGTGTGATAGACTTGGGTCAAAATTTTGTGGGAATTTTCACAGAAATGGTATATTCACGTGGGATAAAATTATTTCATCTTGGTGCGGCCCTATCCCTATTTGGAAAGACGCTCATGAACTTCACATGCCTGTCACGCTACATTCAGATTGGAATTCAGTATTAAACTTTCTATGCAGTTTGGGCATCCACCGATCTGGTACTGCGGATATTCTTATATGGAGTGTTCCAAGTAAAAAATTCCCTGTTAGAGTAAGAGACATATATGCGGATATGATTCTTTCAAAGGCTGAAATCTCATGCTCTTTATTTTCCATTAAATTCTGGAAATTGGGTTGCCCTCTTAAAATGATATTGTTCTCGTGGCTGGTATTCAACAACCGCAATTTGACATGGGACAACTTGCGGAGGAGGTGCTGGCATGGTCCGAGTAGATGTTCCATGTGTGAGGCTGCGGAGGAAACCAACCTTCATTTGTTTTTCCAATGCGGCTCCTCCCAACAGATCTGGTACGAATTGTCTCTGCTTTTTGGTTTTTCTCACAATGTTTTTGTTACAGTACAGGATGCTTTTCAATGGTGGTGTGCGCAAAAAGTATCTTGGCGTTCTCTGTTTATCATCGTCTTATGGTGCTTATGGAAATGGAGGAACGCCAAGATCTTCTAGGAGTCTAAAGAGCCTTTGATGTCTTCTTTGCAACATATTCTAGCCAATCACAGTATGCTGCTTGTCAAGGAACCCAAGAAGGATGTGCAACGAAAAATTGACGAGACAGTCCCTCTCAATACTTTGCCCGCGGCTTTCTTTGATGGGGCCGAACAGTTCAATATATGTGGATGCGGGGTTCATATAATCATGGATGAGAAGTTGCAATATTTTTTATCCTGGAACGGGGGAGAGGTACTAACAGCCTGGCTGAGGCAAGGGCTCTAGCTGGATTGCTTGATTTCTGTGTGTTTATGGAGATTCAGAACATTTCTATTTTTGGGGACTCGAAAGTCATGATTGACCATGTCAGGGGTGCCTGCCATATCAATTATCCACATCTTTCTGGATGGATGGATCGGATTATGTATTTCTGGAATAATTTAGTTCAGCCATCTATCAAGCACATTCCCCGCTCCCTTAATGATCAGGCGGACCGTCTGTCTAAGGATGGTCTGTCTCTTGAGCCTGGTGCTTGGTCCTTGATGATATCTGTGGGCGACCGTACATGCTTCATTCAGGATTTCTTCATCCCGGGAATATGATCTGATCATTTTTGCTTTCTTCCCTATCCAGATATGTTTCACAGTTTTCTCTTTTTGGCTTTTAGTATTTTCTTATCTGAATTAGTTCCTTGCATTTTGTCAGACTATTTGCTATATCCATGTTTCTGTTCTTCATGGTGATGGCCCTATATCTGTAAGATTTTGGTTCCATATGATCGCAAGGATGCTAGTTGTTTAGCTCTTGCTGTATCTCATATGTACTCTTTATATTGTCTCAATATAATACTATACAGATTTTTCTCTCTGAAAAAAAACTTCAGGCACATATTCTGGGCTAACGAAGGCAAATTTGAAAAATCTGGAATGCGGGTTTTGTGTGAAACGACATCAACAACATCTCTCACGAGAATTTTTGTAAAATTGTGAATGGTTTAAGAAATATCGCATGTTTTCTCAAAGGTATATATCTTGATGGAAGAGACAGTGGATCAATTTTTCAATTTATAACTGCCTATAGGGATTCCATAGTAGAATGGATTTTCCAAGTAGTCTTCACAATTCACTACAAGCCTACACTCAGAGGGTTGTTAGTTAACTAGTGGATAAACAAGATCTTATACCATCTGTTTCAATTTTAACAAGATATAAAAGGAAGCCAGTATGAAGGCATTTGCTAAAGAAACGCTGAAGGTGCATGAGGATAGCATTCGAGAATGCTGGGAACAAAAGAGACCTCAAGGAAATGTTATGGCAGGTTGAAGCTCAGTTGACAATGATCTCAAGCCAAAGCATGCTATCACTAACATATTAATGGATGTACTTACAAAGGTTTCTTTTCTGGCACCTGAACATACTTTTTATAAGGGACAGTTACATTTTTTGAGCAGCTTTGCACTATTTCAGAATTTCTTTCAAGAAAAAGTTGTGAACATTTCAACGTTTGTAGTGGTTTTCAGAGATGTCCATAAGTTTTATTTTTCAAAAATTAATAGCATGACAATGAAACATTCATACTTCTCCTTGACCTGGATTTGTAATTGGAATAGAGCAGAGCATTATCATATATGTTATGTTTTGAGGGATGGATTTCAATTACCTACGAAACACCCTAGAAACTATTCATGAATGATCATGAGCATATCATGATTGAATAACAATATCCTTTGTGTAGCCGAGAGTCAATTAGGTGGTGTTTCATGGACAAACTTGTTTACTAGTTGGTTGATGTGGGATTAGAACGAGAAGGGCAAGTTTGACCAACCATATGTTTGTAAAAGAATGAATGCAATGAGTTGAAGAAACAAGCATTGATTGAGGATCTTTGTGATGCCTAAAGGAACTATCGATAATCTGCTTGGAGAAGTTGTGTGAAAGAGTTAAGTTGAGGAAATGCACCATCATTTTTTAGCTTCCTTGTAATTTTGTAAGGGTTCTTGAGTTTTTATGAAATATCACAAGCATTTCTTGTAAGTCTGAACATTTGCAGACATTATAGAAGATATCAGGAGATTATGAAATCAAGATCCTATTGAAAGGGAACTCTGAAGCTCTGGAGAAGTATATAATTCATATTGGATTTGAAAATATGAATTATATTGTTGGCAAACACAGGTGGCAGTCAACCCAATTTCCAAGGTATAAATTGTACAATACATTTCAGATTCGAATGCACTTGATGATGAGATGGAAAAGTCTTCAACAACTTTAGATTTTTCAACAAAAGAATCAGCTCTCAGAAAAGCAGATCTAGATTTTTAGCAGCACAAATTCAGCAGTTGGATATATTTAGATTTCAAGTGACAACTCTAGTGGCCATCGAGAATTTATTTCAACATTTAGAGGCAGAGAATCAATGGATATGGAACACATCCCATATTTTAAGCAAACATTTCATTCAACAGGTGGCAAATTCAAGTCAATTTTTCAAGATTTGAAGGCAACATTTTTGCATTTGATGAACATAAGTGGAAGTCAACCAAATCAATTACAAATTTGAGGGAAATAGATCAACATAACAATGTCAAAACTTCAGCAGAATATCAACATATAAATCAGATCCAGAATTTGAGGAGGGAAATTAGCACTAGTACACCAATTTCCAGATTCCAAGGCAGAGAATTTTCCAGCAGTTCCAAATCTCCTGCATATTATTTAGAGATTATTTTTATTTTAGGTGCATTGTTCAGGATTTTATTCCAGAAATATTGTAACAGTTTAGGAGAGATTTATTTTATATATTGTTTGATTTTGAATGTAAAAGGGTTGTCTTTTGATGCCAAAAGCCTATCACTTTGTAAAGCTTTTATTATAGAAATCCTAATTGAAGTATTCTAGCTCCAGTTCTTGACAGAAATTGTGTTTCCTGTATGTTTTTCTAGTGCTTTCATACCTTATTTTCTACACATGTTCAAAGTAACATAGGAGATCTAGGTAAGAATAGATTGAGTGTCAATCTCTCTGAAATCCCCTGCAAAGTTATAATCATTTAAAGAGATTAATTAACTAGACTATTTGTCTTGGTTAATTCCTCTACATCTGTTAATTGTTGCCTTCTGTCATCTCTTGAATGTGTTTTGTTTGGCTGTAGAAATCTTCTACACATATCCATTCTATTTGGTTGATTAAGTATTTAGTATGAATGCTTAATTATCATGAATTCCCTTATATTCTTTTATCAAATCCTTTAAAAATCATGTTATTTTGTTAAATTGGATGTTGGCACTTTGACCAAGGACTCTGCAAGAGAGGAATTTATTCATAAACAAATATTGGACAATCATTAGCAACCACCCAAATAAATCATAAATCATGCCATTGTGCTTCATAGGTTGATGTCCAGTGATAGTGAACAACGTTAAAAAAGGCCTCATAACAATTGAGGAACCCCCCCTCTAGTTCAAGGGCCAGCTTGAACCTATTGGTCGAGTTGGTTTCTCGATGTAGTTTTTGCATCCAAGAACTGCCTATGAGAAACAAAACAACATTCGACGCAGTTGTCGGGGAACAAAGTGACGAAGAAATTTTTCCCTAGATCACAATCACGATTAGATCTAATCTTTGTTGGTGAACAAAGACTAGACAATTGATATTGGTTTCATTTCTTTCACCTAGCGACTCCACTTTGTCATATGGCAATTCCACTAGTTTCCAGATTCTGCTGGTTCAAAATGATAAGTGCATCTCTGGCTATGATAATAGCATGCAGTTGCATGTTTTTCTTCTTCATAGCGATGGTAGCATTCAGTAGCGTATTTCTCTTCCTATCTACTGTGATCAAAAGCTTACAGAAGATGCAGCTTCCAAATTTCAGTTGTAAGTATCAGTTACCTATGGAGTTTGTCTTTCATATTGTAAATATTTTTTACATCTTCAGCTGCATACAAAGTGATATGCCAGTTAATCCACTTCCCACGTGGTTACACTGGAAATTTGATTACACCTAACAACGAAGAGTTCAGTTAGGTAAAGGCTGTGTGGGATTGAATTAATTATTTTCAGATTCAGTGAGCAGTAGATTATTCAATTTTGGTGTGCAGTATATGGGTTGATTTAAGTTTCAGTAAAGCATATTGTAGATGAGATTGCTACAATTACAATTTTCATGAAACCTGAAACAAGGATATTGAAATAAGCAATAAGTTTGCAGTTTGCCAAATTTTGGAATAGTGTACAGTTTTCAGATTTCAGCGTGGTTGCAATTCACAGTTACAGGTTTTAGTGTGCAGTTGCAGGATATTCAAATGACAAGATTGATTCATGGGGATTGGTTATACTTTTACATGATTACAGATGAATGGTTGATGGTTTTATGGTATGACTCCATGCCCAACACTTAAGGCAGTTGGTCTACTAGTTCTTTGTGTCCCACAGGGGGAGGCAGTCCCCAGTTGGAGCCGATGTTGTAACTTTGTTTTACACCATAAAAATGTTACGAATTTTAAAAAAAAAAATCTAATTGATTATTGACAAAACCTTAAGGTTTATGCGAATTTTATGAGAGAAATGCTTTTAATGGGTTATATTTTTTATATTGGTTTTTAAATTTTAAACAAAAAAATAAATTTATATTTAAAATTTAAAAAAAATAAATAAAAAAAAATATTGGACCAAGCATCCAATCTCCAAGTTCAACTAAGGATTGAAGTCCACCAACAATCATGCAAGCCAGATGTGACAAGTCATAATCCATGCAAGTCAAACGTCAAACACAAGTGCCAAACATCGAAGCACGGGAGGAGCCCACAAGGGCACGTATTTCTTTCAACTGTGCATTGACCAGCATTGAGTATAATGGTGTATATAAACATCATTAACATTCTTCACTGGTGTGTATGGGATTAAGTCCTGTGGATAGCCTGCAAATATACATAAGGCCTTCGAGCTAGTTGTTTCTCATATGAGGAAATTCTTGGTTGATCTCAGTATTCTTCCTTTGTCGAAATGAACGAGTCAAAGACAAATACAACAAGCACCAAGATGAATAAGGGAAAGGATAACGTCTGGGCAGTTTTTAATGCCGGAGATTGTCACTACGAAATTAACGATTTTCATTCCATTTCAAACCTGCCAGGTCAACCGAGCTTTAACAGCTGGCGGGGGGAGGGGGAGGTGGTCTGGAATGGTTGTTTTTATAAAACCACCTTTGATCACATGGCAAGCTGAGATAAATTTTGGCACCCCCTCAAGAAAACCATTTACAATGTGAAACCCCCCACCTAAATCCACTTATGGTTTCAGTGACAATGCGGGGATTAATCCTGAGACCAGGTAGTGGTGGGTGGTAACAAATTTCTTAGGTGGCCATGTCCCAGATGTAGGGCATCTCATCTTCTCAATGGGAATGACAATTGTTTCAAAGGAGAACTCAGTGGCTAAGTCTACAATTGCTATAATGCAGAGGGTTGTTGTGTGTTTTTCTCATACTATGATTGTATAGAAATCAGACCATATACTCTTGTTGTTTCGAGAACTCGAGAAAGAATTTTTGAAGACTGGATAAAATGCTAACAACAGCTGTGGAAAAGTTTCGATTGTGATTTGCTTATGCAAAGACCATCATTGCCCATGGTTTTGTAATTGTGTTGATAATATCTTTTCTTTGGGAAAACAAATATTTTCTTGAAGTTGTTTTTCCAGGTCTTGTCCTAGTCCAGTAAGTTTATCCATGTGCTAACATTGTTGTTTCTAGAGTTATTTTACCAGGTGTTAAATAATGTCGAAATTTGGAGAGAACTTAATATTCTGCTTCGATGCCATTAAAAAGAGGAGTACAGTTCTGAGGATACTGCAAGGGTCCCAAAATTTTGAAGGGTAAATCAACGAAATGATGTGGTGTCGATCCAAATTGCACAAAGATTCTACTACTCTATGATAGACTTGGGTCAAAAAAATTTGGGCATTTTCACACAGTGAGCTTCAGGCACAGATTCTGGGCTAACGAAGGTGAATTTGAAAAATCCAGAACATGGGTTTTGTGCCGAACGACATCAATCATGTATAACGCCAGAATTTTTGCAAAATTGTGAATGGTTTAAGAGATATCACATGTTTTCTTAAAGGTATATATCCAGATTTCGTGATGGAAGACATAGTGGATCAATTTTTCAGTTTATAACTGCCTATAGGGATTCCATAGCTGAATGGCTTTGCCAAGTAGTCTTCATAATTCACTACAAGCATACACTCAGAGGGTTGTTAGTTAACTAGTGGATAAACAAGATCTTATACCACCTGTTCCAATTTTAACAAGATATAAAAGGAAGCCAGTATGAAGGCATTTGCTAAAGAAACGTGGGAGGTGCATGAGGATAACATTTGAGAATGCTAGAAACAAAAGAGACCTCAAGGAAATGTTATGGCAGGTTGAAGCTCGGTTGACAGTGATCTCAATCCAAAGCATGTTATCGCTAACATATTAATGGATGTACTTACAAAGGTTTCTTTTCTGGCACCTGAACATACTTTTTATAAGGGACAGTTACATTTTCTGAGTAGTTTTTCACTATTTTAGAATTTCTTTCAAGAAAAAGTTTTGAACATTTCAACGTCTGTAGTGGTTTTCAAAAATGTCCGTAAGTTTTATTTTTCAAATAATTAATAGCATGACAATGAAACACTCATACCTCTCCTTGACCTGGATTTGTAATTGGAATAGAGCAAAGCATTATCATATATGCTATGTTTTGAGGGATGGTTTTAGATTACCTAATAAACACCCTAGAAACTATTCATGAATGATCATGAGCAGATCATGATTGAATAATAATATCCTTTGTGTAGCTGAGAGTCAGTTCGGTGGTGTTTCATGGACAAACTTGTTTACTAGTTGGTTGATGTGGGATTAGAACGAGAAGGGAAACTTTAACCATCCATATGTTTGTAAAACAATGAATGCAATGAGTTGTAGAAACAAGCTGATTGAGGATCTTTGTGATTCTGAAAGGAACTATCGATAATCTGCTTGGATAAGTTGTGTGAAAGAGTTAAGTTGAGGAAATGCACCATCATTTTTGAGCTTCCTTGCAATTTTGTAAGGGTTCGAGTTTTTTATGAAATATCACAAGCATTTCTTGTAAGTGTGAACATTTGCAGACATTGCAGAAAATATCAAGAGATTATGAAATTGATCCTATTGAAAGGAAAATATGAAGCTCTGGAGAAGTATATAATTCACATTGGATTTGCAAATATGAATTATATTGTTGGCAAACACAGGTGGCAGTCAACCCAATTTCCAAGGTATAAATTGTACAATACGTTTCATATTCGAATGCACTTTATGATGAGATGGCAAAGTCTTCAACAATTTTAGATTTTTCAGCTTAATAATCAGCTCTCAGAAAAGCAGATCCAAATGTTTAGCAGCACAAATTCATCTGCTGGATATATTTACATTCAAGTGACAGCTCCAGTGACCATCGAGAATTTCTTTCAAAATTTAGAGGAAGAGAATCAATGGGTATCGAACACATCCCAGATTTCAAGCAAACATTTCATTCAACAAGTGGGAAATTCAAGTCAATTTTTCAAGATTTGAAGGCGGCAAATTCAAGTCAATTTTTCAAGATTTGAAGGCATCATTTTTGCATTTGACGAACATAAGTGGTAGTCAACCAAATCAATTACAAATTTGAGGGAAACATATAAACATAACAACATCAAAACTTCAGAAGAATATCAACATATAAATCAGATCCAGAATTTGAGGAGGGAAATTAGCACCAGTACACCAATTTCCAAATTCCAAGGCAGGGAATTTCCAAGCAGTTCCAAATCTCCTGCATATTATTTAGAGATTATTTTTATTTTAGGTGCATTGTTCAAGATTTTATTCCAGAAATCTTGTAACTGTTTAGGAGAGATTTATTTTATATATTGTTTGATTTTGAATGTAAAGGGTTGGCTTTTGATGTCAAAATTCTGTCACTTTGTAAAGTTTTTATTATAGAAATCCTAATTGAAGTATTCTAGCTCCAATTCTTGATAGAAATTGTGTTTCCTATATATTTTTCTATTTCTTTCATACCTTATTTTTTGCACATGTTCAAAGTAACATAGGAGATATGGGTAAGAATAGATTGAGTGTCAATCTCTCTATAAGCCCCTACAAAGTTATAATCACTTAAAAAGATTAATTAACTAGGCTGTTTGTCTTGGTTAATTCTTCTACATATATTAATTGTTGACTTCTGTCATCTCTTGAATGTGTTTTGTTTGGTTGTAGAAATCTTCGACACATATCTGTTCTATCTAATTGATTAAGTATTAAGTATGACTGCTTAATTATCATGAATTCCCTTATATTCTTATGTCAAATCCTTTAAAAATCATGTTATTCTGTCAACTTGGATTTTGGCACTTTGACCAAGGACTCTACAAGAGAGGAATTTATTCATAAATAAATATTAGACAATCATTAGCAGCCACCCAAATAAATCATAAATCTGGCCATTGTGCTTCATAGGCTATTTTCCAGTGACAATGAACAACATTAAAAAAGGCCTTGTAACAATTGAGGGAGCCCCCTCTGATTCAAGGGCCAGCTCTAACTTGAAGACTGGTTGAGATGGTTTCTCAGTGTAGTTTTTGCAGCCAAGAACTGCCTACGAGAAACAAGTACAACAGACGCTTCGTGACATATTTTCCCAGTTCGTGACAATGAAAACACTTGATATTCGACAATTCCTTCTTCTTTCCCGCTGACCAAATTCTGTTTTGGATTGGGATTTCTTCCCTTTCTTTGCCTTTCTATCCAAGGCAAAATTCTTCTCATCATCACACTTGGATGAGGTTCCATCTTTGGTGTTCTGCCTTATCTGTTCTTGCACCAAGTCAGACCACAATCGCTCCCAATTTGGTAGCCTCTTCCTCCCATTTACTGAATCTTGGTAGTTGTGCTAGCTCTTAGGAAGGCCTAGAAGTGTTAGGCTGACCAGATCATCTTCAACAATCGTGATACCAACACTCCCAAGTTCATACCGACATTGGGTGAACTTGCTTAGGTATTATGGTATTGAGTTTCCCTTTTCCATCTTGATCTTCTGAAGCTTTTCCTTCAGTGCCAGCGTCCTGTGGTCACTTTTTTTCTGAAACAAGTCTGCTAAGGCTTGCCACTTCCCATATGGTGTCTCCTTCCCATGGAGATTCGAAACAATATGATCTCGAACTCATTCCAATATGATCCTTCTCAACTTTGCAACGCACTTCTTCCAATCTGTTAGATCTTAAGCATCAGCTACTGGAGTTTTAGGAATTTCTTGATCTATGAATTCCTTCAACCCATTATCTTCCAACACTACCTCCATCCTATCCTTCCAAGCAATATAATTCGAACTACCCTCAAGGGAATATTCGAGTCTCAATCCATAGAAGGCCATCCTGCTAGATCTAAAGATTTGATTCTGCAAATTCGATTCACCTGCAAAGAAAACTTTGAATTCTTCTCTTCTATTGTGATTTCAGCTTTGATACCATGTAGAATGATCCAGGTGGATATTGGTGGCCACTCGCTAATTCCACTTGGACCCCCACCATTGTTTCTTTCAGTTTTTCAGTTTCCTTAATTGTAGCACAGTTTACTATTTTTAGTAGTTTTTTGGGTCCTAAACTTCTGGAGCCGTTTTGAGGCCCTAAACAACATTTTGTTGGCAACCTACCGTCAGCGATTTTGTACCTATAATCATCTTTTTCATTGTAGTCCTCGGAGAGATCTTTCCAACGGTTTATCATGCGCATCAAATGGAAATAATATGACCAAGTCGCGACCCCGAGAAGTTGGCTGTCCAACTCACCCTAATGGGGCCCATAAACTCTTGGTGTTACATCTCCTCAGGTTAGGGTTTTGGTTGTTTAGGATTTTCTCTTATTGTTCAATAATAAAAAGGCCCTTGAGCCTCATTATAATGCAGTTCAGAGGCAAGTAGTTGCCACATCTCTTCTCAGAGATAAGATACCATCACCCAAGCTAGTCTTATTTCCATTCTGTTTGTAAGAATATTTCAGTATTTGATATTAATTAAATGAAGTGTTATTTCTATTGCATCTTTGTATTTATGGTTATATCTGTAATTTGTTGCATTCCTATTTAAATCTGGATTAGTGGTATCAGAGCGGTCTACTCTTTCTCTATTTTTCTTTGCATGTCCCCAACGAGGTCGAGATATAAGGAGTTAGGGCTTGAATTGGTCGAACCTTTGCAAGACCATCTTCGCAAATCCTGATGACCTCCCATGCCGGATGAAAAGAAAGACGAGGGGGCAGGAGATCCTATCAAAATCTTGCTCGAGGAAGCCCTCGAGCAACAAAGGAACGCGATGATGGACAACTTTGCCCAGATCCTTCAACGACTACCCAAGGGCGACGCATCTACTTCTGGCAGCTACTTTGGAAGCGCCACACCCTTTAAGGTACAAGTTAACTTTGACATTCCCATATTTGAGGGTTAGATAGATGCAGATGTTGTAGATAAATGATTAAATTTGCTAGAAGGATATTTTTCCGTTCATAATTTTTCCAACTGGGAAAAGATCACCTTTGCACTTCTCAAAGCAGCCCCCCATGTCAAGGACTGGTGGGAAACCTACTGTGAGCAGAAGGATGAAAGTACAAACTCACTATTTTCAACCACACCCACTTGGAACTCGTTCTGGGATGCCATCAAGGAGCAGTACTACCTTGTTAGGAGCTATGAGGATAAATACATAAAGTGGACAATGGTACCACATGGAAGGGACCAAGATGTGTCGGAGTTTACCAATGTTTTTCATACCCTTCACATAAAGTTGGGTATGAAGGATTCTGAGAAGCATTTGGTTCTCAAGTACCTCAACTGCCTGCATATGTACATCCAGGACGAGATGGAATTCTTGGACATCTCCTCGCTCGGCACGACATACAGATATGTGGTCAAGATTGAGCAAAAGTTTAAACAGAAGAAGCGAGACTTTGGATCTACGAATTTGAAGCAAGGGAAAGGTGCTCCCAAACTGTAGAACAAAGGACGAAGCCAAGGCGAGGCGGTCTAGGACAACCCGCCAAAACCACAAGTAAAGAACAACGTGTGAAGCCAAAGAAGGACACGGGAAAGTGGTGTGAGTTCCATAAGAGCTCCACTCACAACAAAAGTGAGTGTCGGGCCAAGCAGTCACTGGTGGCCGAGTTAAAGGATTTAGAATTATATGCATGTTACGACTTTGAGTCAGAACCCAACAAGGGGAACGACATAGGGAAGCAGATTATTGATGCAGATCCCAATGCCACTGTTGTCACCACGAAGATCCAGAACGAGGAACCCAAAGATCCAAAGGAGGAGGAGCACCTCTTCCACTCCTAGATGTGGGTAAAGAGTTCCATGCTACAGTTCATTGTCGACAGTGGGAGCCAAAAGAACCTCATTTCAGCAGAGGTCGTGAAGCAACTGGGCTTACTAACCACAGTGTTATCACTCAGAAATTTTCTCAAGGTTAAGGAAAGAAATCACCGAGGTAACCACAAACCAACTTTGGAGATCAGGATCTAGCCTTCCTAATTCTCAGAGAGGGCTCTCTCTTTATGATTTAACTTTGTTTTAGTTAATTGATTTTAGGCTAGTTATGATTGTACTTGGGTTTTGATTTGAATTTGGGTGGTGGGATCACTTACTTAGATGAATAGATGAATGTCTATTTTCCATTGGGCTATGGAGTCAATCAAGCTTTGAAAACAGAACAGCAACAAACCATAAAGAAAATGTTACAGGGCAAGATAGGTGAGCAATATCAGATCTCAAAGGCTGGATGGTGAAATGATTTCCAATCGGGATCAAGGAGCAGTTAAGGATTCCTTAAACTAGATTATGAAGAGAAATGCAAGAGGTCAACCGGGATGGGAGAGCAATTAAGGGTTCTCAAATCCAGATATTAGAAGAAAACATATAAATGATCAACTATGCAAAACAGAGTGTACTTAAACAAGTTCTAAGTTATATTTCCAGTTTAATTCATTCAAATTTGGATAACATTTAAGTTTATGAAACACTTAGAAAAAGAACATAAACAAGATGAAATTTGTACTTCACTGAGATAGCTCAACACATGAATCCTGTAAAGAAGTTTCTTTATAACTTGTCCTGTCTGTCAACTGGAAATTGGTACAATAACCCTTAGGTAGTAGATCAGTCAGCTATAACAATATTCAGAAAATCCACCCTCAATACTTCGAACTATGAAGTATTTATACAAAAATTATTACAAAATATCCTGTCAACTGACTAGGATTTATTCTAGGAATAAAATATCTGGATGCTAAAAGGTAGTGACACCTTTCAACTGACTAAAAATTGTCCCTATTTTACTTGATAGTTGTTATCTATTTGTTTCTTTTATGCTGGTTTGTCTCTCACGCTTTCTTCTTCCTCTGTCTTTTAACTGTAGTAAATCTTTCACCTGACTGCTCTGTCACCTGCTTTCATTTTTACCTTTTACTGTAAATCTTACTCACTCTTTCATGCTTCTGTGTTTTTAGTAAAAATGATTTTTACTAAAAGACACATGTTGAATACAAGACATTTCTTGGAGAGTAGTTTGTAAGAATCTTTTGTTGCGCTGGTGAAAATGATTTCATCTCTGTTTTAACCTTTACTGTGTAAATTATTTCCTTCTGCTCTTCTGCTGGATTAAACTTGATTTTCTCTTTGTACACAAAACTCCCGCTCAATGAAGCCTTTGAATACATTTCCTGAGAATCCGGATCAAACAGGTTTTGTGACTTGTATCAAAACTTGTTTGTCTAATCTCTTGGCCTTGTTAATTACCTGCAAAAAACAGCAATTGTTAATAAGAACACAAGTTGGCAGGGAGGTCATAATGACTTTAGGGAACATGGAAATCTATGGCAGAGTCTGGAGTGTGTTCGGGAGGTAATCAACGGTCAAATTTGGTTGCAGAGGCTCAGGGTGGCACAGGAAGGCTTAGGTAGCTTTCACAGTGCGAATGAGTGAAAAGAGTGAAAATGAGTGTCTTCGGCCTTTTAACCGACAACGGTTAGAATTTTGGCGCGGTAATTATAAATGAACAGTGAGTGGTTTTGGCTTTTGGTGGGGAGGCAGTTTTGGGGGCCATCGCACTGTTGGGTGTGGAGCCTAATTATCTTCTGTATTCAACCCCGAAGCTAAAATAGATGTAAAATTGCCTTATAAAAGTCTAGTAATTTCTAGTCAATCTGGGCCGTTCATTAGGTAGATGATCTGACAGTGGAAGTTATGTTTAGTTTAGGGTTTTTTTGCCCTAGAAGGCAACCCCTCACTATATATGAGGGAATTGTATTGTGTCTATGTATCTCTGTATTTTGAGTGAGGAAGAGAGAGGAGATTGAGAGTGAAGAGCGTGTTACAGTGGATCTGTTGTAAGTTTTATCTCTTTAAAGTTTGTTGGATAATATAAAAGGAAGGACTGGTTGTTTCTCTATGGACGTAGCCCAAACTGGGTGAACCACGTATATCTGTGTCTCTTTTGTTTTATGTGTTTTCTGTGTATATATTTCTGCAATATTATATGTGTTCCATTGCTCTATAATATATAATTTTATAACAACTGGTATCAAAGCCGAAGGTCTATTTAGCTGATAAACTCGCAGGAGAGAAGGGTTCCTGGTTCGAGTGGGAGCAATGGCGAAAGATGGTAGGTTTAGGGTCGAAAAATTCAACAGCCAAAACTACCAGCTGTGGAAGATGCAGATGGAAGATTATCTGTATCAGAGAGATTTGTACCTACCATTGAGCGAAAAACAAAGAAGTCGACGAGTATGACAGACACAGAATGGGATATTCTCGACAAAAAGGCACTTGGAACAATACGGTTGTGGCTAGCGGCGTCGGTAGCGTTTAATATTTCAAAGGAAACGACAATAGAGAGTTTAATATCGGCACTGGCCAAACTATATGAAAAACCATCGGCCTCAAATAGTAGGGCTATCATCTTTTCCTGTAAACTTTTCCATGAAGAGGGTTTGAGAAAAATTCACTTACTTGGCGAAAATTTGAAATGGCCACAGTTCCATCAATATTGCTCAGAATATCTATTATGACCTATTTTCGGAAATGGAACAATCATTCTGCATTTGCCCATGTGATAGAAATCCTGATCCAGGCACTGGAATTTCATATCTGCGCTACAACTTTCCCGTCGTTACCAAAAATTCTGAAAAAAGAGCTGATTTTAAATCAGCGATATCTCCCTCATCCGGACTCCGATTTGATTGATTGTTATTTTGAAATCGGGTATTTTTTCACAAAGAATCCAGATCTGCAATTAGATTTTGTAGATTTTTCCCCAAAATGTACAGATCTGCGCCACAAACTCACTGCCCCGAAAAAATGTCTGCAACACCACTAATTTTTAGATCAACGATATCTCCTTCATCTAGACTCTGATTCGGCGGATTTTTTTTTTTAATCGGGTATTTTTCACAAAGAATCCAGATTTGCAATTAGATTTTGTAGATTTTTCCCCAAAACATATAGATCTAATCTGCAAACTCGCCGCCCTAGAAAGTTCCTGCAAAAAATTAAAAAAATTCTCCACTTTTGCCCAAGAAAGTGCTTTGATACCACTTGTTATAGATCTGACCCAGAAATATACAAGAAAATACAAATATAACCAAGAAATAACAAGATTTGAAGAAATAGAAATGATTCTTTATTGATCAAAACCCTTAAGGTAGGGCAACACCATACATTCACTCAAGGAAGGAGAACACTACACAAGCCATATGCATGTTCATACAATATTCCTTGACATCTCTCAATGTGGAGTTTCTAGCCTCTATATAGGCCTCATACATACAATACCATGGGTCATTACTATGGTTCCCTCAATACCATCTATCTAATACCATGGACCCATTACATTATTACTAACTACTTGTGGTCCCTTACATGATACGGGTTAACCATCTTATTTATTACTATGGTCCATCCCATTATTACATTATTCCCTTGGGTACCTCCTTTTGTATCCCATATTATTCCCCCTAAGTATATAACATAAGGTATTTCTTATAAAGCGTTTATTTAATATGAAGATGTTAGAAGGTGGATCTGTTGCAGACCATTTAAATGATTTTAATACAGTTAAAGTCAATTAAGTTCTGTAGGGGTAGATTTTGATGATGAAATTAGGGCTCTATTATTTATGTGCTCATTGCAAAAAAGTTGGAATGGCTTATTTATGGCCATTAGTAACTCTGTCTCTGGATCTAGTACTTTAAAGTTTGATGATGTTGTTGGTGCAATCCTTAGCGAGGAAATGCAACGGAAAAGCTCCAATGAGACATCAGGCAATGTTTTGACTGCAGAGACTAGGGGAAGAAAAATGGAAAGAGGAAGAACCCAAGATATCGCAGTAAGTCAAGAAAAGGCAGATTCAAGTCCAGATCGGGGATAGTGTGTTGGAAATGCGGGAAGAAAGGACACCTGAAGAAAGATTGCAAGTCTCGGAAGAGAAAAGAAGGAGACGCGCAACAAGAAACTAATCATGAAGCGAATGTAACAGGTGATGTGTTGCAAGATGCTTTGATTCTTTCATTAGAAAATATTATTGATGCCTAGGTGGTAGATTCAGGGGCCTCATTCCATGTCACACCTGATAAGAAACATTTTCATGATTATGTTCAAGGAGATTTTGGACAGGTTCAATTGGGTGATGATAAACCCTGTAAAATCGTTGGAATGGGTACAGTTTTCATAAAACAGCAAAATGGAAATCAGTGGCTATTGAAGGAGGTAAGACATGTTCCAGATCTGAAGAAAAATCTGATTTCAACAGGGCAGTTGAGAGGTGAAGGTTGCGTAATTACTTTCGTAGATAAAACCTGGAAGGTCACTAAAGGATTTCTGGTAATAGCGAAAGGAGGAAAGGTTGGTACATTGTATTTATGCAATGGTATTTCTAATTATGTTAATGCTTTAACCTCTATAGGAGAAGATACAGCATTGTGGCATCATAGGCTCGGGCACATGAGTGAGAAGGGGATGCGGATTCTTCACTCAAGAAATTTGTTGCCGGGTTTGAAGCATGTTGATTTAAAATTCTGTGAGAATTGTGTTTATGGAAAACAAAAGAGAGTCAGATTCCTTAGAGTTAGGAAAGAAAAGAAGAGTGAAAAATTAGAGTTTGTGCATACAGATGTATGGGGACCTGCTCAGGTATCATCTCTTGGTGGATCTCGTTATTATGTTACTTTTATTGATGATGCAACCAGAAAAACCTGGATTTATTGAATTAGAAATAAATCTGATGTATTTGATACTTTCAAGAAATGGAAAGCTTTGGTTGAAAATGAGACAGGAAAAAGGTTGAAGTGTCTCAAATCAGACAATGGAGGTGAATATTGCAGCAAAGAGTTTGATAGGTACTTTTCAGAGAATGGAATTCGTAGAGAGAAGACAGTTCCAGGAACACCACAAGGAAATGGTGTGTCAGAAAGGATGAACAGGACAATCATGCAGCGTGTAAGGTGCATGAGATTGCATGAAGGATTGCCTTTACAATTTTGGGCAGATATTGTAGATACTGTTGTTTATCTAATAAACAGAGGGCCTTCAACTTCCCTGGATGGTGGTATTCCAGAGGAGGCATGGACAGGTAAAAAGGTAAACTACTCTTTTTTAAAGATTTTTGGTTG
The DNA here is from genome assembly GCA_031772625.1 of Pinus tabuliformis. Lineage (NCBI taxonomy): Eukaryota > Viridiplantae > Streptophyta > Pinopsida > Pinales > Pinaceae > Pinus > Pinus tabuliformis. The sequence continues at coordinate 329,273,375 of CM062820.1, forward strand.
TGAAGCCTTTGTCCACATTAATAAAGAAAATAGAACAAAGCTTGAGGAAAAATCAAATAAATGTACCTTTATTGGATATGGTGTTAATGATTTTGGTTATCGCTTTTATGATTATGAAAAACACAAAATCATTAGGAGCAGAGATGTAATATTCAATGAAAAGGTCTTGTATAAGAATCAGTTGCAGGAAAAGAAATAGGAAAAAGAAAATAGAGAACACACAGTGCTTGACGATATCACATGAAAAGTAATGGTGCCTGAAAATCATAATGATCAACAACTAGAACAACAACCACAACAAAACCAAGCACCTCAAACACCTGAACGTGGTGTTAGAAGATCTACCAGGCTAAGTAGACCCCCTGAACGATACTCTCCTTCATTATATTATGTATTGTTGACTGATTCTGGTGAACCAGAATGTTATGAAGAAGTAGTACAGGTAGAAACCAAGAAGAAGTGGGAGCAAGCCATGAAAGAAGAGATGGACTCCTTAGCACATAACCAGACTTGGGACTTAGTCAAGTTGCCTGCAGGTAAAACAGCATTGCAGAATAAATGGATTTACAAGTTGAAGGAAGAAGACGGAGGTAGAAAAAGGTATAAAGCTAGACTTGTGGTGAAAGGGTTTACATAGCAAAAGGGTATAGACTTTGATGAGATATTTTCTCCTATTGTGAAAATGACTTCAATCAGATTAATTCTAAGTCTAGTAGTAGCTGAAGATTTGCATCTTGAGCAGTTAGATGTAAAGACAACCTTTCTCCATGGGGATTTGGAGGAAGAGATATATATGCAGGAGCCACAAGGATATGAGGTAAAAGGGAAGGAGAAACTAGTGTGCAGATTGAAGAAGAGCTTGTATGGCTTAAAACAGGCTCCAAGGCAGTGGTATCTAAAATTTGACAGGTTTATGTCTGAACAAGGTTATACTAAGTGTCACTCTGATCATTGTGTTTATCTCAAAAGGAAAAATTATGGCAGCGATATTATATTGTTATTGTATGTAGATGACATGCTTGTTGCAGGTTCTAACATGCAGGAAATAAATGTGCTCAAAAAGAAATTGGCAAACTCATTTGCAATGAAGGATTTGGGTGTTGCAAAACAAATCCTTGGTATGAGAATAACTAAAGACATGAACAATCACAAATTAACATTGTCTCAAAGTGAGTACATAGAAAAGGTGTTGAAAAGGTTTAATATGCATAATGCAAAACCAGTTCGTATACCTTTGGCTAGCCATTTCAAATTAAGGAGGCGTGTCCCAAGACTCAGGTAGAAATGGCTCATATGTCTAAAGTTCCATATGCATTAGCAATTTGAAGCTTAATGTATGCAATGGTCTACAGAAGGCCTGATATTGCACACGCAGTGGGAATTATAAGCAGGTACATGAACAATCCAGGGAAAGAACATTGGATGGCGGTGAAGTGGATTCTCAGGTATTTGAGAGGTACCACAAATCAAACATTATGCTTTGGTGGTTCAAACATTGCTCTACAGGGATATGTTGATGTAGATATGGCAGGTGACAGAGATAACAGGAGGAGCACTACAGGATATGTATTTACTATAGGTGGAACAACTGTCAGTTGGGTTTCAAAAATCCAAAGTGTTGTTGCACTTTCAACAACAGAAGCAGAGTATGTTGCTGCTACAGAGGCTATTAAACACATGATTTGGTTACAAAGGTTTCTGGATGAATTGGGTAAAAAGCTGGAGTTGAGCAAGTTATATAGTGACAGCCAGAGTGCCATACATCTTGCAAAGAACCTTGCATTTCATTCCAAGACTAAACATATACAGCTCAAGTACCATTTCATACGGTCAGCATTGGAAGATGGACAGTTGAAGCTGGAAAAGATACACACTAGCCAGAATCCGGCATATATGTTAACAAAAGTTGTAACCAGGGAGAAACTGAGAATCTGTTCAGTTTCAATTGGTCTTTAAGTATGATGAAGAAGATGAGAAACAGTCAGGCCCAAAGTGGAGTCATTTTCTAGCAAATAAAGCAGCGATGGAGTTGCTATAATCAGTCTCCAAGTGGGAGATTGTTGGGTGTGGAGCCTAATTATCTTTTGTATTCAAAGGTTTCAGTCGGACGTATACCCCAGGAAGACTGTACACCCCTCCACGCGGGGGGGACTTGTCCTCCCTGCGGGGGTCCGGGGCTAGTGGTCCCCCGGTGGAGGTTCAGGAGCAGCGCCCCCGAAGCTAAAAATAGATGTAAATTTTCCTTGTAAAAGTCTAGTAATTTCTAGTCAATCTGGGTCGTTCACTAGGCGGATGATCTGATGATGGAAATTATGTTTAGTTTAGGGTTTTTTGCCCTAGAAGGCAACCCCTTGCTATATATGAGGGAATTGTATTGCATCTATGTATCTCTGTATTCTGAGTGAGGAAGAGAGAGGAGATTGAGATCCAAGAGGGTGTTACAGCGGATCTGTTGTAGGTTTTATCTCTTTAAAGTTTGCTGGATAATATAAAAGGAAGGACTGGTTGTTTCTCCGTGGACGTAGCCCAAACTGGGTGAACCACGTATATCTCTGTCTCTCTTGTTTTATGTATTTTCTGTGTTTATATTTCTGCAATATTTTATGTGTTCCATTGCTCTATAATATATAATTTTCTAACACGCACCTATTTTGGCAGTCAGGCGGTATTTCCCCGAGAGCACACGATATAACGTGGGACTGCCACGCAGCCGAAAAGGGCTCGAGAAAAACTGCAAATTTCGCGTGCTCTCGGGCTGGTAAAGTTCGGAGAGGGGATGAGCACGATATGGATGTGTGCCATCAGATCTGGAAGTCGGTGATCGAAGGGCTATTGCGTAGCGGATTTGCGAGGCCTGAATGGGGGAGTGGGGTCGGGTTTTAATTAAAATGAAATGTAATTAATTAAAGAGTAATCGCAGGATTTAACATATTGCGATGGGTTAATAAAATGCGGGACCCGGGAATAAATACATTAGGGATATAAGTTAAAAGGGTATCGGGGAGGGTTTATTAACCACACCCAGGGTGGTGGGTTAAAAGGTTTTATGTCGGGGAAATATGACATGGCAGAGTTAATTAAATAATGCGGGGGGGGAACAAAACTTAGGATAAAGGGTCTTTATGGATTTTTTATGGGTATTTAGGGAAATTATTAAGGGAGAAGGTGATTTTTTCCATGGGGAAAGGGTTTCACACTAGGGAAAAGGGGTTTTGGGTATGGGATTGAGTTTTGGAGGGTAATTTGCAAGGGAAATGTGTGAATCCAAGGGGTAAGGGTTAAAATGAAGGGAGAGGGTATTTTCATAAGAAATGATGGGATAATGGGGAAATTAGTAAGTATATAGTGGGGAGGAAATGAAATTAGGGGAATTTAACCAAATCAACTTGTGAACATCCTTTCACTTTCATAATTGCTCCTGCACATTGAAACATAGGATTAAGCATGATAAATATGTTTATGCTTTAACAACCTTGTACTTCTGCAATCTTTCTTGTACCTACCCTTTGCTTATCCTAACATTTTTTCTTCACTTTATGGGTGCATTTAAACTAGTAGACCCTTTCTTTCTTTTTTCCTTTTTCTTTTGAAAATCAAACTATGTAATTCTAACCTTATATCTTCCAATGGCTCAGATTAAGCTTATGAGCACATTTTTATTTCTCTACCTAACTACTGATCTGCCAAGGTTAAATAGTTTGGCCAGATCTTTATTCTCTATCTATAAACATGAAATTTAAAGCATGATTTAGTCAAGATTAAGCTATTTGACTATCATGGGTTGTGGCATTTATGACAAGCTGCACACAACCATTATTTTGCACAGTGAAGTAAAAAGTAGTGGCACTTGAATTTGCACACTTTCATGATCTATTTTTGTTTGGGGTTCATGTTTTTTCACTTTTTTGATCTCTTCTTATTCTTTTTGTCCTTTGATATTTCTTTTAGGACATACCCTCTTTACATTTTTTAATCTTTAATATGGAAAACATTTGCAGAAAAGAAAAGGTATGTACAATATTACAAGACTTAACATAGTCAATTCAAAATTATGATCCCTATTATTATAGGAACCTAACAGTGGCTCCACATGGGGATGGCATTTCCTGGTGAAATGTCAAGAACACCATCGACTAGTGGCCTGATCCATTGGGCCAATCCCAAGCCTGCACCTGCTTTGTTATATAATCTCTGTGACTGAAAATCTTGAACTGAAATCACAACCTTTTCTGCAAACTGAAATCTGATATGAAACTGAAAAAAGGTACTGCTAACCTCAAACCAAACTACTAGATCATCAAGACCTAAGGGCCTTCTTCTCGGTCTTAAATCTTAATGAATTATTTCAATACTTGCTGAAAACTGAAATAAACTTGCTACTGAAAACTAAATTTATTCAAACTGAAATCCTACCTACTTACTCTAATCAGTTGTCCAACTGTTGGTTAGGTAAAATGAAACAGTCAATGCAACCATTCAAGCATCATATACATTGGTGTATTTTGTTGCTTGTGCTTGTTTGTGATTAAAACTGAAGTTCTACAGCCCAATATAACCTTGTCAACAAATGAGAAGATAAGGAAATACTTGATTTCCTTTGTTGACTCTAAAAATTGTACAAAAGGATCTTCCAAAATATATACACTATTGTTCAACTGATTTAAGCAACTGTACAATTGTTTTGGATGGCCTCCATGCCATGAAATTAAAATGTCATTTTTATCTTTACCCCCTGCAGATTTTTAGACAATCTTTGTGATGTTATTTCCATTGATTGAAATGTTTGACTGATGAAACCTTTATCATCTTGACCATGAATCTCATAGTTAGTTAATGAAGAAAAATTCTGATTGCATTCATTATCCAACATATCAGCTATTGGATCATAAAAGACTTGGAAGGATTGCTACAACTTATTGCTCATAGGTTTGAATGGAACTTCATAGATTTCTACAAGCTGCTCATCCTTTTCTTTAGAGATTTTATACCACATTTCCTTTAAAAACTGAAATGATTCAAAACATAGTGGTATAGAACTTTCCTGTGTCATTTGATCAGGTGTTTTAATGAAATTTTATAACTGTAATTGTAAGACCAAAGAATCTTGATTAAGATTTTCATTGTCTTCTTTGTTGTCGATATCAATACCTAAAGACTGCTGATTTTTTATTGCTGTAAAGTTTTCTCTGATGAACTGAAATGAAGCTAAACAAAGAGGCAAAGAACCTTCACTTATTTCCAAATTTTATGCACTTCCTTTCTCATTTTCATATCTAATATGTATAGGCTGATCACTATGTTTAATTTGCTAAAACTGAATTTCCTCATCCTCCAAACTAGTTTCTGATTGCTCTGTAAAGCTAGCTTGAGTTCGAAGAACATAATTATCATCATATTGATCATACTTAGGCAAATCATTAAAAGAAGGAATGTCATCAAACATATGCATCAAATCAGTAGATTCCTCTTCCACATATTGATCTGTAAATCCATTTTCTGATCTATGATAGTTGGAATTAGCAAGAATTTGTTCATGGCTATCAACCTCTTATTTTTGTGAAATAAATAGGTCATGGTGATCTTGCACAAAAAATTTATCTTGCATGGTGATCTTCTGTATCATTTCCTCTATTTTTCTCACCAAAATGTTGAATTTTACCTCTGCAATGTTGCTCTTCTCTGCTTCTGCTTTCAAATTTTATTTTTAATTTGCAGATTAACTTCTACATCTACTGCAATGTTCTGCATCTATTCAAGAGTTGTTGGGTTTCTTTCTCTTAGCTAAAATTCTATTTCTGGATCAAATGCTTTTGGATAATGCAAGAGAGCTGAATCAGGAGGAGGTCTTATATTTGATGGCATTGAATAATAGATTTGATTAAATCTGTCAGAAAATTGTTGTATTGTTTCATTTGGTTGTCTTTTCAATTGATTATATTCTTCTATGATCACAAAAAGATTGACTTTGATTATCCATCTATCAAGGAAAAATTTGACAAATTGCTGGAAATTTGAGATGCTTGCAATAGGTAGATTCTTGAACCAACTCTTTACTCTACTTTGCAAAGAAAGAGCAAAAAGTCTGATTCTAACATCATCTTCATCAATCTCAAATAAGTCCAGATAATTCTCAAAGCCTTGAATATGTTTTTGGGCAGTGATACCATTCTCTCCATCAAAATTGGGGAGATATTTGTAATAGTTATCAGGGAAATCATGGAGTATAGGAGGTAACATGAGGGGCTTATATCTATCAGGAACTTTACAAGGTACAGGAATATGTACAGGGATTGTAAGATTAGTCTTGATTGTTTGAGGCTTCTCAATCAGAAAATGATCATCATAAGATTCAGAAGAAAGCTGCTCAAATGGATAAGGAGAATATATATTTACAATCTTCAAAGGAAAATAATCAAAAATTAATCTAAGATCTTCACTAAAATACAATATACATTGAAAAACCTTCTTTATGAGAAAGAACATGATGTCTTGGATTGCAATCCAAGTTAGAAGCCTGATCTTCCCATATTGTTCTTTCAGGTTCATTCCTCTAGTGGAGTCTTGATTGTGAAATTGATTTGGAGTTGGAGTCGCCAGGTGGATGATTTTAACCTTTGTGTGTCTGATCACTATCCACCATCATAGATCAAATATGGTCTTTGTATAATCTTTCTGAAGAAAATGTTCTCTTCCCCAGTATGGTCGCCACTATGTTATCACTCAGAAATTTTCTCAAGGTTAAGGAAAGAAATCACCAAGGTAACCACAAACCAACTTTGGAGATCAGGATATAGCCTTCCTAATTCTCAAAGAGGGCTCTCTCTTTATGATTTAACTTTGTTTTAGTTAATTTATTTTAGTCTAGTTATGACTATACTTTGGTTTTGATTTGAATTTGGGTGGTGGGATCACTTACTTAGATGAATAGATGAATGTCTATTTTCCATTGGGTTGTGGAGTCAATCAGGCTTTGAAAACAGAGCAGCAACAAACCATAAAGAAAATGTTACAGGGTAAGATAGGTGAGCAATATCAGATCTCAAAGGCTAGACGGTGAAATGATTTCCAATCGGGATTAAGGAGTAGTTAAGGATTCCTCAAACCGGATTATGAAGAGAAATGCAAGAGGTCAAATGGGATGGGATAGAAATTAAGGGTTCTCAAATCTAGATATCAGAAGAAAACATATAAATGATCAACTGTGCAAAACAGAGTGTACTTAAACAAGTTCTGAGTTATATTTCCAGTTTGATTCATTCAAATTTGCATAACATTTAAGTTTATGAAACACTTAGAAAAAGAACATAAATAAGATGAAATGTGTACTTCACTGAGATAGCTCAACACATGAATCATGTAAAGAAGTTTCTTTATAACGTGTCCTGTCTGTCAACTGGAAATTGGTACAATAACCCTTAGGCAGTAGGTCAATCAGCTATAACAATATTTAGAAAATCCACCCTCAATACTTCGAACTATGAAGTATTTATACAAAAATTATTACAAAATATCTTGTCAACTGACTGGGATTTATTGCTATGAAACCAGCTCACAAAAAGATAGAAAAGATAGATCAATGCCTTAGAAATAAGCCTCTTCGAGGGGGCAACTTCCTTTACATTACGCAAAATCAACAATTGTTGGATGATACAAATGACAAGACCTCCTTTCTATATATAGCAGTCTAAGGGGTTATAATATAATCAAAGCCGACATAACAATAATAATGTAAGGGCACAATAATAACAATAGTGGGCTTCTATGGGGCACAATAATAACAATATGGGGATTACATGGGCACAACAATATAATAAGAGGGTTGTACTAATAACAATAATGGGTTACACTAGTAGTATAGGGACCTAACATGCCCCTCTCCTTCAAAAAGTGTTGTCCTCAACGCTTGAGTAGTTCTTGATGATTTTGTATAAAATTCTTGTCCTCCCATGTGGAATCTTCAGTGGGTAAGTTCTTCCACTTGATAAGATACTCTGAAATTGATCGATTTCGTAGCTGTTGGGTTCTTGTTTCTATGACTACTTCAGGCTCCAATATGATTTTTCATTCCTCGTCAAGTTTTGGCAATATTGTTTGAATTGGGATCTTCTGCAACTTTTGAATGAGTGGCCACACTTCTTCATCCTTCTTCCATTCATCCCTTTCTTCGTTTATCCAATCTGGTTGGATAATAGAAATAGCACAAAACAATGCTTCCACATCCTCATCCTTTCATGAGAGTGCATCTGCAACAACATTTTGCTTCCCTTTTTTGTAGATGATTTCAAAGTCATAACCCAACATATTTGTGACCCATTTTTTCAGTTCTTCTAAAGATAATCTTTGTTCTAAAAAGTATTTAAGACTATCATGATCCACTTTTACCTTTAAGTGTCTTCTTATTAGGTAAGGTCGCCATTTCTTAAGTGCATGTAGTATTGCCAACATTTCCTTCTGATAAATAGCTTGCTTGAGATGTAGTCGTAAAAATATCCAATCGCCTACATAAAAACTTCTTTTACTGCAATGTTGATCTGCCCATTGTTTGATTCGATTCTGCACCAAAGTGGTGTTATCCTTTAAAAGTTGGAGAACTTGTTGTTGATTCTCAATGTGATCTTTCATTGCTTGAATCTTTTTCTTCTTGATATGTCCTTCTATCTTGAGAGTTTGAGGAGTCGTAATTTCTTCCAATGCATTACAAGATATGGTTGGATTCATTTCTTGATGCTCAATGTGATCTTTCACTTCTTGAACATTTTTCTTCTTGATATGTCCTTTTATCTTGATAGTTTGAGAAGTGGTAATTCCGGCCAATGCATTACAAGATATGTTCAGATTCATTTCTTCTTTCTCAATGTGATCTTTCACTTCTTGAACCTTTTTCTTCTTGATATGTCCTTCTATCTTGCGAGTTTGAGGAGTGGTAATTCTTGCCAATGCTTTACAAGATATGGTCAGATTCATTTCTTCTTTCTTTGGGGTTGGTTCCTGGTGTATATCCTCTTCTTTTGATGTTTCTTGATCCTTTTCTTCCTCCTCTTCATAATCTATGTAAAATAATTTCTTCTCAGCACACTTATGACCTTTAGTGCATTTGCTATCACAATTGTAACAAAGTCCTTTTTCTCTTTTTTCTTCCAATTGTTGTTGTGTAAACCTTGTAGGTTGTGGAAGGCTAGGAGAAAAAACACTTCCATAATTATAGTTGTGAGTGGTGGGATTCCTTGTTTCCATAATTTCACTTTCAATTTTTCTTGCCAACCTGAATGCCTTCTCCAATGAATCAGGTTCCCAAAGACGAACCTCATGTTGAATGTTATCCTTTAAAGTCCTTATGAAGACATCAATCCTTTGCTTCTCTGGAATATCATTTACCCTTATATTCAATTTTTGAAAGTCCTCAATGTGCTTTGTGATTGAACCCTTTTGTTCGAGATTTATCAATTGGCTAAAGAATGTATTACTCTTTGTGTCCTCATAATGTGCTATCATTTCTTTTGTGAAAATTGACCAAGTGACAAGTGTTTTATGAGAATAAAGCCCTTTATACCATAAAAATTGATTTGGTACTAAATATAAAGATGCAATATGTACCTTTTGTAACAGTTGAACCTCATGTAGATCAAAATATTGCTTCATCTGTAGTATCCAGTTTACCGGATCCTTGCCATTAAACTTCCTCATATCGTCTTTTCTTGATTTTAGGAGCTTGATCTTGAAACAACTGTAACTTAGTAATTCATATCTCCAAGTTATGAAATGGCGTCCTGCAGTAGCCCTCTGAATCCTCTTTCTAACCCCGCAAATTTGATTCTCCAAGATAGTGTTATGCCCAATCTCCTAAGATGGCCTAATTATATAATGTTTCAGTAGAGAAAACTTATACAATGTGCCACGTGTCACTGTTTCGACCTTCAGATCTAAAAAATATACACAGAAAACTAGAGTTTATCCTCTTTCTGTAAATTGTTATGAAATTTCAGTTTGTTTCTTAGAGAGAAAGTGATGATGATTTTCCCAAGGTCAATTCGGGAGTCTGCAAAAACCCTAAATTCCTCTGATTATATCTCTGCAAATATAGTGATAAAAAAATCAAAGATTCAGACGCGAGATTCACCAAGATTTCTGCTCAAATGGGTTTTAATTTCAAAGTCTGAACCTTTGTAGAAAAAATATTATAGTGGAAATTCCAAGATGGCCTGTTTGAGATGAAATTTTGGAGCTTGCAAAAACCTTAACTTCCTTAGATCATATCTCCGAAAATATAGAGAGATAAGATCTGAAATTCAGACCCGATGTTCAAACCGATATCTTCTCAAATGGGTTTTTTTTTTAGATTCTTAAAGTTTGTAGCAAAAACGTTATAGCAAAAATTCCACAATGACCTATTTGGAGCAGCGAAACCCTAGAATCCAAAGATCTGATACCAAATGTTATGAAACCAGCTCACAAAAAGATAGAAAAGATAGATCACCACCTTAGAAATAAGCCTCTTTGAGGAGGAAACCTCCTTTACGTTACACAACAGCAACAATTGTTGGATGATACAAATGACAAGACCTCCTTTCTACATATAACAGTCTAAGGGGTCATAATATAATCAGAGCCGACATAACAATAATAATGTAAGGGCACAATAATAACAATAGTGGGCTTCTATGAGGCACAATAATAACAATATGGGGACTACATGGGCACAAAAATATAATAAGGGGGTTGTACTAATAACAATAAGGGGTTACACTAGTAGTATAGAGACCTAACATTTATTCTAGGAATAAAATATCTGGATGCTAAAAGGTAGTGACACCTTTCAACTGATAGAAAATTGTCCCCATTTTACTTTATAGTTGTTATCTATCTGTTTCTTTTATGCTGGTTTGTCTCTCACACTTTCTTCTTCCTCTGTCTTTTAACTGTAGTAAATCTTTCACCTGACTGCTCTGTCACTTGCTTTCATTTTTACCTTTTACTGTAAATCTTACTCACTCTTTCATGATTTTGTGTTTTTAGTAAAAATGATTTTTACTAAAAGACACATGTAGAATACAAAATGTTTCTTGGAGAGTAGTTTGTAAGAATCTTTTGTTGTGCTGGTGAAAATGATTTCATCTTTGTTTTAACATTTACTGTGTAAATTGTTTCCTTCTGCTCTGCTGCTGTATTAAACTTGATTTTCTCTTTGTACACAAAACTCCTACTCAATGAAGCCTTTGAATACATTTCCTGAGAATCCGGAGCAAACAGGTTTTGTGACTAGTATCAAAACTTGTTTGTCCAATCTCCTAGCCTTGTTAATTACCTGCAAAATACAACAATTGTTAATAAGAACACAGGTTGGCAGGGAGGTGATAATGGCTTCAGGGAATAAGGAAGTTTGTGGACAGAGTCCGGAGCGTGTTCGGGAGGTAATCAGTGGTCAAATTTGGTTGCAGAGGCTCAGGGTGGCGCAGGAAGGCTTAGGCAACTTTCATAGTGCGAATGAGCGAAAAGAGTAAAAATGAGCATCTTAAGCCTTTTAACTGGCAACAGTTAGAATTTTGGCACGCAATTATAAATGAACAGCGAGTAGTTTTGGCTTTTGGTGGGGAGGCGGTTTCAGGGGCCATCGCACCGCTTTTGGAAGTCGAGCAGTATTTCCCCAAGAGCATGCGATATAACGTGGGACTACCACATAGCCGAAAAGGGCCCGAGAAAAACCGTGAACCTCGTGTGCTCTCGGGCTAGTAAAGGTCGAAGAGGGGATGAGCACGATATGGATGCGCGCCATCAAATCTGGAAGTGGGTGATCGGAAGGCTATCGTGCGGCAAAGTTGCGAGGGCTGAATGGGGGAGTGGGGTTGGGTTTTAATTAAAATGAAATGTAATTAATTAAAGAGTAATCGCGAGATTTAACATATTGCGATGGGTTAATAAAATGTGGGACCCAGGAATAAATACACTAGGGATATAAGTTAAAAGGGTATCGGGGAGGGTTTATTAACCACACCCAGGGTGGTGGGTTAAAAGGTTTTATTTCAATGAAATATGACATGGCAGAGTTAATTAAATAATGTGGGGGGGAAACAAAACTTAGGATAAAGGGTCTTTATGGGTTTTTTATGGGTATTTAGGGAAATTATTAAAGGGGAAAGTGATTTTTTCCATGGGGAAAGGGTTTCACACTAGGGAAAAGGGGTTTTTGGTATGGGATTGAGTTTTGGAGGGTAATTTTCTAGGGAAATGTGTGAAACCAAGGGGTCAGGGTTAAAATGAAGGGAAAGGGTATTTTCATAAGAATGGGATAATAGGGAAATTAGTAAGTATGTAGTGGGGAGGAAATGAAATGAGGGGAAGTTAACCAAATCAACTTGTGAACATCCTTTCACTTTCATAACGGCTCTTGCACACTGAAACATAGGATTAAGCATGATAAATATGCTTATGCTTTAACAAGCTTGTACTTCTGCAATCTTTCTTGTACCTACTCTTTGCTTATCCTAACATTTTTTCTTCACTTTATTGGGTGCATTTAAACTAGTAGACCCTTTCTTTCTTTTTTCTTTTGAAAAGAAAACTATGTAATTCTAACCTTATATCTTCCAATGGCTCAAATTAAGATTATGAGCACATTTTTATTTCTCTACCTAACTACTGATCTGCCAAGTTTAAATAGTTTTGCGAGATCTTTATTCTCTATCTATAAACATGAAATTTAAAGCATGATTTAGTCAAGATTAAACTATTTGACTATTATGAGTTTTGGCATTTATGACAAGCTACACACAACCATTATTTTGTACAATGAAGTAAAAAGTAGTGGCACTTGAATTTGCACACTTTCATGATCTTTTTTTGTTTGGGGTTCATGTTTTTTCGCTTTTTTGATCTCTTCTTATTCTTTTTGTCCTTTGATATTTCTTTTAGGACATACCCCCTTTACATTTTTTAATCTTTAATATGGAAAAAATTTGCAGAAAAGCAAAGGTATGTACAATATTACAAGACTTAACATAGTCAATTCAAAATTATGATCCCTATTATTATAGGAACCTAACACACAGCACATCCACAACCGTACACCATTGGGTGGCTTCACCAAGGACGGGATCTTCGCGTGAGCCAACAGTGCTGCCTTCCATAGAACATCAAGCCCTTCATGGATGAGGTATTATGTGACATTGCTCCCCTTGATGTTTGTGATGAATTATTAGGCCAACCATACTTATGGAAGCGACATGGTGTGTATAAGTCAAGGCTTCGTGATGTTATTGTTACTTTGGGAAATAAGTTGTACAGGATATCGGAGGTAGCACCGTCTACTGCCATCTCTTTGGTTACTACAAAACAATGCAGTAAGCTCATTTCGAAAACCGGGAAATTTGTTTTCCTGATGATATGCCCTCAGGGAAAGAAGAAGACGGTGGTCATGACCTCCAGGCAGGGCCCCTCCGCACAGCAACAATAGATGGACAAGGTTGTGGAGGAGTACGAGGACATCTTCACCTCCCCCACATGGGTGCATCTGCACTGTCAGGTCAAGCACTCCATCGATCTGACCCCGGGTGGATTGCTGCCCAATGGACCAATCTATTGGTGCTCCGTTTTGGAGAACGACGAAATCAAGAGGTAGATTCAAGAGCTGCTGCAGAAAGGTCACACCTGTCCTTGTTCATCACCCTGTGGGAGCCCGATCATGTTGGTACAGAAGGAGGATGGGACTTGGAGGCTTTGTATTGACTATTGGGCGCTAAACAAGATCACTCCCCGGAATAGGTACCCGATCCCACTGATTGATGACCTTCTAGACCAACTGAAGGGGGAAAAATATTTCAGAAAGATCGACTTGAAGTTTGGCTATCACCACTTACCAATCGAACCCTCCAATGTGTGGGACATTACCTTCAAAGCCAAGGAGGGTCTTTTCGAATGGTTGGTTATTCCTTTTGGGTTGACGAATGCTCCTGCAACCTTCATGAGGCTGATGGATGACATCTTGCGGCCATTCAGCAACTCATTTGTAGTGGTATACTTGGATGACATCTTAATCTTCAGCCAAAGTTGGGAAGAGCACATCCACCACATCCAACAGGTTCTCCAAACACTGTAGCAACACAAGTTGTGTGCCAAATTGGAGAAATGCACTTTTGGCATGACCTAGGTTCAGTATCTGGGATACATTATTGATGAACGAGGGGTGCATGTGGATCCATCCAAGATCCAACTCATTCGGGATTGGACAACCCCAACCACTCTGACAGAGCTCCGTGGCTTTCTAAGTCTTGCCAATTTCTACAGCAGGTTCGTGTTGGGATTCTCTCATATCAATTGGCCCTAGAGTCAAGTCACCAAGGGAGGAGTGAAAGAAAAATTATTTTTGTCTGGATCTCAACAGAAAGCATTCGCAAATTTGAAACATCGCCTCTGCTTTGCACCAGTTCTCACTTTACCATACTTGCAACAACCATTTGAGATTGAGACAGATGCCTCTGACTATGCTTTTGGGGCAGTCCTTACTCAACAGAGGCATCTAGTGCATATCACAGTGAAACACTTTTAGACAGTCCAGAAGTATCTCACTTATGATAAAGAGATGTATTCCATTGTGCAGGCTTGCCGACAATGGAAGCATTACATTTTTGGGAAGGAAACAATCATCCACATAGACCACGACCCCCGTAGTTCATATTGATGCAAGGGAAGTTGCAGAATGATCGCCATCAAAAGTGGTCCACATACCTGCAGCAGTTCCATTTGAATATCAAGTATAAGAAGGGTAGAACCAATAATGTTACAGACTGCCTCAACTAACCATTGATCATGGCATTAACCACCGTGCTCAACTCTTGTGGGCACGAGACTTCTGATTGGCCACTTCTCTACAAAAGTGACCTAGAGTTCGGCCACACATACCAGATGCTCTTGGAGGGTTAGCAAGTTCAAGATTTTCACCTCCATGATGCCATGTTATGCCACCTGGGACACCTTTGTGTTCCTTTAGGCAAGTGAGCCAAGATTATTTGGGAAGCGCACTACAGTCGGGCCGCCGGGCATTTCGGGGTCAAGAAAACAGTGGCAGTACTGCAGAAGTATTTCTACTAGCCGAATCTTTGACAGGATGTCGAGAATTACAACAGATCTTGCACTGCCTGCGTCATTGCCAAACCGACCATCAAGAAGCAAGGCCTCTATACTTAGTTGCCTACCCCTAGTCGACCTTGGGAATCCATCTCCATGGATTACATGTCAGGCCTTCCTCCTATTAAGCATGGGCAATGACTGTGTTTTTGTTGTCGTTGACAGATTCTCGAAGATGGCCATTTTGGTGGCCTGCAAGAAGAATATCACAACGAAGCCACTGCTAAACTCTTATTTAAACGAGTGTGGGTACACTTTGGGATTCCACAATCCATCATCTCAGATCAGGACAATAGGTTCCTCAGTACATTTTGGTCCAGTCTTTGGTCGATGCTGGACACCAAGCTCACTAAGTCCACAGCTTTCCATCCCTAAACTGATGGCCAGATAGAGGTCGTCAACAAGATGATCGTACACATTCTGTGTATGTACAACTCAAAGCATCCACGCACATGGGATGAGATCTTTCCTATGTCCAACACAGCTATAACTGGGCTCTCAATGACTGGCCACAACCCTTTTCAGGTGGGCTTGGGATTCCAGCCACTATGTCTCATTGATTTGGCCATACCATTTACAGCTACTCAGGCAAATTCAACTCATGTCCAGTCAGAAGCCGATAAGGCAAACAACTTCATTGATCACATCCAACATATCTGCCAGCAGGTCCATGAAATTTTGGAGAAATCAAATGCCAAGTACAAGCATCGACATGATCAACATCGGGTGCCACACAAGTTTTGGGTGGGCGACAAAGTCTGGTTGCATTTGCAGAAGGAACGCCTTACCGAAGCCTATCGTAAACTCAGACCACTCTGATATGGTCCTTACACCATTACTAAGGCTATGGGAAATAATGCATTTGAGCTCAGCATTCCCACATTCCTTGGCCTGCACCCAGTGTTCAATGTGGACCACCTTCGAGCATACTTCCCACCATCGTTGGACACACATGACATTGTAGAACAACTCACACCTACAGAGTTAAATCTAGATTGCATGGAGAAATCCACAACTGATCAGATCATGGACACATAGATCAAAAACACTCGCCAGCAAAAGATCCAACTGTATCGAGTTGTCAAAGCAGGCCAATTCCTTCACTAGGGCAACTGGCTCACCAGGGACCAAGTTCAGTAGAATTTTCCTCATCTCATTGAGGAACTCAACGTAATGGGGACCATTACTTCCCAAGGGGGAGGAATGATCCAGGTGGATATTGGTGTCCACTCACCAATTCCACTTGGACCCCCACCATTGTTTCTTTCAGTTTTTCAGTTGCCTTAATTGTAGCACAGTTTACTATTTTTAGCAGTTTTTCAGGTCCTAAACTTCCGAAGTCGTTCTGAGGCCCTAAACGAAGTTTTTTTGGAAATTTACCCAAATCTATCTAAAATCATATTTTTTGTCGCAGTCCTCAGAGAGATCATTCCAATGGGTTATCATGCACGTCAAACAAAGATAATATGACCAAGTCACGACCCCGAGAAGTTAGATGTCCAACTCACCCCAATGGGGCCCATAAACTCTTGGTGTTACATCTCCTCAGGTTAGGGTTTTGGTTGTTTAGTGTTTGATCTTATTGTTCAATAATAAAAAGGCCCTTAAGCCTCATTGTAATGCAGTTCAGAGGCATGTAGCCGCCACATCTCTTCTCAGAGATAAGCTACCATCACCCGAGCTAGTTTTATTTCAATTCTGTTTGTAAGCATATTTCAGTATTTGATATTAATGAAATGAAGTGTTATTTGTACTACATCTTTGTATTTATGGTTATATTTGTAATTTGTTGCGTTCCTATTTAAATCTGGATCATAGAAATTCCTTGTAGATTCAAACTACTAGTGAAATTTATCTAAATCAAACTACTTGAATCTACTCTACGAACTGCAAAAACAATTAATGATCGTGAAATCACAAAGCATACATGAGACAATATTCAATCACATATTACACAATGATTTTCTAGGGGAAAGCTACTACTCAA
Source organism: Pinus tabuliformis (assembly GCA_031772625.1). Taxonomy (NCBI): domain Eukaryota; kingdom Viridiplantae; phylum Streptophyta; class Pinopsida; order Pinales; family Pinaceae; genus Pinus; species Pinus tabuliformis. Next base: position 329,290,479 of record CM062820.1, read on the forward strand.
AACCCCTCCTATCTTTATATTTCTTTAGTTAGAAAAATAGATAAGATTTACAATGCTTGCTCAAGTCTAAGTAACCTCTACACTAGTACAATCTATCTCACTGCTTCACAAGCTAGTCCTAGATAAAAAATTAACCAAAATCCTACTTTCCCGAGTCTCTATTTCATTGTATTTTTCCTCGAGGAATTAGCCCCCTATTAATTAGGGAAATCCTCATCCATAATTACACAATCCTCTATATGCCCTTCTATGACTACATGCACCACCTGTACAATTTGGATGATTATACAATTGATAGTACACTGAACTTGAACTCCAATATCAACTGGGTAACTCGTATTTCATGCATGCATGAGTTAATTATGGCTAATTTATCAGTTAATTGGTTGAACACTGAAGATGCACCCCACTGCTAGACCTCCTACTAGTTCCTCCAATAGTTGGAACTAGTTTAATTGCCTTTAACTTAGTTTAACTGAATTAAATTATTACAACTCAAATTAAACTCAACCTAGGATCCTCAAATTTAGGAACAACTCTACATGACTAAAGTTAGGCTCTCAACTCAAATTAATTGAGCCAACTAAGTGAAACTAACTTAGTTAATTTGTCCAAGTTGTCTTGTGATTTGGAATTACAATTTTCTCCTAATTTAATTCAAGGGAAAATTAAATCAAGATTTTTCTTGTTGCATTTTCAACACTAAACAACCAATGTTATTCTCAATCAACTTGTTGGCTAGTTCATAAGTAGCAAGTGAGACAATTTGTTCTCTCCTCCAAATGGTCAGCAATCTAGTCCGCAACCTCTTGCAAATGGCATCATGGCCTCCCATACATGAGGACAAAATGTGTTGCATGTGTGCTATGACTATGTCAGGATGATGTTTCCTAATGCTGAAGAAGCATTGGAACATCTACATGATCAAATCATCACACTCAATATCAAACACGAATTCATAAGTTGTAGTCATGGCCATAATTTCCAAAACCTAGAGCTTCTTCCCAAATGTAGGACCCAGTGAGTTATCCAAGTCTCATAAGGTTTCTACCATCAACTTGAAGACTCTATTCATAACATCATGATTGTAAGGAGTTATAGGGGCGGTCAACATCATGATGCTACTAAGACAAGAGGTAACTGGAAATGTGACCCCTTCACAAGGGTACTCCAAAAACTTGGGTTGTATTAAAGCTAGCATGGCAGGTTTCAAAGCCCACATCAACTTCTTCCCCTCTAACTGGTCTATCTCAGAAAGGTGTGCATCCAACTCTTCTATTTTGAAAAGAGCTTTCATTGTGACTCTCATTTGTTTCAAATCTATCCCAAGTTTGAAGATTTTGTGTCCCAACTCATGCTCTTTTTGTGGTTGTTCTTGCTATAGAAAAGTGAGTATCCCCTTGGAAAATGATACATTAATTGTTGCTGCTAGTTTATTAAGGGCTTTGGTGAAGGTTTGATCCATGTTTTGGCTTAATAGTGGAAAGTACATTAAGCTGTTTTTATATGATTATGACTGACCACTGCTATACAATGATGATGGTAGCCACATTACTTTGACTTAATGGCATCATGACTATGACTCCACTTGTTCAATAACCACATAAAAGCACTAGTAGGACACAACCTAGTTATAAGCATGACAAGGCTTTTAGCCTGTATGGGCTTATGCAAGACCCTAAATGACAATAAACTATCCTCTCAGTTATGCAAGCATTAGCAACAATATTAAACAATAATACTCTATACGCTCAACCACACAAGATACATCAACATTAATAGTACAAGGCTTTGATTAGCATATATGATGTCACATCAACAGCAGTGCTACAGCCTTATGACCACATATTATACTCAACTCATCATACTTAATACATGGTTACCACTACTACAATCAATCACACTCAACTATGAATCCCTGTCTTCCAAGATTTTTTTTTAATGTATTGTTGTAGCTTTACAATTTAATTGACAATTTCCTTCAAACAGCATAAGAATTAGGAATTTAAATGAACCTGGGATGTATATCAGTCCTCTTCAATTAACGCAGCGGTGTCTCCAGCTCCAAATGAATTAAGAACACAATGAGATGGCCCATGCTTTCTGCCCAGCGTTTGTTTGGGAGTGACATCCCTCAAGATATACAAGTCGCGACTTGACCAAACTGATAACAGCCACCAACATTCTTATACACCCCTCACAATCAACTGACGCTCCAACAATCAGACCCTTAAGGGAATATATTCAACCACAATGAGAATTTTGTCTCTGCCTCTGCTACTGTGTCAAGATGTGCGCACTTCCAACCACAACCCATGTGGATATTTCAGATATGTTTCTTTACGGATCGAGTTGCCTGAGTATGCAATAGCCATAGGCCAGCTTGTATTAATCCCTTGACTTCCCATCAATTTTGTTTCCTTTTCCATGAGCTCGGTTGACTGCGAAGCGATGTGACTCCACCTAACAACCCAATTGTAACTCATCTTGCAGTGGCAGCCACAGGATCTATGATTCGATGCCTAGTTTGTTCCCATGCAACATTGGTTTAGTTCATGGCCCCTCCTTCTGCAAAACAACTACGTCAAGCTCCTCTTTATTGTAGTCATATTTCCCATAAACTCTTGTGCACGCGAATGCACCCAGCATGAAAACGTGATCCCAGTTAATGAATAACTTCCCCATTCAATGCGACTACCTTTTGTGATGCACACTTGCTCCTCATCTTGGCTTTAGTAATCTGACACGACACTGCTAGCTTGTCAATATGCCCAAACATGTTCAGGGCCAAACAAATTTATGTGCACAATGTGTACATTCAATCACTTTAATCGCCCTCTTCCTCATCTTTAACTAAATGCAAGCTTCCTGTTGATTCTAGACCACACTCTGAGTTCACTTGTGATTGCATCAGTCAACAGTCAAGACAAACTGACATTTTTGTGACGCATTGTCAATAGCACACAGGTAACTCAGTTTTGTGGGGAAATTTAATTTTCCACTTGTGAATAACAAAGAGACCGCGACTAGCTCCTTTAGCTAGTTTAGTAAGAGAATTGGAATCGACTATTGGGAAATTTTTATGTGCAACAATGCTTAATCCAGCAAAGGCACTTCAATGAGCTCACTCCCAGGTATACTGATCTCAGACTGGATTGATCTAACGAAAGGAGACAAACTTTTCCCCGATGCAATAATAAGAACTCAACTCTCGGTTTAAGCAATGCCAACTCGGCCCATGGTGGCAATAGAAATTCAGTGATTGAATCATAGCCTCTACAAACCTTGGCCCTGACATGGTAATGAGTTATGTGGATTAGCCTACACAGATTGGTTAATACGACCTTCTGCTACAACAATATGTCCTTGCAATATAAGTGCAGCTCATTTTTTCCTTGTCTCTCTTGCTCGCTCTACGTAGAGATGAGAAACATCGAAGTCATTTTGTTCTTGACCCAAAAGTTGTAACTAGCTCAGGGTGTAAGTGGCAATGCATCAATAGAATGTGGACCCAACGAGTTGACGATTCGGCCAAATAATTTGACCTTTACACTTCCAAATTTTCACATGGCTCCTCAGCAAAATAAATGAATTTGCAGCCCTCCTGATTTAGGCCAAAATTATTTTGGTCTTGGACACTTAGGGTTTCAGATTACCCTTAGACATTTTACTAGATGCTTGGCCCAATTAAGTTTTCACAAACAATTCTCGACCCTCTCATGCAATTGATAAATCATTCCTTGTAAAATTGGCATAACCCTCAGGCTAGCAGGATGCACAACTTTGATACCATTGTAATATCCCAAACTTAAATTTTTGCAACTTCTCGAAATTTAACTTAACAAATGCCCATATAAAATTTCCATTCATTAACAAAACATTGCCATATAAAATTCAACAACATAGAACAACAAAATAACAACATAATGAGTAGGAATCATCTCAGTTTTATTTATAATATATATAAACTGGGGGTTTTACATTCTAAAATAACTATTATAGCTGAGATAGAATTGGCCTCAAGAATCTGCTCCAATGTCGCACTGGCCCTCCACCAAAATTGAACTAAACTGTCACTACTAAGCTCTCCTATGAATTCTGGATGAATTCACCAAGGGGAGATGGGTACTCACATAATCTCATTGAATCACCCAAGGGTTTCTGTCCTGGGGCTACAAATAAAGTAGAGAAATGGGTTCTCAAACCTCTCATACAAGAAGAAGATCAAATCCAAGATGTCCTCTAATGGCCTCCCCCTCCTCTTTTATAAGTATGATGGACCCCTATAGAAGCTCCTATTTTATTATTATTATAATCATTGAGAACATTTCCCTCTTTTTATTTCAATTAAAATATTCTTTTTAATGTGGGAAAATGGTAAATTGGCACAATACCTCCTCAGGTCACTGAAAATCACTTGTAAAAATCCCATCGTGTAGATCTTCTCGTTCTGGTTCCAAGGAGCTATTACACTAAGGTGTTCTATCAAGTATTCCTCTCGAAATGCCACTTTAAGCATAATTAATTAAGTTAGACCCAATAATAACCCTATTTTTCGAAAGTTATCGGAATTCAATGGAACGAAAGGAAAGTTGTTCAAATGTTGGAATATTCCAAGCGAATGCCATCGGATCTCATAGAAACTCCTCAAAACCCCATGAAACATATTTAAAATCCTCCCAACCCGTTGATGAAGTAAACCTACACCTGTGACTTGTTTGCCTCCAAACTTGAAAGTCCATCCTAACCATGCCATAAGAAACACCAGAAAAAGGAACATCACACATCTAAAAGGGCTACATTCAACTATTCTCCTCACCTTCTGGGAGTCCAATTGTGTTGGTGAAAAAGGAGGATGGGACATGGACAATCTGTATTGATTATAAAGCTTTGAAAAAAATCACTATCAAGAACAAATACCCAATCTCTTGAATTGACAATATTCTTGACTAGCTTAAGGGTTCCAAGTCCTGTAGTACGATTGACCTAAATTCAATCTACCACCAAGTTCTAATTGAACAAACCAATGTATGGAAGATGAACTTCAAATATAAAGAAGGCATTTTAGAGTGGTTGGTCATACTTTTTGGCTTGACTAATTATCCAACAACATTCGTGAGGAAAATGGATGATATCCTAAAATCGTTCACAAAATCTTTTGTTTTTGTATATTTGGATGACATCCTCATCTTCAATAGAACCTAGGAAGACCATTTGCAACACATTAACTAGGTCCTAAGTATCTTGTGACAACACAATTTGTATGCCAATCTGGAGAAATGCTCATTTGGCATGCAAAGAATTCAATATTTGGGATATGTTGTGGATGAACATGGGGTGCATACGGAGCCAACCAAAATCCAACTTGCTCAAGATTGTCCAGTCCCAATGACTCTAACAAAGTTCTATAGCTTCCTGAACCTTGCTAACTTCTTTTGAAGGTTCATATTTGGGTTCTCTCATATCACTTAGCCCTTAAGTCAAGTTGCTAAGTGTCGAGAAAAATAATTTTTTTCTTGGTATGAGTCACAACATAAAGCATTTGAGGATCTAAAATACCACATTTTCTTTGCACCAGTCCTCACCCAACCAAACCTTTAATAACCATTTTAGATTGAAATAGATGCCTTTAACTATGTTATCAGTGCAATCCTCACTTAGTAAGGACATTTGATTGCATATCATAGTGAAACACTTTGTGATATTGTTTGAAGATACCCACCTATGACAAGGATATGTACTCCATCATGCATGCATGATGACAATGGAAGCATTCTATTTCGAGGAAGGAGATGGTCATCCACATTGATCACTATCCTTTTCAATTTATGTAGACATAAGGAAAATTATAGAATGACCACCATTAGAAATGGTCCACATACCTTCATTAATTCCACTTGAACATCAAATACAAGAAGGGAAGCACTAATCATGTTGCAGGTTGCCTCATTCAGCTCTTAGTGGTGGTGCTAACTATAGTTATTAACTCTTGTGGGCACAAGACCTTAAGGTGGCCACAATTATACAATAATGACTCTTATTTCACTACCACGTACTTGATTTTGATTGCAAGTAAACAAATTTTATACTTCCACCTCCATGATGCAATCTTATGCTACACGGGCCACCTTTATGTTCCTTCAAGCGAACATTCCAAGCTAATCTAGGAGGAACGCTATAGTTGGGTGGCAAGTCACTTTGGTTTGGAGAAAACAATATCAATATTTTAGAAGTATTTATATTGGCCAAAGCATCGAGAAGATGCCCGCTATTATATTAGATCATGCATTTCTTGTGCTAAACTACTAATCAAGGAGAAGGGGTTGTATAGTCCTCTACCTACCCCATACAAACTGTTGGAGCCAATCTCTATGGATTACGTGTATGTTTTTCCCTCCACCAAGCATGGTAACGATTGTTGTTTGTAGTTGTAGATCAATTTTCTAAGATGGTCATTTTGACATCATGCAAGAATAGTACCATGGTTGAATCCATTGCTAAAATCTTCTTTTACCATGTTTGGGTTGATTTGTGTTACCTTGGACCATTATTTTAGATAAGGACAATAGGTTCCTCGGTACTTATGGTACATCATATGGTCTCTGGTTGATACCAAGTTAACCAAGTCAACCTCCTTTCATCCCCAAACATATCGAAAAACATAAGTGGTCAATAAGATGATTGTGTATATCGTGTGCATGTACAAATCCAAGCATCGACATACATGGGATGAAAGCTTTCCATATATTCAACATAGCTATAACAGAGTATTGTGCAACTCTATTGGCCATAGTCCTTTTCAAGTGTGCTTGGGGTTCCAACCATTGACCCCAATTGATATAACTACGCCCATTGCATATTTATTGACAAAGTATTCCCATGCTCAGGTCAAGGAAAATAGAGAAGACAAATTTGTTGAATCGATCCAACATCTCCAATAATAGGTTCATGATATTATGTAGAAATCCAATGCCAAGTACAAGTAATAACATTACCAACATAGGGTTCCATACAATTTTTAGGTTGTCGATAAGGTGTGGTTGCATTTACAGAAAGAGAACCTAATAGGCTCCCATAGGAAGCTCACACCACTCTGACATGGCCTTACACAATCATAAATACTATGATTGAAAATTATTTTGAAATGATTATTCCCCCTTTCCTTGGCTTACACCTGGTATTTAATGTGGAGTTACTTCGACCATATTTTCCACGTTTATTAGAAAACTTGGAGGTAGTTGAGCAATTAGCCCCCACATAACTAAATCTTAAATGCATTGAACATGCTACAGTGGATCGAAGCATGGACACCAAGACAAAAGATACCCACTTCCAACATGTACAACTCTAACAGGCTATCAAAGCATGACAACTTCTTCACCAAGGCAAGTGGCTCACCAAGATCCAAACTTGATAGAAGTTTCCCCATCTGATAAGGAACTTGACACAATGGATACCATTACTTCCCGGGGGGGAGGAATGATCCAGAGGGATATTGGTGGCCACCCACCTCTTATAATGACTCAATGGTTCTCTATCTTCTTGCCAGTATTTATATGGTTTTTTGGGTCCCAAACTTTTGGGGTCATTTTGACGCCCTAAACTAAACTTTTTGGAAATTCAGAGAGGGGGGCTAAGGTTTTCCATGGAATGCCCTAGCCTTGATTGAAAGAGTTGGTCCTCATATAGTTCTTTCTAACAAGCTAATGTGTGCCCCATACAAATATTGTAGGTAAAAGTTGTGCCTCTAGGAAGTCGATGCACTAACTAACCACCTTGAGGTCGACAAACCTTTTGGTGCTTCATATTTTAGGGTTATGGTTTTGAACCTCTATGGTTCTTTCATTATGTTAAAATTCCATTCCTTCAACCTCTTGTAATAACTTTTGTGAGTGCATGTAGTCACCATCTCTCTCTCTCTCTCTCCCCAAAGTTAACTACCACCATTTTAGCTAGTTTGTGTTCTACATTATTTGTCTGTTTTATTTATTAGTAGAAGTTGGTTTTCAGCATATTACTATGCTTTCTATGACAATACTTTTTTTTTTCATTTCCTTTCCTTCTTTTCATTTCATTCCTTGTACAACCTAGATGATCTAATCTCTTCATTGGATTCTTTTAATGCAATGTCCTTAGAATTGCATGTCTCGGTTGCTTATGCGATCATTTTGACCTTTAGCTTCTTTAAATACATAGAAAACTAAACATTGGTTGGAGACCCAATGCTTTGATAATAACTCCTTCAATCATTTTTTAGCAAGGTTTGGAATTCATCCTCCTCTAAACAACTAGAAATTAATTTGAAAGGAGAGGGGGGGTTTCATATTTCTTGACTCAAATTGAAGATGAATTTAACAATGGTTTGACCCTCCACCAATACCCAACCATGATGTCGATCTATCTACCTTTTATATGAGGGAATCCTCTAAACACTTTGAAACACCATCATTCTCAGTGATGTTATTCCTCTGGGCTAGAATAGCGTTGACTAATTAAACATCAATGAAACCCGCCTATTCATATTATACCAAAATAATCCCTTAATCCACTTATTCTTGTCAATGAACCCTAAACTTCTAAACTATTAAAGTGAAGTTCAATTCTCCACTAATAACTATAAAATCTTGTTTTAAAACTTTGGGTTCAAAAACTTATCCCAATACCTTTGCATGCTCCATAAACATTAATTTCACATATATTTATGCCCAATGCCTTAACTACAAAAGTTGTGCATATAATTGATACAATTGAAAATGCATTTCTTAGAATTACATTTGAACCCCAATCAACGACAATTCCCCCAACATGCCATCAAAAACTAAAGCAAAAAATTCCCAAATTTTTAAAACTATTTTCAATTCCCCATATATCATTACTCCTTCCCCGTGGATTTTTTGAGTAGGATGATATCAAATTTCCCAAGTTCTACTAGTTTGGCTAGAGAAAAAAATAAGAAAATAGTTTATCAAAAAAAGAGCGAAAACTTTATAGAGTATTGACTTGTTTAGTTATGTGAGGCATCTAGCTTACATGTAATGGCAATCTATTTACCGATACTTAGAAACCAATATTTCAAGTTTACTATTAGGTGTATGGTATATTCAAGGTTTTAAAATGGGGTTGAAGTACAAAGTTCCAAGGCAAATAAGGGAGTTAATGATTGATATGTCATATCAGTAGATATCCTTTAATGGAACCAAATAAGTTCCATAGAACTATGGAACTTATTATAATGCTAGAGGGGTTCTATTCTTATTAAAAAATCACTTCATTAAATTCCAAACAAGCCTAGACATAGGTACAAATGATACAATGAAATTGTTGGCATTAATGTGTTTGTTAAAATTAGTAAATGAAAATTCAAAGAATGTAGTTGTTTGTATATTCTCTTATGGTTATTAACTAATGAGAAGTGGTAATAAGTTTCAAAATGTAAACCATGTACCTTTGGTAGAACAAATGAAAGAAATGAGAAGACTTTTCCAAAACATATATTTCACATATATATTATGAGAATTAAATATTGAAGTAGAAATACTATCAAAGGAGGGTTAATAGATAAAGAAGTCTTGAAAATGGATTAGTCATTTCTTTAATTTCACATCCTTTAATATGAATCAAATGTTGAAGTTGTGATTGTATAAGGTCATTGCTTATGTTAATATTTTGAAGTTGAAGGAATAATATATTAATTATTTGGAAAATTTGTAAAATGTTTAAGATATGCATAGATTAGTGTCACAGATTAGATATGGGTATTCGTGTCACCAATAATTTGATATACTATATGTTTTAGAAGATGTAAATACTTAAAATTAGTTTTTTTTCATATACTTAGTAGACTAAATGCACTGCAAAAACCCTTCAATACTTCACTTAGTAGATTAATCTTCTACCAAAATTTTCTTACTTTACTAAAAATTTAACAACTTCGTTTAAAAAATTTAATTAAAAAACTTGACAAATTTCCGTTGATTTAAAACTCTCAACTTTCTAAATATTTGGGGATGGGATAAAAACCAAAAAAATAAAGTTTTACCATGTATGTGGTTTGGATTATGTAAAATGCAAACTACTTCTTAAAAACTACTTGATTCAATCTCATTTTTAATTTCAAGTAAGTGTACCATGCTGGGTAGACTCCCTAGACCTGCTCGTTCTTTCTGTCCTCTCTACTTTCTTCTACTTGTGCCGTGGTTTTTTGGGACCGAGGTTGATTTCATATCATTTCCAGCTCCCCTGCTCTTTTGCTTCGCTTCTTTGCAAGCTATGATTGTACCATATGTCTTTTCTTAATAGATTTAGTCTTAATTCAGAGAAAAAAAAAAAGAAAGAAAAGAAAAAAAAAGAAAGAAGAAAAAGAAAAAAGTGTACCATAAAGTTAGACATCACAATCTTAACGGTAGTAGTTTAGATGTCCATCGTTGCCTTAGACATAGTATTTAATAATATTATTTATATCAAATAATCAATGTGATAGATTTCTTAGGTTTCTCTTGTGTTAATTAAAATTAAACTATAACACTATCAGTGTCGAAGCACGATATTAACGTTACTTTAGAGTAACGGCACCGGAAAGTGAAGCACGAAAATCTCAAGATTATCTGGTTTTATATATTTAAATCTCAAGATTATCTGGTTTCAACAAATAAAAAAAGGAGTAACAGAGTAAATAACATTGATTTAGTGTCTGGGCAACGGCAAATAATCCCCGACAAGACGGAGGAGATTTTCCGGCAGACGGAAATTATGGACCGCCTGAGTAACATGCACAATTTCCGGTTGGTCAGGGTCGGGGCAACCTTAAGGGACTGTGCCAAGCCACCCACTTGACACAATAATCCCGACGCGTGGAGGTGGCACATTAAGGAGAGAGGGAACGTCGAAGTTTATGTCATGTGGAGCATTTACTCTATCGGATAGTATTAATGCTCCACACACTGTGAGTAGTGTGAGTGGTTTTGGACCATAGCAATGCAGGAAGGAGTTAAACACCATAGCGTGAGCAGAAGGAATGTCAAAGTTTCAGTTTGGTCTCATGGCTCCATTATGCTTCGTGGGTGTGGTTATATCAAGACCCTACTGAGTACGTAGGGTGGTGGAGCGTCTTAGCGTTTATAGGAGGGTGCCAAACACTATTATTTCTTGTGAGGTATGTGACTGAAGTAAGTTCTAGTTTACCCATTTTGTTGTTGTGGCTAAGTTATGTATAATTTTGACGAGGGTTGAGCAGTTGCGGAAATAATTACTGCATATAGGGTGGAGAAACTATATATCGACTCGTGTAGGAAGTGAATGAGTGGAATGCTACCTTCTATGCTCAAGGGTTTCACAGAGGTATATATCCTAAAGTTCATTTCCTTTGTAGGGGCGTGTTTTGTTCGGAATTTTATAAGTTCTTCATGGTTTATTTCAAATTAGGGTGGTATTGGTGCAAGTATGGCCATCCTATTTACACACAAGGTCTGTTCGGATGGCACAGTTGTGTTATGTTGAGTTCTTTCTCAGTTGGTGTTGTGGTAAGGGTTCTAGTCAAGGGAGGGTCTTCTCTTTCTATTCTTTAATTTCTTTTTGTCATTGAAAGGGTTGTGGGGTCGTGGGTGGCCACTAGATGTATTTTGTTTATTTTCTGCATAACTCATCTTTTGGTCTTTCTTTTGAGCTGGTGGTCGTGCTTCCGCCTGCGGATTTACAATCCCCTGAACCATCTGGGCTATCCTTTAATTGTCTAGTCTTGTTTGTCGGCGTTTGGTACAGTGGTTCTTTTTCAATTTGGTTTTAACATTGTGAAGCTTCGACTTGAACAATGGATAGTTACGTTGGCTCAGGAGGTGAATTTGTATGTGGATCTTAGTCATACAAGGTTTACAGCCCAGTCTGATTGGAGTGTTTATGGATGTAGGTATGTCGATTATGTTTACACAATTCCTTTATCCTTGTTAGTTTTTTCTGGTAGTTGAGGCTTCAAGAGTTTTTGTCTCCGCCCACCCTGTCGTTTAAGTCAACTCGTTTGTGGGTTGTATCGAGTCTTGTTAGTCCAAATTTGTTGCAAGTCCTTTTTTCGATGGCGTCGTGACAAAGACTCATTAGTAGAAGAGGAGGCTCATCTGTAGCATCCTCCTCTAGACAATGCCACCTCTTTGGTTGGGAGTCCTTGGCAAAAATTTTATGATGTTGTACCCCTGGAAGTTCGACAGGAAATTCGATCCCTCGAGGCAAAAGAATTGGGTGAACTAGAATATCATTCATATTCTGAGGTGTGTGATCGGAAAATAGAGTGGGCGTCAGACCCAAGTAAATGGAGAAAGTGGTGCCCACACTTCCTACATTTAATCTTCTCTCATAGACAGATGACATCTCTACTTCATATGGTGTTCTGGGACAAAAAGGTTGACAATTACAAGTCGTTTACGGGTCAGGAGGACCTCAAGCCTATACTGCGAGATATTAGATATGACATGGATGACATCAACTCAGATTCAGGCATTGATTCCTCAGCACCTCAGAATGGAGAAGCAATCATTGATGCCACCCCAGTCAAAATGGTTAGTGGCGATACCTCTTCAGACCAGACAGTGATCCTCGTTGATGAATGATTTCCCTATGTTGTTTCTACTATTAGTGTTTTTCCATTATTTGGTTTTTGAGTTGGCTTCTTATGTGTTATGTTTCTGTCTTGTTATGTCTACCGTATTGTTCAATAATGTGCTTGTTGTCTCACTGGTCATCTTAGTGTGCTCATTATATATACTAGCCTATACTCATGGCTTTTGTTGAAAGGCAAAAAAACTGTTACTTTTGGTTATATGTGGACATGGACTTTTTGGCCTCCACAGTCAACAAGATGCTACAATGCATATCAATTGTAAATTTTTGTTTCTTGGATATTAATAGTAATTAAAGTCGGATATTACAAACAAAAAAAAAAGTCAATTCTAATATCACGAGGATGCCAAGGGCTATGCTAGTTGCGATCCACGTTGTGTGTTTGAGCGCAAATAGTGATATAACTTGTGAAAACCAAAAGCAAATATCATGTGATTTGCATTACATTGAACTTGTCTTGTGCAAGGAATGATATGAGTGACCTTGTTTGTTTGTTTTACAGTAATAATTTTGAACTTCAAAAGTTAATAATCTTTAATTTTTTTTAAGAATGATGATGTTATATGTATTAAATATTTGTGATAATGAGTGATTTTGTCACTTCTAAGTTTGTTAAGGAGTATTTGGTAGTAGACGTGTTGGTAAGTTGTTATGGGTATATAGAGGTAGAGGTAATGGTTACATATATGAGGCTCACATTACATTCCATGTACACATATAAGTTGACTAAGTCCTACTCTTTTATCATCTTTAAGATCGAACACGAATTGTTACAATTATGGCCATAATTTTAGTTTTATGAGCTATGGTCAAATAGTAAATTGGTGAGACTTTTCCATCACTAGTCCAAGGTCAATTCTCAGAGGGAGTGTTCCTTTAACATCTTAAACTAGGAATCCTCAAAATGGCATGTCTCAGGTGTGATAATTTGATAGCTCCAAATCTTCATTCCTAATCTCAATAAATACAAATAGATTATGGTAGTGATATAGGGAGATTTGGGGGGGAAAGTTTTCAACTTTGACCAAAAACTAAGGGGTCTTACTATAATAATGATGAGTTTAAATGTTTTATGATTTGGAATTTTTTTAGCAATCTCATCAGATTAGACTATAAAAGAATTGTTTGGGAACATAATTTTTCGTTGTTGAATATATATTTTCGTTGAAAAAAATGGATTAAGCGCCTTTAAAAACCTATGTACAATTTCAACAATTGAAATTTGCAATTCTAGTGATTTGTAGCCAAATTTTGGGCAAAATGGGTCAGAAGAAGATGACCCTAAAAGGTTGAAATTAGCATGTTTAGACTACATTAAAAAATAATAATAATAATAATCTTTGAACTTCAACACTAATTATTATTGATTTTTTAAAAAATATTTGTCTTACTTTAGTTATAGTAGATTTTCTGCATCTATCGAACTTTTTTTTGTAAGATTTCAATAGATTACTAAGAATTTAAATAAAATACATGCATGTAGAGTCTTTGACGGACTGTGTCCAATTGAGCACATTCAAAAAACAAAAAGGCATGTCTAATCTGGAACTAACCCTATTCAGAGCCTGGGGATGACCATTTTCCCATAGATGGGGAAACACATAGCCTCCCTGAATGTCATGAAACTAGTTTATAACAAAAAAAAACCAAACTAGCATGCAAAGAAGCAACATAGACTGAACAATCCTTTCCTGATTCCTGACAGCATTCATAGCCATGTTGAGAATTAACTAAAAGCATCATCTTGACCTTTCTTCAGCCATGATGTTATTTCCCACTTAATTAGTGTCCCATTAGTACTGGTGTCTGCGTCCTATTGTGACTCCTCTTCCTTCTACTTGTCTTTTGTTGTTTCCCTACTGCTAGTGGCTCGCTCCTTCACATAACTGCCCAATATACTTGTTTTTTCAGAGGTCTTCTCCACCCTTTATGTTGGCCCTAGCTTCTTAGGACTTGGCATTTTTCCCCTTAAGAAACCAAATCTGAGAAAATCGAAGAAGAAGAGTCCAAGCTAACCAAGGAGTTGGGGGATGGGGGCGGCGAGGGTGGTGGAGGGAACTAGATTCCTAGAGCACTAGCTAGAATGTGCAATGTCAACCTAGCCTAGACAAGATGAAAATATAAATTAGTGATTCATCCTTCCACCACACACATAACTTCTTCCTGGCCCCACAAGTGTCATCCAAGCAAGTTCCTCAATACCCAGTGACCATCCTCTATGTTTCTTCTCTCCCCCACTTCTATTTCAACAATCATTCTCCTAATGCATTGCACAAGGTCCTCATCAAACCTTTCTACTCCTAGACCATGCCAAGGAGGAGGAGGTTGACGACCTCTTCCTCTCCCTCCTTTCTTGGGATGACCATGCTCATAGACAATGGTTGTTGGCTTGTATCGATGTGAGTTCCCCTTCTGACGCCGCTGACCTCTGGACCTATCTCAACGATGCAAATGACAAATAGACCAAACACCCGCAAAATGAAAAGAGGCTCCACTTCCCAATTCAATGTTAAGTTCCAATTCATTGTTGTCTAGCCACCCTAACTCATGTAGTGAATGGGGCATGTGGTGATGGCAGGAAGGATGTGTTGCCACCCCCTGCCATAAATGCACTAGTTCGAGCTATCATGGAAGCCATCAATACCTCTAATCCTCGCTTGTGCCCCAAGATCTCGGGTGCATCTATCAAAAATTATGCACTAAGAAATGATGTAATAAATGTTGGAGATATATTGTTTGAATTAAAACTTGAAATGCTTCAAATCTAAAAGTCTATAGCCCACCCTATATAATATTTATTATTTTTTATTGGTTGCTTATTAATTGCATTTGGTATCAATGTTGAATGTGTCAAATAATGGGCAATAAGTAATAAAATAAACATTGAATTGAATAAGAAAAAGCATAATTTTTCATTACATTCAATTGGGAAATTAATGGAAGGGGAATGAAAGCCTTAATCACACACTTTGGGTTTATTAACCAAAGAATTCATAGATTTGTTACAAGATTATATAAAAAGAGAAAAATATGTGTACAAAGAGTAGTTTTGAATTTAACAATGGTAGCCCTCAGTGTATGACTGGGAGCCACCATTCCCTTAATCTTATCAATATACAATACGCCCTAGCAATTCTTTATCTTACCATTGCATGTGCCTTCCTAAAAAATGTTCAAAGATGTTCATTATTAAGAGCAATGCATCTAACATATATAAGCACTAGAATTACTTATATTGCATGTACATGTCTTTATATGTCATGCACTAAAATCAAAAAGTGGTATCCTTCAACAAAGTCAAAGGATCCTTTAGATTTATTTTAGGGTAGTCTTTTGTAAAATACCATAATCCCATGGCCACAAAATCCCTTCATAATCAAGATTAGAATGAAACAACACTCCATCAACACCATGATGGAACCTTGGATTTCCATGTGGTAAACATCTCCACTAAATGTACTTCGGGCCCAAAGAGGACTTCTTTCCCAACGTATTCAAAAGGCTTGACCATTCAACAAGAACAAGCTATTCACCAAGAGGTCGATCATTTGTGCAATGAGCATGGAAGCCTTACATCTACATCAACAAAATGAGTGTGAAAAAGTCTATAGAGCCATAGTTAAACATAAAAATGCAATTCAAGATGGAGTTCATTAAATTTATGTGTTTTCTACTTCAAATATAAGAGTTTCATATTAATTTGTGTGCCTACATGCATCATCTCTCAATTTGCAAGGTCACCTACTCCAAAAATGCATGCCATCACACTTATCAACCTAAAGTAAGTGAAATTATTAATTAAAAAATAGAAAATAAAATTTTGTATTTACATAGTTCTCAATATTTTCAATGAACTCTCTTTTTGAAGCCCAAAAATGATAGGGAATGTCATTATTTTTGTGATTAGATGAGAGTTTACTTTTGTAGAGCGGATTTTTATCACAATTTAGAACCTCAATGCAAAGCATTCACGAGGTGCTAAGACTAGTGGAACATTGAAAGCATTACCATCGTCACTTAGGCAACAACTTCCCTCATGTTAAAGAAGCACAGATCCAACATAAGGGAGAATCTAGGATTCCTAAGACATGACACAATCAAGTCTAAGGGCACCTATATAGCTACTCAATCTACCACCAATAGAATATAATAATTAAGGTGAGGAAAAGGTGGTTATTCAATGCAATTATAAGTTTTGAATGGACAAGGATAAAGGGAAATTTAGAAGAATTTTCAAGTCAATAGGTACAAGAGGATCCCCAAACACTACAAAGGAAGAAAACGCATATGGTTTTTATAAAACTTGAGAGAAAGATGATAAATTATAACAAAAAGCAAGTTATTACAACAATAATAATTTCAGCGCTTTAAATAATTAATAAGCAAGTGAAGGAGGGCTTGAAAGATGGATAGAATTAGAGTTTTATATAACTGCCAAAATATGAATTTAGAAATGAATATAATAGCTTAAGAAACCCTATACTCGAACCCTAATTGGGCTAAAATATAAGTAAGCAAGACAAATTTAGAGTCTAAAGATGTTTTTTCTCAAGTAAAACATAAGCATAGATACCAAAATGTCTAGAGTTTCTATGGTTAAAAACCATTGTATTGCTCATACAAATTCCTAGTTTTACCCTAAAACATAAAATTATTGAATAAAGGGAGAACATTAATGTTTACTATTTTTTGTGGCATATGGGTTCAACGAAGGACTCTATTAAGAGGATGTAATTAGATCTAGGGTGATATATATGGTTGTCCACTACAAGCCCTTGAAAATCTACCTAGTGCCTTACAAGATTCAAGACAATTCAAGGGAATATTTTTCATTAGTAATCTTCTAAGGGTTTAAAAGAAGGGAATTGTACAAGAATAATATGAAGAGAATGCACCACCACAACTATAGAAGTGTAGTTACACTTAATAATGATTCATAAACAAAATTCTAATGATATTTAGAAAGACCATTTATTTAAAAAAAATGTTTTTCATTCATAAACCTTAGATATGAAAATCCAAAGAAGTTGTAAAGTCATCCATAGGGCATCTCTTTAAGTAGGCACTCTAATTATCCACCCATAGCTAAGAGAAAGGAGTAAAAATAGGCAAACAATAATGATTGTCCATGAGTAGTAATGATTTATAAGTGAGAAGTGCTTCTCTTATTTATATAGATATTAAATACCCTTTTCATCCAATAAAATCCCTAAGATGCAATTCATAGTTAAACATAAAAATGCAATTCAAGATGGAGTTCATTAAATTTGTGTGTTTTCTACTTCAAACATACGAGTTGCATATTAAGTTGTGTGCCTACATGCATCATCTCTCAATTTGCAAGGTTACCTACTCCAAAAATGCATGGCATCACACCTATCAACCTAAAGTAAGTGAAATTATTAATTAAAAAATAGAAAATAAAATTTTGTATTTACATAGTTCTCAATATATATGAGCTCTCTTTTCGAAGCCCAAAAATGATAGGGATGTCATTTTTTTGTGATTAGATAAGAGTTTACTTTTGTAGAGTGAATTTTTATCACAATTTAGTACCTCAGTGCAAAGCATTCACAAGGTGCTAAGACTAGTGGAACATTGAAAGCATTACCATCGTCACTTAGGCAACAACTTCCCTCGTTTTAAAGAAGCACGGATCCAACATAAGGGAGACTCTAGGATTCCTAAGACATGACACAATCAAGTCTAAGGGCACCTATATAGCTACTCAATCTACAACCAATAGAATATAATAATTAAGGTGAGGACAAGGTGGTTATACAATGCAATTTTTAGTTTTGAATGGATGGGGATCTAAGGAAATTTAGAAGACTTTTCAAGTCAATAGGTACAAGAGGATCCCCAAACACTACAAAGGAAGAAAACGCTTATGGTTGTTATAAAACTTGAGAGAAAGATGATATATTATAACAAAAAACAAGTTATTACAACAATAATAATTTCAGCGCTTTAAATAATTAATAAGCAAGTGAAGGAGGGCTTGAAAGATGGATAAAATTAGAGTTTTATATAACTAACAAAATATGAATTTAGAAATGAATATAATAGCTTAAGAAACTGTTGGGTCCCTATAATACTTGTGATTACCCCATTACTATTGTAGTTGTATCCCTTATTAATATTGTTGTGCCCCTATTGTCCCCATATTGTTATTACTGTGCCCCATAGAATCCCTCTATTGTTATTTTTGTGGCTTTATATTATTATTGTTAGGTCGACTGGGCTATATTGTACTCCTTAGACTCCTATATATAGAAAGGAGGTTTTGTCATTTGAATCATCCAAGAATTGTTAATTTATGTAATGTAAAGGAGGTTGCCGCCCCGAATAGGCTGAATTCTAAGGCGTTGATCTATCTTTTCTATCTTTTTGTGAGTTGGTTTCATAACATTTGGTATCAGAGCTTTGGATTCTAGGGTTTCGCTGCTCCAAATAGGTCATCGTGGCATTTTCGCTATAACTTTTTTTCTGCGACGTTTCAGAAGTTAAAAAAAAAACCATTTGATAAGACATCACGTTGAACCTCGGGTCCGAATTTCATAGCTTTTCGCGCTATATTTGCGGAGATATGATCTAAGGAAGTTGGTCTTTTTGCAGACTCCTGAATTACATTCCAAACAGGTGACCTGGGGAAAATCATCATAACTTTCTCTCCGAGCATTGGATTGAAATTTCGTAAGAAGGTACAGAAAGAGGATAGACTGTAGTTTCTTGTATATATTTTTCAGAGCCAAAGTTTGAAACAGTGACTCGTGGCACATCATACAAGTTCGCTCTACTGAACTAGTCTATAATCAAGTCACTGTGGGAGATTTCGCATAACTCTTCCTTGGAGAATCCAATTTGGATCAGACTGGTGGCATTAGAAAGAGGACACAGAGGGCTATTGCAGGTCACAATTTCAGAACTGGATGATTGGAAAGTACAGAGATACATCAGAGGCAATATCGAGCTCCTACAAAGTGAAAAAAGGTGTGTAGATTTTTTTAAATTTTTACTTAAGCTTGGTTTGAAAATTTATTTTGAAGGAATTCAAAGGGCATAGTAGAGCATTATTATCAGTGACTGATGCCCCGAGGAAAGAAAATGAAAACACCTAGTAAGCGACCTGAAAGCTCTAGCATGACTCATGAAGAAGAGGAAGAAATGCTACATGATATATCAAAATTACAAGACCAAGTGCAACAAATATCACTCTCACAAAAGCTACCAGAAGCTAAGATAAATGGCGTGTAATCTAAGATAAAGGGCGTGGAAGCTAAGATGGATGATTTGAAGATAGATTTGAAGACAGATTTGAAGAGAGACATGGCAGATTTGAAGATAGACATGGCAGATTTGAGGACAGATTTGACAAATTTTCTACAAGAAATACTTACTAATGGTGAAAAAGTAGTAAAGGAAACTCATGATGCGAATAAAATAAATGTTAGTCATGATTTCATAGACTCTAATGTG
This sequence comes from Pinus tabuliformis, assembly GCA_031772625.1. Classification (NCBI taxonomy): domain Eukaryota; kingdom Viridiplantae; phylum Streptophyta; class Pinopsida; order Pinales; family Pinaceae; genus Pinus; species Pinus tabuliformis. The sequence goes on from CM062820.1 coordinate 329,310,564, forward strand.
GGATCGAAGACCCACCATATTCCAAAAATCGATATGAGGAAGTTTGATGGCAAGGATCCCGCAACATGGATATTACAGATGGAGCAATTTTTCGATCTCAATAATGTGCAAAACACACAAAAGGTACGTATTGCAACTTTATATTTGGAACCAAATCAGTTTGTATGGTATCAATGGCTTTGCTCTCGTAAACAAATTATCACTTGGGCAATTTTTACAGAAGAATTGACAGCACATTATGAGGATACAAAAAGCAACACTTTTTTTAGCCAATTGATAAGTCTCAAACAAAAGGGTTCAATATTGGAGCACATTGAGGAGTTCCAAAAATTGAACATAAGGGTAAAAAATATTCCAGAGGAGCATAGGATTGATGTGTTCATAGGGGCTTTAAAGGATAATATCCAACATGTTGTTTGCCTTTGGGAACCTGATTCATTAGAGAAGGCATTCAAGTTAGCAAGAAAAATGGAAAGCAAAATTATGGCAACCAGGAAGCATACCACTCACAACTATAAAGATGGAAGTGTTGTTGCCCCTAGTCTTCCACAACCTATAAGGTTGACACCACAACAATTTGGAAGAAAAAAGAGCAAAAGGGCTTTGTTACAGTTGTGATAGCAAATACACTAAAGGTCATAAGTGTGCTGAGAAGAAATTATTCTACATAGATTGTGAAGAGGAAGAAGAAAAGGAGCAAGAAAGGTCAAAAGAAGAGGATATACTCCAGGAACAAAGCCTAGATAAAGAAGAAATGAATCCGACCATATCTTGTAATACATTGGCGGGAATTACCACTCCTAAAACCATCAAGATAGAAGGACAAATCAAGAAAAAAAAGGCAATAGTGTTGATTGATTCAGGAAGTACCCACAATTTTATTCATTATAAGGTAGCAAAAGAATTGAATTGCTTCTTATATCCAAAACCAGAGTGTCAAGTGATGGTTGCAAATGGAGGAACAATAAATTGCTCTGGAAAGTGCCATAATATCAAGCTATCCATGGGAGAATATGTATTGACTAGCCCAATGCTTTCCATTCCAATGGGAGGTGCTGATGTTGTACTAGGAGTCCAATGGCTACAATCCTTGGGTACAATAGCTATTAATTTTCAAGAACTTTTCATGAAATTTTCTGTGGAAGGAAAGGAAGTGGAATTAAGGGGTATTGCAGGGAAACTGGGAAAGATAATCAGCTCTAACGGTATGACAAAGCTTCTAAAAAAGGAACAAAGAGGTGTAATTGCACAATTATGTTCGCTAGATGTTTCCACATTGGAACCATCTATTTCTCCAGATCTCCAAAAAGTCTTGGACAATCATTACAAGGTATTTGAGACTCCCAAAGGTCTCCCACCTATTCGTGATCATGATCATGCTATTCATCTGATTCCAAGAAGTGTTCCTCCAAACATCAGGCCGTACAGATATCCCTATGCCCAAAAGAGTGAAATTGAACGTATGGTTTCAGAAATGCTAGAGGCTGGTATAATTCAACGAGTCAAAGTTCTTTCTCTGCTCCAGTAGTATTGGTGCACAAGAAGGATGGAGCATGGCGCATGTGTCCGGATTATAGGGAGCTCAACAAGCTCACTATTAAAGATAAGTTTCCCATTCATGTCATTGATGAATTATTAGATGAATTGCATGGATCAATTTACTTCACCAAGTTGGATCTTCGTTCAAGATATCATCAAATCAGAATGAAGATTGAAGACATTCCGAAAATATCATTTAGAACTCATGAGGGTCATTATGAATTTTTTGTCATGCCTTTTGGCCTTACCAATGCACCTTCAACATTTCAAGGTTTGATGAATTTCATTTTCAAACCATTCCTTAGAAAAATTGTGTTAGTATTTTTTGATGATATACTAATCTACAGCAAGTCTTGGAAGGATCATGTTGAACATGTTGACAGGGTGCTACAACTATTGGAGGAGAAACAATTATATGCAAAAAGATCCAAATGTTTCTTTGGAGTACAAGAGGTGGAATATCTGGGTCATATTGTATCTCATGAAGGAGTTAAGGTAGACCCTAGCAAAATTAAAGCCATTAAGGAATGGAAAATCCCCACATCCATAATGCATCTACGGGGATTTCTCAAATTGACAGGGTATTATCGCAAGTTTGTTAAGAATTATGGGAGAATAGCAACACCTCTAACAACATTATTGAAGAAAGATGCATTTTCATGGACTCCAGAAGCAACAAAGGCCTTCGAACATCTTAAAGAGGCAATGTGCCAAGCACCGGTCTTAGCTACACCTGACTTCACAAAAACCTTTATTGTGGAATGTGATGCCTCAAGAAATGGAATTGGTGTTGTTTTAATGCAAGATGAAAGACCCATTGCTTTTGAAAGTCGTCCAATCAAGGGAAAGTTTTTACACAAAGCTATTTATGAGAAGGAAATGTTGGCAATACTCCATGCACTTAAGAAATGCCGACCCTACCTAATGGGAAGACACTTCAAGCTAAAAACGGATCATGATAGCCTTAAATATTTTTTAGAACAAAGATTATCCTCTGAAGGGCAACAAAAGTGGGTCACAAAGATGTTGGGTTATGACTTTGAAATCATCTACAAAAAAGGGAAGCAAAATGTGGTGGCAGATGCACTCTCAAGAAAGGATGAGGATGTGAAAGCATTGTTGTGCGCCATTTCTATTATCCAACCAGATTGGATAAATGAAGCAAGGGAGGAATGGAAGAATGATGAAGAAGTGTGGGCGCTTATTCGAAAGTTACAACAAGATTCCAGTACGTCTGATACATTTAGCTGGAAAAATGATTTGTTATGGTACAAAGATCGCTTATATCTCTGTAAGAATTCCCAACTAAAACAAAAGATTCTTATGGAATTGCACACTTCTCCCTTAGGAGGGCACTCAGGATTTTTAAAAACTTACCACAGGGTTAAGGAATTTTGGATGGCCTTAAATCAGATATTCAAAAGTTTGTGGCGAAATGTTTGGTTTGCCAACAAAATAAAGTTGAAACAATTAAGACATCGGGTCTATTACAACCTTTATCCATTCCAAGCCAACGTTGGGAGGAGGTTTCAATGGATTTTATCACAGGTTTACACAAGTCTGAGGGAAAGAGTGTCATCATGGTGGTAGTTGATAGACTTACCAAGTATGCTCACTTTTGTGCATTATCACATCCATTTAAAGCTAGTACAGTTTCTACTGCATTTATGGAAACAATTCAAAAGCTACATGGAAACCCAAATATTATTGTAAGTGACAGAGATCCCATTTTCACTGGAAATTTTTGGACAGAATTATTTTCTTGCCTTGGTACTCAGTTAGCTCATAGCTCATCTTATCATCCTCAATCTGATGGGCAAACTGAGATAGTAAACAAATGTTTGGAAGGATATCTTCGTTGCTTTGTATCTGATAAACAGACACAATGGGTCAAATGGTTGCCTCTGGCTGAATGGTGGTATAACACTTCCTTCCATACAGCAACAAAAATGACCCCATTTATGGCACTTTATGGATATCAGCCACCATCCATCACATCATTGGATAACCTCGTGTTGGCACAGAATAGAATGAAACAACAGGCAGATCAACATCGCAGCGAAAGAAGTTTTGACGTAGGTGATTGGGTATTCCTACGGCTACAACCATATAAGAAAATGTCCCTCAAGCAAGCTAAGAAGGATAATAAATTATCACCAAAGTATTATGGTCCGTACAAGGTGTTGCAAAAGATTGGTACTATGGCATACAAATTGGAGCTTCCTGCAGCTTCTCGATTGCACCCAGTTTTCCATGTTTCATGTTTAAAGAAGGTTATAGACAACAAGCTCCCAGTTCAAACAATATTGCCAGAACTTGACGAGGAAGGAAAAATTATATTGGAACCGGAAGCAGTCATGGAAACAAGAACTCGACAGCTACGAAATCGATCAATTTCGAAGTATCTTATCAAGTGGAAGAACTTATCCGCTAAAGATTCCACATGGGAGGATGAGAATTTTATACATAAGCATCCAGAACTACTCAAGCATTGAGGACAACACTTTTTGAAGGAGAGGGGCATGTTGGGTCCCTATAATACTAGTGATTACCCCATTACTATTGTAGTTGTATCCCTTATTAATATTGTTGTGCCCCTATTGTCCCCATATTGTTATTATTGTGCCCCATAGAATCCCTCTATTTTTTTGTGGCTTTATATTATTATTGTTAGGTCGGTTGGGTTATATTATACTCCTTAGACTCCTATATATAGAAAGGAGGTTTTTCCATTTGAATCATCCAAGAATTGTTCATTTATGTAATGTAAAGGAGGTTGCCCCCTCGAAGAGGTTGAATTATAAGGCATTGATCTATCTTTTCTATCTTTTTGTGAGCTGGTTTCATAACAGAAACCCTATACTCCAGCCCTAATTGGGCTAAAATAAAAATAAGAAAGACACATTTAGAGTCTAAAGATGTTTTTTCTCAGGTAAAACATAAGCATAGATACCAAAATGTCTAGAGTTTCTGTGGCTAAAAACCATTGTATTGCTCATACAAATTCCTAGTTTTACCCTTAAACATAAAATTATTGAATAAAGGGAGAACATCAATGTTTACTATTTTTTGTGGCATATGGGTTCAACTAAGGACTCTCTTAAGATGATGTAATTAGACCTAGGGTGATATCTATGGTTGTCCACTACAAGCCCTTGAAAATCTACCTAGTGCCTTACAAGATTCAAGACAATTCAAGGGAATATTCTTCATTAGTAATCTTCTAAGGGTTTAAAAGAAGGGAATTGTACAAGAACAATATGAAGAGAATGCACCACCACAACTATAGAAGTATAGTTACACTTAATAATGATTCGTAAACAAAATTCTAATGATATTTAGAAAGACCATTTATTCGAAAAAACAAAAACAAAACAAAAAAAAACAAAAACAAAAAAACAAAAAAAAAAAAAAAAAAAAACAAAAAACAAGCAAAAAACAAAAAACAAAGAAACAAAAACCAAAAAACGTTAGACATGAAAATCCATAGAAGTTGCAAAGTCGTCCATAAGGCATCTCTTTAAGTAGGCACTCTAATTATCCACCCATAGCTAAGAAGAAATGAGTAAAAATAGGCAAAGAATAATGATTGTCCACAAGTAGTAATTATTTATAAGTGAGAAGTGATTCTCTTATTTATATAGAGATTAAATACCCTTCTCATCCAATAAAATCCTTAAGATGCAATTCATAGTTAAACATAAAAATGCAATTCAAGATGGAGTTCATTAAATTTATGTGTTTTCTACTTCAAACATAATAGTTGCATATTAAGTTGTGTGCCTACATTCATCATCTCTCAATTTGCAAGGCCACCTACTCCAAAAATGCATGGCATCACACCTATCAACCTAAAGTAAGTGAAATTATTAAATAAAAAATAGAAAATAAAATTTTGTATTTACATAGTTCTCAATATTTTCAATGAACTCTCTTTTTGAAGCCCAAAAACGATAGGGAATGTCATTTTTTTGTGATTAGATGAGAGTTTAATTTTGTAGAGCGAACTTTTATCACAATTTAGAACCTCAATGCAAAGCATTCACGAGGTGCTAAGACTAGTGGAACATTGAAAGCATTACCATCGTCACTTAGGAAACAACTTCCCTCATTTTAAAGAAGCACAGATCCAACATAAGGGAGACTCTAGGATTCCTAAGACATGACACAATCAAGTCTAAGGGCACCTATATAGCTACTCAATCTACCACCAATAGAATATAATAATTAAGGTGAGGACAAGGTGGTTATTCAATGCAATTTTTAGTTTTGAATGGATGAGGATATAGGGAAATTTAGAAGACTTTTCAAGTCAGTAGGTACAAGAGGATCCCCAAACACTACAAAGGAAGAAAACACTTATGGTTGTTATAAAAATTGAGAGAAAGATGATAAATTATAACAAAAAACAAGTTATTACGACAATAATAATTTCAGCGCTTTAAATAATTAATAAGCAAGTGAAGGAGGGTTTGGAAGATGGATAAAATTAGAGTTTTATATAACTAACAAAATATGAATTTAGAAATGAATATAATGGCATAAGAAACCCTATACTCCAGACCTAATTGGGCTAAAATAAAAATAAGCAAGACAAATTTAGAGTCTAAAGATGTTTTTTCTCAAGTAAAACATAAGCATAGATACCAAAATGTCTAGAGTTTCTATGGCTAAAAACCATTGTATTGCTAATACAAATTCCTAGTTTTACCTTAAAACATAAAATCACAGAATAAAGGGAGAACATTAATGTTTGCTATTTTTTGTGGAATATGGGTTCAACTAAGGACTCCCTTAAGAGGATGTAATTAGATCTAGGGTGATAGGTATAGTTGTCCACTACAAGCCCTTGAAAATCTACCTAGTGCCTTACAAGATTCAAAACAATTCAAGGGAATATTCTTCATTAGTAATCTTCTAAGGGTTTAAAAGAAGGGAGTTTTACAAGAACAATATGAAGAGAATGCACCACCACAACTATAGAAGTTATAGTTACACATAATAATGATTCATAAACAAAATTCTAATGATATTTAGAAAGACCATTTATTCGAAAAATGTTTTCATTCATAAACCTTAGACATGAAAATCCATAGAAGTTGCGAAGTCATCCATACGACATCTCTTTAAGTAGGCACTCTAATTATCCACCCATAGCTAAGAAGAAATGAGTAAAAATAGGCAAACAATAATGACTGTCCACGAGTAGTAATGATTTATAAGTGAGAAGTGCTTCTCTTATTTATATAGAGATTAAATACCCTTCTCAGCCAATAAAATCCCTAAGAACATAAAATAATGTTTTTATCTATTACAAACTCTATAGATAAGGCAACAATACATAAAATATCCATGATAGAAGAGTGTATTGGTCACTAATACCCCTAGTGATGCCTCAATAATGAAGTAAAGATGTTTAAAACTAAGCCATCCATCATAAATGTAAACTCAATCTCACATGTGTGGCACATGTGGTCTCCAAAGGTGGGAAACTCGCTCTAAACTAGTGTGTAAGGACTCAAAAATTGAAATATTTACTCATAGATGTGCAATGTTTTATCCTCAAGTGCCTTATAATATCCCTAAAATATATGCCATTTCATCAAAAGTGTCCAATCATCATAGAAGGTGCAACATCTTATCATAAGGATGTCATGTCATTTCTAAGGGATGTTACGACAGCTCAACATGGTTTTCAAATCATCATAAGGCTCAACATCATACAAAAAGTGTGCAACAACCTCAATCAAATGTGGAAGAATACTAATCTATGTCCTACAACAGACCCAAGGCTCATGTCTTCGACGTGTCCATGAAAAGTACATTGTTCAAGGAGGGGCTTCAAGTGTATATCAATTGTGTACACAAGTCAATGCAACACAGAAAGTGAGGCATGCCAAATGTAAACATAATTAAGTAGATCACATAAGGGATCATCTTCAAACTTCACACTAGCTTATAAATTTATGCAATTTTTCCAAGTTTAGGTATGTGGGGTCATCATTGATCCCTATTAGGTGTGCTAGAAATAGAAGTATTTCTCAAGAAACTAGTCAAAGAGTAAATGCAATGACATATGATATGGTTTGGTTTTTTACTTCATGGGTGGTTCCATAGTCATGTAAGGTTATGTATGATATTCATCCTCATGAGTGCCTTTGTTGAGTGAGAGCTTGTGCATTGAGTTACTCTTTCCTCTATATTGTGTCTTAGTATGTGTTTCTTGTCTTTCTATTGTTTTCTTATATGCTCTTTTCTTTTACTTTGTTTCAAGAAGCCCATTTTTATTATAGATGTATTTTATTGCATGGGGGTTTGGGATAATTCAAATTATGCCTTTTTATTTATGTGTTTCGTTGCATAGGAATTGGGGTAATGACCTCATAAGGAGGGGGTAGAGCTCAAGCTTTACTTTGGATTTTGACTTATTATCGATATCCCTTCATTTTATTTTGCGTTTTAAACTTTATATTTTTCTCTTTCTCTTTTATATAAATCTCCACCAACCTCAAACATTCAAGCCCCTTCTTCTCACATGATTATGATGCATGAATCTATGTGGGTGGCACATGAAAACCAATCCAAAAGGTGGGACAATAGAGTTTGGAGAGATGGAACATATTATGTGTTAGTTTGGATATGGGAATGTTACCCATAGTAGCACAACTCTAACCAAGTGTGACAACACTTGACTAGGAGTTTTTGATGACCACCAAGGTGAAACGAGGCAAAAATCATAACTTTAAATCATTAAGATTCATTATCTAACTCAACCCATCATCCTATTTTCATGCCCAAATACATTTTACACTAACACTTAATATGAAGCAATGAAAAAATGTACCTCATATGTATATGGCACCATAATCATCAAATGAGTGAGTTGAGCATGATGTGGGAGGCATATGTGGGTCGTTTTCCCATGGAGGCATGAACCTATGGATCATCGAATAAAAATATCCTCTTGTTACCCCTAGAAGTGAGAGGGCAACAAGGTTGAAAGTTCAAGTTATTGGTTTCCAAGGTTGGACGAGAGAAGGGGGCAATAATTGTGAGAGCAAACAAAGAGAGTGGCATTATTAATCTCATTTTCCAAGCAGATGTTCCTAAGATTCTAGTGTTTATGGGAGCTCAAACACATCAAGGCTAATGAGAAGAATGATTCTACCCTTTCTTGAAGCCCCAATGTGGTCTACTTGTCCTTTGTTGACAACATGCCATTGTCATTGAACCCTTAACATTTAAAAATGGGTACTATAAACAAAACATAAATAGAAAATGTGGTTAAATACATATTTTATATATGTTTTTATTAACAAAGAAAAGACACACACACGCACACTCTTCAAAAATCACATAAATAAAATGAAATTATAAAAACAAAAACAAAACTAAATCACAATTATAAATAACAAATTTATCGTGTAAATACTATTTTCAACATTATTGATGCTCCTACAAGCATCATCTTCTATAAAATCTCGTCAAACTCGTTCATCAATTTACATTAAAAAATATGCTAAGCCACCTTAACATGGCATCAAATACTATAGCATGTAGCCTAATATGCATAACCAAGAGTACTTATCTAAATAACTTGAAATGGCTGGCAACTGAACAAGGGACTTCCACTCTCCACCCAACCATAGGCCAATTACACTGCAAACTTTCTTGCAACTAACCACCCCCAAGACGGATCCAGGGTTTGAGGGGAAATGCTTGCAAAGGGAAAGGGTTCACACCAATGGATTGAACACGATTTTTAGGAGATGGATTCCACTACTCCAGTGCTTCACCAGCTCAACAACCAATGCTTAATGGTCCATTCACTCACTGAAGTTCACATAGGCCACACAGGTATAGGCAAGATCTCAATGGATATAAACACAACTACAAGGGTTATCGGCCGCATCACATAGAGTCTGCTAAGGTTTAATACACCCCAATCTCCAAGCGTCCAACACACCCTCGTTCTCTTATCTACTAATTGTACATGTCTATCTTTTCATTCTCTCTTTTTTCTTCTTTATGGCTACTAGAGCCCGACCTTTTTGTTTTGTTCGTTCTCTTCTTGATCTACCTATCCCAACCTAGGAATGGGCACCACCTACCCCTTTGTACCACTCAATTCACTTGTGTCTCTTCCTTTCCTTCCCATCACAAAATGAAACATCCACATTTTCCTCCATCCAGTCTCATTTTGCCATGTATCAAATGATGGCTCGATCTGTTATGCCACCTCCTCTCTCTTCGAGTGGGTATGGGCATATTCACAACACACAGTAGGAACCCAATAAATAAGTATCAGGTGAAACCCATTGATACATCACCATTAATTACATCATTCTATTAAACTAATATGGGTCATGGCTTTAAGCAAAATAGGTGGGAAAGCAAGCTTCACGTATGAAAGTGGTTTTAGGTAATGATAGCTGAGCAAGCAGGTTTCCCTCAAGCCAAGGATCTATAAGGTGAATTCTATTAATTAATTTATTATTATTATTATTATATGTTTAATCAGTGGTCTAGCCAGTCATGGTCCTTCCGCGTTGGAATTACAATCACAATCATCATTACAATAAGTAGGGGTAGAACACGAAGATGTTACAAAGGGCATTATAAAAAGACATTTTAGATAAAAAAATTATTGAGAAAGGGAAGGGATATGATGGTTCTCCTTCTACATAAGCAAAAACCTCCTCAAATAAAGGATGGAATGTGCACTTGGTTTCTACAAGCACACATGCACATCATGAGGCATGTTTGGTCAACTTCGGCGCATCCTTTCATATGAATCCTCACAAGGTGTGGTTTTGGAAGTATGAAAGGTATGATGATCACGATGCTTTCCCAAGAGATGACTTGACATCCATAATCATAGGATGAATAAAATTCAAGTTGAATCTCATGAATGGAAGGATTAGAACACCCCATAGTTTTAAGCACATCCCAATATTGGCTATAAATTTGATTTCTATAAGAAAGATGAACGATGTTGGTGTAGGAATAGAGTTTGAAAAGGAAACTTGCAAGATGGTTCAAGAAGAAATGGTTTTGATGAGGGAGGTTCGGATAATAACTTTATATAAGATGTTGGGAATCAATATTAGTGATGGGTTCAATCATTCTATTGTTCTTTAGAGTGGAGCTAAAGAAGGAAATGCTTCTACAATCTCTAGAGAGGACATTATATTGTAGCATCAAAGACTAGGACATATCAGAGAAAAGGACCTTTGGATACTACATGGTAAAGGTATGGTAGAAGGTATTTCTAATTGCTCTTTGGATTTTGATTTCAATGAACGTTACTTATATGGGAAGCAAAATCGGGTAAGATTCTCCTTTGATGCTATGAGGGCAAAGGGAATATTAAAATTGATGCAGTGATGTGTTTAGACCGGTGTTAATTCCATCACTTGGTAAATATATGTACTATGTCTCACTTATAGATGAATTATTAAGGAATACATAGAGTTATTTCCTCATAAAGAAATATAAATTCTTTGACAAATTTAAAGAGTTTAAGGCTCTTGTGAAAATCAGATAGAAAATAAAATCGAAGTGTTGAGGACGCATAATGGCAGAGAATTTCACAATAATGAATTTGAAGAATTCCTTAAGAAGTGTGGTAGTAAGGAAGAAGACTACCCTAGACACACCTTAGTAGAATGAAGTTGCATAAAGGATGAATAGGACTTTGCTGGAAAAAGAAAGGAGCATGCTTAATAATGTCATATTAGAATAGGAATCTTGGTAGAGGTAACGAACATTGCATGTTACCTAGTAAATTTATCTCCCTCATTAGTGTTGGATGACGTGAATCCACGTGAGGTATGGACTGCTAAGAAACCATCTCTTAAACATCTTGAGGTATTTAATTGTGATGCTTATGTACATGTTCCAAAGGAAAATTGAAGTAAGATGGATAATAAAGTTGAGAAGTGTATGTTTATTGGCTATAACGATGATTTGAAAGATCATAAGCGTTGGAACCCATAAATTAAGAATGTTGTGTATAGTCAAGATATGGCATTTAGAGAAATCAAAGTTGTTTTCAAACAAGAAGTCCAACAAAGGGAGAAAGAACTAGAGAAGATAGAGTTTGAATTAAAGAATGACGAATCAAACTTTATAGAAGAACAAGAATCAGAAGATGAAGAACCACATGGTCCAATATTAAGGAGATTGGTTCAGGAAAGAAGGAAACTAAAAATGCATAATCCACTCGATTTCCATTTGAATTTTTATTTGTTTATTACTAATGATGATCCTAGAACTATTGGGGAGGCAATGGATTCATAGGATGGAAAACTCTAGGAAAAGGCCATGGTTGAAGAAATGGTAGCCTTGGACAATAATGAGGCTTTGGATCTAATGGAGTTTCCAATTGGAAGAAAGCCCATTGGCACCAAATGGGTGTTTAAGAAGAAGATGAATGCCAAAGGAAAAGTGGAGAAATACAAATCTTGGCTAGTAGCAAAAGGTTATTCCCAACTAGAGGGAATTAAATTTGTTGAGATATTCTTTTTCTCATGTTTCCAACTTAACTTCTATTAAATTTCTTTTATTTTTTTCTATTCCTTTGATTTTTAACTTGACCTTGGTGACATTTTTTATTATATTTGCAAGTTAATTTCTATTATATTTATTTTATATGTTGTTATTGCTTTTGATTTTAAAGTCGAACATATGGACATGAAGGAAACATTCCTACAAGGGGATTTGGAACAATAAATTTACAAGAAGTGGATAGAAGGATTTGTAGTGAAATAAGAGAAACATAAAGTATTCAAGATGAAGAAGACCCTATATGGATTAAAGTAATATCCAAGGATGTGGTATAAAAAATGTTACTTATATATTGGGACTTGGATTCATAAGGAGAAAAGAGGATCATTGTGTGTATTTAAAATTAGTTGTTGATCATCTTGTTTATTTGGTCCTATATGTGGATGATATGTTGTTGATTGGAAACAACAAGCAAATCATCCAAGATATGAAAACGCCATTGTCCTCTAATATGACATGAAAGATATTGGTGATACAGATTTCATTTTGGACATGTAGGAAACTCTAGTTAAATAAAATGAAGTATGTCAAGAGAATATTGCAAAGGTTTAATATGAAAGAACAACAATCAGTAAAGATCACTATTAGAGTAGGTGTAAATTTATAGGTGGATCAGTGTCTCAAGACACAACAACAAGAAGAGGACATATACCATGTTTCATATGCTACTGTAGTTGGTAGTTTGATGTATGAAATGGTATATACTAGACTGGACAATGCACATGTAATGGGAGTATTAAGCAAGTATATGTCAAAACCAGGAAAGAAAGATTAGGAAATAGTAAAGAGGGTTTTCAAGTATTTGTGTTGCACTACTAGTTATGGAATGTGTTAACATGGAAGATCATATTGGACTAGATGTTTGAAATACATGGCTTTGTTGATGCAAACTGGGGTAGAGATTTGGACTGGAAAAGGTCTACGAGTGGGTATGTGTTTAACCTATTTAGAGGAGCAATCAGTTGGATGAGCAAGATATAGTATGCAGTGGCACTCTCAACTATAGAATCTAAATACATGGAAGCCATTCATGTAAGAAAGGAAGTAGTATGGATACAGAGATTGTATTCAGGTATTTGGTTGGTACAAGAAGTTGTAAGGATAGATAGTTATAGTCATAGTGAAATGTTCATGCTGAAGAACACAACTTATCATTCTAAGACAAAGTATATTGATGTTCAATATCACTTTATGAGAAACATGGTTGAAGTCAAGAAAGTGTTACTGGTAAAGGTGTACACCTTCAAGAATGTTGTAAATTCACTAACGAAATTTGTGAGCACTAAGAATTTCTATTGGTACAGAGAAGCAATAGGCGTTGGTTTCATATTGTTAATCATATACTATTGTGACCCCCTATATGAAAAGAAAACGATTGGGAAAATGTTGGATATGTGGTATATTCTTTGCATGAATAGACCCACACGTGAATCATATGCGCCAGGCATGGTCGAGGGTCACAAGGGGAGAAAAGCCCTTAAAAAAAAAATCACAAGTTTTGTCTCTGCTTTTTTATGGTTTTCAACACACGGTTCTTTCTTTTAGAGGTTTTGTATTGCATGATGATTAAGCCCATGGTTTTGTAATTCCATTTAAGGAACTACAGTTGTATTCTAATTCATAGTTAATACATTAGGGGTTTATGGATGTAAGTAGATATACATATTGTATTGTAACATTGTAAAGAGATAATATGTTGAAAAGTATTTTTGGTTTTCCCAGTTTGGGCTTCCAAGATAGAATATTTGTGTTGATTGTGTGTGTGTGTGTCAATGCACCTTTTATGTCTTTATTACGAATTAGTTTGCAACAATTAATTGTATCGAGTTAAAACCAACATTGTCGCCATCATTTATAGGGAATAGGGTCAAGTATGGGAGACACCTATAAGGAGGCAAAGGTGCTTATCTTTCTAGTTTAGTCTATGAATCAAAGCAGGTGAATTCAACCTCAACAGCAATTCATTGTAAAATAATTGAAATACATCTCTCAACTCAATTTCTCATCTCCATATCTAAGAAGGGAATCTCTCATTCTATCTAAGGTGGCTCTCGTCAGAAAGTTTACATCCCTCTAGCCCATAAAGTTGTGGAAACATGGGTACTAGAGAAATGGTCTCCCAAGATCAATGGAAAGGTAATATCATTTGCTTATGGTCATGGTTATTATGTTTATCTCCTTTTAAGTAAGGGAGAGTAGGATCTAATATTTAGATCTAGTCCATACTTTATGGGATACTGAAGAATGTATTTATCCCCATGATCCTTAGACTTCAATCCAAAATAAGAGATTTCAACAACCTTAATGTGGGTCAGATTACCCCACCTTCCATTAATTTTCTAGGATGTTTGCTCCCTTGGAGAGAATAGAAATAATATGGGTCATTTTGTTGACTGAGTAGAACTAAAAGGAAACCTATATTCTTGTGCGAGAATATGCATGGAGGTTTATCTAAAGAAGGGACTCCTAGAATCTTTGCAAACCAATCTAAATGGGTGGAGCCATCACTACGTGCCATATTATGTGTGAATTGCATTCAAGTGTATTTCTTCTCATGATTATGTACAATTTGTTAAAAACTATCCAAAAATCGAAGAAGCGCAACATTCTACAGAGAATCGAGTCAAAGAAGGAACCCAAGTTCAAGATGATTCCAAGAAGGCATATAAATTTCCAACGTAAGACACCACCTTATAGAAAGTCATCATAGGAGGATCGCTCACATCAAGCAACAACAAATCTGAAGTTATTGGGAACTTGGATGGCTCAATAAATACTAAAGACATGGAAAAGGAAGTTGAAGAGGAACAAATAATGGATCTCAACTCTAGATCAACTCAACTTGATATTGGTAAAAACCCATCCCCCAAGGATCTAATAACCAATGCCCAAGAAGAAGAGAAGGAAGCAAATGAAGAAGAGGAAGACGAAAAGATGCAAAGGAGTTAGAGGAAGAAGAAGAAGCAAAGGAAGCAAAGCAGGAAGAAAGGGAATTGGTTCAGGAAGAGAAAAAAATAAGTGGAACTAGAAGTGTAGGTCCATTTAATGTCCTATAAATCATTTATTTTGCTAAATTCCTAAAGAAAAATACTCCAAATACCTTATAGAGGAAACAGAATCCAATTGGGACAGGATAACATATGAAGGTTAAATAAACATCCTCTTGGGACATCAAGAAACTCTTAATTTTCTCTTGATTAAAGGGGGGATTATAACAAATAAGTGATGAATATGTTTTGTTTCTATATTTCTCTTTGCTATCAATTTGGAAGAATCTATCCATGTACTCTATAAACTGGCATGAGAAGCCCCTATATAAATTCAACTTCTCTCCCCCTACTCTATGAAGGGAGGTGGAAAATATACAAGAAACTCAAATAGTAATATTTATAAGCTTTCTTTTAGCTATGCTAAAAGTTATTTTTTATAATAAAATAATTTTCTATTTTGGTTTAAAAAAAAAAAATCAAAATTCATTCATGGTGTTAACCTAATATTCAATGTAATCCTTAACAAGATGTAGTACACAATTGTATACACTGTGCCTCTATGATCATTCTCAATGCCATGATGATAAATGAGGTAGAGATACCTCATCAATATAGGAATTAAATTTGGAAGATAACCCATGTTGGATTATCATAAAAGTTAACCTTCATATCAATAATCTCAACCCTAACACCATATAGGAACTTATATAATCCAAAATACCACATAATGACCACTATAAGCTTACAAATGTCACCAAGACAATAAGATCACCATGACACAGCAAAGGCCAACAAGACATTACAAGCATGACCATGATAACATTAACGCCATGACACTACCAGGGCTCCTTATGATTGAATTCAAGGCACAAGTGACACAAAGAAGGAAATGTTACATAATAAGCCAACATTTACGAGATCACAACCAACCCCCCCCCCACCATCATCAACTTGAAACAAGTAGAAGGAAACATGGAATAATAAGAAAAAATCTTATATCATAGGTTAGCCAATAAAATGTCAAAAATGTTCAGTTAATATTCAACCAATCAAATATTACATCTCAACACAAGTTTGGTTAGAATTATTGTGAAATTGATCAACATTGGCCATATATATTTGATCCCACATAGACTTGGTTTGTTTTATGTTAAGACCCTAACATCAATCATTAGTAGTATATTAACTATAGCTAAGTTAGCTTAATGGTACGTTACATCATGCTTTATCTACTATTTATAATAAAGGATATTCATTTGTATCCACATCGTGTCTTGTGCATTGGAGATATTGTAAATGTAGGCACCCCCCTCAAAGTAGATTTTCATTCAATGGCCCTTTATCATTCTAAAGGCATGAAGTTACTTCTTTTTTATATATGTATGCTACATGAGGAATTTGTTTCATAAGTTTTGGTTTCAAAGCATATGACCCTTGGTTAACTCCTTCAATACAAGTCATCCTACCATTTTCACTATTAACTTTTCTTTTATTTTTGTGGGGGGTGGGGTGCCCATGCAACTTTGAAACTGTAAAGGGAATTATCAGTTCTTTGGCATGCATTTTGGGTTGACTAATGCTCCTTCCACTTCCATAACTTTATGAACCAAAAAAATTGACCTCATCTTAGAAAGTTCGTGTTGACTATATTTAATGATATACTTATCTATAGCAAATCATGGAAAAAAACATATTAAACATGTGACTAAAGTCCTACAAATTCTCAAGAACAATCAATTGTATGTAAAAAGGACTAAATGTTCTTTTTGGAAGCAAGAAGTAGAGTATTTGGGTCATATTGTCTCTTGGAAATGAGTCAACGTGGACCCTCAAATGATTCAAGTTATTGCAATCTAAGGGTTAGTGAGCAGTTACTAATAATACACCAAAAAAACAACATAAGTTTTTATATACACCAGTATATACATATATACATAGATGAGAGAAAGGAGAGATAACACTACTAGTGGGAGACCATAAAACAAGATCTTTATTTATGTATCACAGTACTTACAATTATTCCCTCCAATATTTATCTATGTGTTACACATTATGCTATTTATATATCATGATCAATTATAAGGTATTTATAATTGTCTCACTACCTTGGTTGATCCACTTGACTACATGGTCAATCGGCTTACATTCTAACTTGATTGTTCAACTTGACTTGCATGCCCAACTCACTTAGATTCTGACTTGCTATTTGAAAAGGTTTGATTGTCAAGGCTAGTCAACTAAGTCGACTAGTCCTTCTAACATCTCCCCAAACTCAATTTCTTGCTTGTCCTGAGCAGCTAGAGATGTGGATTACAATGAGAAAATTTTCAGAGAGGTTACAATACAACAAAAACAATTATGACACATTTTATTCTTATGGTTGTTATGGACCTTGAGTACTTGACTTCTTTTTTGTAGTCGACGTTGATGTCATTGAAGTCGATGTATAAACTACTAATGTTTGCAGAGATGTTGTCTATACTTCCTCAAAAATGGTTTCTAGCCATGCATATAGGGGTATGTCTTTCCCTAATAGTTTGACCCATTTTTGTTGATTTTTTTTTGTGTCGTGCATTAAGATCATTCTAATTCTATTTATGTCGATTTCAGCTATTGACTTGGAGTCAAAAATTTGGATTGTTTCTTTCTCTTATTTTTCTTCATTGTAGTTCATGTTCCTTGAATTGGTTTCTTTTTTCAATTAGGGATTAGTTGTGTAGGCTTAATTATTTCTCCTATTGGTTCTATGGAAGTTGGATACTAGGTTTAATCTTGAACATGTGTTGTGGAAGTCATAAGCTATGTTTTTTTGACCTATTCTCCTTCTAGCCTTTGTGATACATTCTCCATTTTCATGGGATTTATTATGGGGAGGCACTTAGCATTGGAATTGAATGTGCTTGGTCTGGTTGATTTTGCTCTAGTTATTTCTACTCCTTGGATATTGTTGGCTCTAGTTGAGTAAACTCTTCTAGTTGTATTGGCTTCTTTAGCTCATTTGGATTTTATAGTTGAATTGGATTTGTTATAGGGTTCAATATTAACAATATCAATATTTGGTGGTTCAACTAATTATTAATTATCTCTTGTTACTACACTTCATCCATTTCATGTTTACTGGGTTCGTTCAAGTCATACTCCTTAGTCAGTTTGCTTTATTTTGATTGTGATATCTCCACCTTCTTTTTCTCCTTTATATTTTTTTGTAGGTAGTTGTGGTGCCTCATCCAACTTTATCTTATATATATAATATTCAGGGGAATTTTTGAGATTATACCTCCTCTGTGACAGATTTGGAAATACTAGTGGTGACTCCCAAGTCAAGTCAATATGATCTGATTGCCTTATCCATGGCCACTTTGGTACTAGTTTTGAATACATCCTTTGTTGTTGTCTAGGTCCAATAGTGCTTATATATTTTTTGGATTTGCTTATTTTTGTGCCTTCCAATTCAACTTTCATTCCTCTTGCCTTTGTAATTGTTTCCTTATCTTTTTCCATGGCCTCTTTAAAGGTGGGTCTGACATTCGACCCCAAAATGCCTTATATTTATGACGACTCTTGTTGAGATGTTTTCTCCTATTCCCTAACCATATTGACCAGTTTCTCTACTAACTACTATACTTTTTTTAACTCGCTAGGGTCATTTAATTCAATGGATTGGAATTCCATGAGGAATTTATTAATGCCCTTGCCAACATGTATGGGATATATTACCACGGGTTCTTTTCTTTTCTTTCTCATCTATTCCTTGGGGTGACCTAACCCTTATGTCAAGGCTATTGATAAGTTGTTGGATGTACATATATACTTCCTTCTCTTCCTCTACTTCTTTGTCCATGAGTGGAAAAATTAGTTCGACCAACTAAGTTCAATGCCTAAGCTAGAATAATTTTGTGTTTGGTTGCCTTTCTAGTTCCTTAAAAAAATTTCACATGTCGGCTAGTATGATAAGTCCTTTGGAGGGAACACTATACCTTTGGTGTACCACAACTTGGTCATGTCGAGACAAAGTTAAATGTGTGTTGAGTTAAGGAGTGCCCAACGAATCCTCTACAAAACGCTCCATCTATGGCATACATTCTTTAAATTTTCCATCCAAGATTATGTTGGACCATTATCTTGTGTGGGATGGATTGTGTCGAGCCAATTGCTCCAACTACAAAACATTGGCGGTTTTGCATTGGCGGGGTTTTATCCATTGTAAACACTGGTTATCTGACTAGATTAACTTAGCTCATTACAAGTCGAACCAGTCGGGAAGGGAATCAAATTTCCTTACCTATGTTCTGGCACTCTCAACAGTTTGGCTTTATCATGCTAATAAGTGATCCACCCATTTAAATAATTTTCCTTCTACAATCTATCATGTGCCTCCAACATATTTAGTTTTATGTCAAATGCTCAGCCTTCAGCTGTGAAGTAAAGGGATAGTATGAAACAAATTTATTTTATAACATGTTCAATCACTCGGTTGGTTATGAGTCCTTTTTTTAGTTCTTTTTTGTTGTTGACACTATGAGATTTTAGATCTTGTGTCTAGGGTCACATGTTTTAGGTATTATTTCTCCTCTTCTAGGTAGAATAATGATTTTATGAATAAACGCAAGAGTGATTGGAAGTGCTCTTTTCAACCATGTGTATCCTCAATGGAATCAACTAAAAATAAACTTAGAAACCTCCTCTTTCCATTCAATGAATTCATATTCAATGGCATGTCAATGGAGTGTTTTTTAATGTTTCTCCACGACTTGGGCTTCTTGTCCTTCTTTCTCAACTAACTAGTTGAATTATTGCTAGTGCCTATCTCATTGGGATTCTTCTATTTTAGCCTAGTGGATGTTATGTTGTCAAAGTTGTAACTCCATTGCATCTTCCCTAACAAATATTTATTTATATCTTGGATCAACCAAGGTTTCTCCCATTTTCACCTAGGCTCTCATCTATGGCATCAGTTTAGCTACTTGTACATCTAAAGTCGGTTCCTAGGTTTTGGTTGTGAATGTTAATCAATCCATTTAAGCTTCACAAACTTGGCATTCAATCACCCTAGTGTGAAAAATAATGTGGCAAAGTCATACAACTCTTCCCTATTTATAGTTTTATTTGATGGGGAAGCGATAAATTCATGTGCTAAAATGTTGACACTCTTTGAAATTTATGAGTGCATTTAATGTTGTCTCATGTGGAGGTGACAAGTGAGTGCCACTTTTTCAATAGTCAACTAGGTCATGTCAAAGGTTAGTTTACTCACGTGTTGGGTCAACTAGGTCTTGTTGGAGGCTAGTTGATTAGGATTTTGTAGATTGGTCAATTAAATAGCTCTCGTTGATTTTTCTTGGTTGATCAAACCTTGAATTTCAGTCGACTTTTGTTTCCATATTGAGTTGATGCCATCAATTGGTTGGTTTCCTATAATCTAATTTACCGATTCGATCGTTTTTATTTCTCTAATAAATTCTTCGATGATATTTTCTCTGATTAGTTCCAAATAGTCAATTGGCTTCACTTTCTTTTGAACTTTGATGATGTTGTTTTATTTTAACCAATTCTAAGAGACTTGATTTCTTGTTCCTTTACTACTTCCCTCAAATTTTTATTCAAATACTAGTGAAAATCTTGTCCTTTTGGCTACACTTGACTTATCGGAGGTGTATGCTCTATCAACCTTATTTTACTTTTGGTTTTCCAATGGCTCGATTCCTTTTCCATTTTTCTTCTTCTTCTTCTTCTTCTTCTTAAGTAGTTTATGGATGAGTGGTTTTATTTGTGGTCTCAATTAATTATAAGATACTTTCTTCTAGAAAGTTGTTTTATATAAATTCTTATAACCAATTTTATTATTAACTATTATTACATTAAAAACAAACAAAATAGTTTTAAAATGTAGAAGGAATTATTGACTACAACTTAAGTGGTTTTGGTCAAGTGTAGTTCTAATGGCACCCCCAAAGAAGTTTTCACCATTAATCATGATATTGTTAGTTAGTTGTAATACTTTTTGATTCAGACATCATTGACCACCTTGTCGAGCAACTTCCCTCTTAGCTTTCTCAATTGAACTGTGTTAGTTTATCTGATTTCTTCAATGACAAATGAGCTTAACCGCACAGTTTCTAGTTTTCAAGGATTTCTTTTGATTCTACTGTCATATAAAAACCCCAGATCGCCTTGCTTTATATATTTATTTTTTATATGTCAGTTATACTATGCATTTTGCTATCTTTTTATAATTTATTGATGTTGAAACATAATCTATCAGTATTCCTCTAATTGATTTAGTTGGTGAAGTCTCTAGTGCTTAGCCTTGTCAATATTGTATATTAGGATAGAAGATAATTTTACAACATTAGTCTAGAAATGTAGTGGGACTACTTCCTACCCATATATTAAATTAAAGGTATTTGCCTAGTTGATATTTTGTATGTTGTTATATAATCCCATAATATCTTTGTTAATAGATTTAGTGGGCCTAATGGCTCAAAATATGTGCTTTTTGATAGAGGTTACAGGTCCAAATCCAGAGGAGGGTAGAGTATGTGTACCTGTGTAGACTTTAGCAATCAAATCATTGCATGGAAGTGGGTCCCTTATCCCACAAACAAAGGGATATCATACACAAATTTTGTGTCTAGCTTGGTTGTAACCTTAAAATTATATTATTATTATTACTACTGAATTATTCAATCATGTCATTTGTTTGTGGATCATATTGTTGAAATCTTCATATGATTAATTAATAATTTGCTCAATAATTCCTTGATTGCTCCATTTATAAAATCTTTTCCTTAATTGTTGATGATGGTTAATAGACAACCAACTATTGTGACTATATTTCATAAATAAATTTTGTGTCTATTTCTTTTATGCACGACTCGACTAACTCTTCCTCTATCCATTTTTTCAAATATTCAACAATAATGATTATATACTTCACTCCACTTTTTTTTGCTCATTGCAGGAATAGTATGACAAATTTGATCACCCAAATTGTAGAGGGTAACATGGGTTTACCAATTTTAGAGGTACCTCATCTTTCCATAATGGTCAGCCCATTCGCTGGCAAATGTCACGTTTCTTTACATAATTTTGACGGTCATAGTGTAATTTCGGCCACCAAAGACCAACCTAAAGAATCTTCCAAGTTGTTGTATCCGCTTGGTAGTGTCCTCCTATTGTCCCTATCCATTCTCTTCCACATTATACAACACATCATCAAAGGGAAAAAATTGCTCCTAGTTTATATAAATACCCATTCATTCCTTAGGAGCATGTTAAACTCACATGGAATGTAAACAGCCAAATATAAAGATAAGCATTTGATGATTATATTATTCTTATGATATACATTTATAGTACATGGTGTTACCCTTGGATTCATATTCCAAGTGGTCTCTTGGACTTCGGTGGTTGTTCACATTCCACACCAACCCATAGAGGATTAGGTGTCCAACATTACCCCCCTTAATCCGAAGGGGTATGTATGAGTCCAAGAAGAGAGTTGTAATACAAAATGTACAAAAATGCATGGCAACACTAGGATAAATGTGCTCTCTGAAATGTTGGTATAAGAGTGGGTGGTTTAAGGATGACCACCAACACTGGAATGCTTAGTGCAGTTCTCGGAACTCTTCCAAATCTGGCAAGAAGATGAAGTCTTCTGCTAGAGGAAGTGTCCCTAATGATTTGGAGAGGGAAACCTTCAACCTGAAACAAGGAGGTCTACAACCTGCGGTGGTTTAAGGATGACCACCAACTCTAGAATGCTTAATGCAATTCCTGGAACTCTTCCAAAACTGGTAAGAAGTTGAAGTCTTCTACTAGAGGAAGTGTCCCCAATTCTTTGAAGGGAGGTCGCAACCCTGCATAGATGGTTTAAGGTTGACCATCAACCAAAGGCATGCTCAAGGGCATCTTTGTCTCTAGCTACAACTCTAAATCTGGTATGGCAGGTTGTGGCTCAGGCTCGCTTGATGTGGCTTTGAAGCTTGTAGATGACCATCACTTCCCCCCTGTCAGATACAAGGTGAGATGATGGAGAAAACTCAACTGCAAGATTGTTCAATACTCTAGAACAAGTTCTGACATATGATTGAAATATCTTCTTGGTTGTTGAAGCCCATTGCCAAGAAGTGATCCATCCAAGATGAATCTTTGTTCTTGCAGGAGGCTTGTTTTTTAAGCATTTGTTTGAAGAATGAGTGGTTTTATGACAGTGCTCACATGGATGAAGATAAAAATAGTGATCTTTCATATGGCCAACTCGTTCACAATGTTGGCATTTAACATTCTGTTATCGTTGTTGTGGAAGAGGACCAGAACCTGAAACAACTGAAGGTGAACAGCCATGAATAAATTCAGCACTCTGAAATTTGATGGGCTTTGAGTAATCTAGAATATGAAAGGACACAACCTTGTCATATGCAAGACCTATTCTATGCTTGTTATGGACAAGCTCTTCCCAAGGTCTGATGATTGGCTTCGGAAGTGCATACTGAATTTATGCTTTTGCATGCAAATTTTCTCCTGAAATGGGTACTACATCTGCCATTTCTTGTTTTTGATGGGTGTCATGATGCTTATGTTGTTGTAATTCATCTTGCTAAAGCTGGGATTCAAGCTGCAAAAAATCAATCTTTTCCTGTGCATTCTGCAGACATGTTTTAATATCACAGAGAGTGTTTTTGTTGATTTTCACCATCTCATCAACAGTTGAATGAGTGAGAATATTTAATAACTCTAATACATCACCAATCAAAGCCATTTTAGAAAAGAAGTATTAGTTGACAATCACAATGATTACAAAGATTTTCCAATCTCCACTGCAATCAGAACTTTACTCTCTTTGTAGCATAAAATATATCTTTATGATACTTGTATAATAGGCAACAAACTAATCCAATTAAATCTCAATACACATACCAATTCAACACTGTGTATGCCAACATCTGCAACTTCACAATGCAGAGAAGGGATATTTAACCATAGGCTGCTTCAACGCAGAGCTTTAAGACTATTCAACGCTCCAACTTAATTGATCCAAGATATTTTACTTATAGATGCATCAGAATTACATGAAACAAAGCTTATAAACCATGGAACTCAAAAGCACATAAGACAATGCGGAAATAACACGATCAGCAAGAAACCATGACACAAAGATTTGATTACAGGGTTCGTCCAATTTGGACTACATCTTCGGGCCCTTCTTAATAGTGGGGAGGCCTTCATTCATTAAGTGGCATAAAAAGATATAAAAGTACAAGCAACATTCTTTACAATCCTTATACCTCCAAGTTGGAAGATGGATGAAGAATGGAGAGCCCAGATTTAGAAACAGACAATACCACTAACTTCTTGATGAAAAATTGTGCAAAAATGCATATCCAAACACCGAATTTGGATAATCGGGCCTTCTGAAACTTCTCGGAACCTCCGTGATGCTTAAGGCAAGGTCCCGACCTGCTGCCAGGGTCAGGGTCTACTACGATCTGCTTCTCTGAACTATTCAGCCAGTCCTCTCTCCCTTCTTCTGACACAAAAGGGTCTTTTATAAGCATGGCAGAAATCCCACAATACCCAGGCAGTTTTAACACAATAAACCAAGTTAAGCAGGTGGGATCGGGTCGGAATGATACATGGCAACAACCTTACAATTATGGCGAAACCCCTTACAAACATGGCACGAAACTTCTTCAACTGCGCGTGGAAATCGGCGGTTTTTACTATTAGTGTTTCCAACCATCGGCGGACAGTCTCAAGCCCAAAAAATCTGGCACTCTGCGATACAGCGGACCTGCCATAGTTATAAATCACAATGTATAAGACATCGCATCCAGCAGTCCCCATCGTAAATCGTAATCGACACTTCCCTCGCAGATATCAAAGTCCATACACTGCGATAACAGCGAACCCGTCGGGCTATGAAATATAGTGTATAACATATCACGTCTAGAACCCTATCTCAATCGCAACCGGATTACTGTCCGGGCCGCTTCGCAAATTCTAGCCCCTTCTGCGATTGCGATATGCGATATATTGCATCGCAACTAGGCTCTGCCGAGGGCCGATTTTCCTTAAGTCGCTTCTTCCTCTGCGATATGTGATATGTGGCACCAATGGAAGCCTGACACTTGGTGCTTCCCCATTCAGTAATACTTTTTCCATGTCGTCTCCTCCTACCACCTAGACAAGTCAAACTTGAACTTTGACTTGCCCTAACTTCTTCATATGAACTCGAATTTGAGTGTCATTCACACTGTTGGAATTAGGATGATGAGTAATTCGATCTGATGCTAAGTTTATCCAGATCATGCCACTGGTACTTTCTAAAGATCCACATGGATTAATCCTCCCACTAAGAGCTTTTGGACTGCCAAAAGCCCTTTAAGTCAATTGGTAAGTGAGGAAATGGCTCCCTCGTTTTTTTCTTTCTCCATTCATCAAGCTTTACTCGGATGCATTCCTTCGAAGCCCACATGAATGTACTCCACCAAAAGCATTAACACATCTAGCACACTGCCTGTGTCCTCACCAAACCACACTTTCAACCACCTGCATGCAAAACTGGTACATCCTTTGCAATCATATACAAACCATACATGACTCAAACAACCCCTCACTTTCCAAGAGTTTATAGCACACACTCTTTGGTCAAGGATTACATAATAAAAACCAATACCTCAACTACTCATAAGAAAAGGCCACAAACATCATCGTTGCATTTTGAAGCGATGGAAAACACATCATCACTTTTACATTTACTTGCAACGCATGATTTACAAACTGTGGCCATAACAAGCTACTATATCTAAAAAAACCATATTTTACTTAATAAAGAAGACCACCATGAATGTGGTGGATTCATTTGTTGAACATTTTCACCCATTGGCTTCTTTATCGATGCTTTCTCAGCATGACAAGTGGCTCCTTGGTGTCCCACCTCGTTATAGCGACTACAATGATTCTTTCTCCTCCAAACTTTCTGGGTCGTCTTGGAGCGCTTTCCCCTGATGTGCCTCTGATAAGTGTTCATGGATCCCTTACTGTCACTGGAATGCGATGAGGTGCCATCATCATCTTTCGTTGGTGGGTCGTTGGTTGTTTTGGAGCATTCCCCAACTTCCTTCCTGACATACCCGAGTCTTGCATGACAAGGAAATTCCTCCACTTTGATGGGGTTTACGATGCCCTAGCCATTAATGTTGAGGCCCTTCCCCTAATACCGCATTTTCTTCAACAGTTTGGATCTGATACCTTTAGTATGTTTTTCAAAAACAATGAAGTCATCATTAGGAAAGGTACATGAAGATGAAAGAGTCACTTTTACCTCAAGGTGGTTATGCTGCAGCTTTTCCAAGGCTTTGTCCTTGGCTTGCAACTGGCGTAGCAACCTTTGTTTCTCCCTTTCGGCTTCTTGTAGGAGTCTCCTTAGCTTAGTATTTTCTACTTGAATGCTTTGGTTTATCTCCTCAAGTTCCTGGAGCCATGTCACATTGGGTGTCCTTTTTGTTTTTGGTACAATATCTATTAAGACCTTTGTTTCATTTCCTAAATCAGAACCCGAATCAACGGGTCCATCCGCTGCGATCCCAAGAGCTGTGATCTTCCTTTCATCACTGAAATCTAACCCCAAGTTAATTGGTCTACCTCGTGTAAATCTCGTAATTGTGTCCTTCTCATCTTCCTCGGATTCAGATTCGTGATCTTGTTGCATGGTGGAAACTATCTTCTGCCTCTCCTTTTTGTCATTCCTCTTAGGTCTCAGCTCAGGATGCAGTTTCCAGCAACTCTCTTCGTTGTGTCCCTCTTTCTCACAATGTGTACAAGAGGGCTTTGTTCCTCTTCTCTTGGTTGTTGCGGCTCTTTTTGGGTGGTCATTTTGTTCATGTATCCCCCTGCTCTTAAGATGTATGGCCTTGACACTGGTCTCATCGATAGTAGCAGGCTCAAATAATAATAATGAATGTCGTATGTAACTATGTAAGGAACCGATATACTTAGTTATAATCTCTGGTGAATCTAATGGAATGATCAAATTCAATGCTAGCTTCCTAAATTCTTCAGTGAAGTTTTGCCCATTTTGACCCTTACTTTGCCTTAGGTGTTTCCATTCCATTAATTCTTTTTGTTTATATCCCAGAGGGTAAAACTAATTCTTCAATGCAGAAACAAAATTTGACCATGAGGAAAGAAGGTTACTCACATTTTTGTTGCCTTGCATTCTTCTCTCCCACCCAACGAGAGTGGTACCACTTAGTCGAATGGATGCCAACTAGATCTTTGCCTCATCATCTTCGATCTATTGTATATGGCAGTAAACCTCTATCTGCCTAATCCAATTGTTGAGTTTTTCTGCATTACATTCTCTAGCATACATATGCAAGTCAAACGTTACATCTAGTTTAAGGAAAGGTTTTTTAGAGGTATGTCTGGAATCGTGATTGGAGCGATGAGAACTATCACTTGAAGACGGAGAGGGAGGGGGGTCTTCTCCACCATCTCCATGATGTGCTGATCCACGATCATCTTCATCTTTCTTCTCATGCTAGAGGGCCTTCTCGTACTCTGAAAACAATTTTTCCACTTTCTCTACCATATTGTAGAATACCTTGCGGAAATTATGTTGCTCTTCCCAATGAGCCTCTTAATTTTCCATGTTTCTCCTTCGTTGTGCACGTCCTGCTTCGGGATCAAAGGATTTAAGTGTTCCTTCTCCTTTTTGCAGCTTGTTCTGGGTTAGCATATACTCATGCAATTCACATCAACAAAGACTTGCTATAATACCACTTGATCCAAGATCTTTTACTTATAGATGCATTAAAATTACATGAAACAAAGCTTATAAACCATGGAACTCAAAAGAACATAAGAAAATGTGGAAATAACACAATAAGAAATAAACCATGACACAAAGATTTGATTACGGAGTTCGTCCAATTTGGACTACGTCTCCAGGCCCTGCTCAATAGTGGGGAGGCCTTCATTCATTAAGTGGCATAAAAAGAGACAAAAGTACAAGCAAAATTCTTTACAATCCTTATACCTCCAAGTTGGAAGATGGATGAACAATGGAGATCCCAACTTTAGAAACAGACAGTACCACTAACTTCCTGACGAAAAATCATGTAAAAGCGTCTATCCAAACACCCACTTTGGATAATTGAGCCTTCTGCAACTTCTCAGAACCTCCATGTTGCTCAAGGTGAGGTCTCGGCCTGCTGCCAGGGTCAGGGTCTGCTGCGATCTTCTTCTCTGAACTACTTGGCTAGTCATCTCTCCCTTCTTCCAACACAAAAGGGTCTTTTATAAGCATGGCAACAATCCCACAATACTCGGGTTGTTTTAACACAATAAACCAACTTAAGTAGGCGGGATCGGGCCAGAATGATACATGGCAACAACCTTACAATTATGGAGAAACCCCTTACAAACATGGCACGAAACTTCTTCAACTGCGCATGGAAACCGACGGTTTTTACTATCAGCATTTCCAACCATCGGTGGATAGTCCCAAGCCCAAACAATTTGGCACTCTGCGATACAACAAACCTGCTGTGGTTATAAATCACAATGTATAAGACATCACATCGGTAGTCCCCATTGCAAATCGCAATCGGCACTTCCCTCGGTGGATATCAAAGTCCATACACTGTGATAACAGTGAACCTGTCAGGTTATGAATATAGTGTATAACATATCGCATCTGAAACCCTATCGCAATCGCAACTGGGATTACTATCGGGACCGCTTTGCAAACTCTAGCCCCTTCTACGATTGCGATATGCGATATATCGCATCGCAACTAGGCTTTGCCCGGGGTCGATTTTCCTTAAGCTGCTTCTTCCTCTTGCTGCGATATACAATATGTGAGACCAATGGCAGCCTACCACTTGGCGCTTCCCCATCCGCTAAGACTTTTTCCATGTCACCTCCTCTTGCCACCTGGACAAGTCAAACTTGAACTTTGACTTGCCTAACTTCTTCATATGAACTCAGATTTGAGTTCCGTTCACACAGTTGGAATTAGGATGACGAGCACTTCGATCTGATGCTAAGTTTATCCAAATTCTTCCACTTTGAGTTTTGATCCTTTTACCATGCAACTGGTACTTTCTGAATATCCACCTAGATAATTAATGCACTAACAAATCCGCGTACATAACCCAATGACCATAATCAACATTGCTTCAATGCTCAATGCACTGAGGACCAACACAATAAATAGGATGCTAATGTGTTCTCCCAATGAAAATACTTGTATGTCGCTTCTTAATGCATATCCATATACATATTTAGACACACAGAAATCTTTTTGTTCATGAAGTTCCAAATCCTCCCTAATTTGCATCTATGAAAACACATCATGAGTCATATTTGTTGTCATAAATCTGTAGCAGAGGGTAAACATAAGGTTGTGGAGGATCAGATATGAGATCTTATGAATGCAAAAATTGTTACAAAAGAAATGCCTCTTGTAGACAATAAGTCACAATGTTCTCAAGTACGCAATCTATTAGATTGCACAAGAGTCACACATTTTCTTGCTTCATTGTTGGTTCAAAAGAGCCACAGAGTTATCGGATTTGGCTAGAAAGTAATCATATCATATTTCTTCTAGGACGCAGAGGTAATAGTCATATGCTTTAAAAGGAGTTTCGGTCTTGGCTTTAAGGGAGGTCGAGAGGTTACAGTGGTGCTTGGTCACCTTTGTTCAAAAACATCCTGCAAATTAATCAAAACCTTTTCAAGTTGCTTCAAATCTTGAGAAGTGTCCTTGTTGGCATTGATCAAATAATATTGAGTCTTCAATTTACTGTGCTTCGTTTCGTGATAGAATTTGACCCTTCCTTTATTTGACTTCAAAATATAGAGAACATGCTTCAGAGAGAGAGTGTGCCACTTTTGTATTTAAATATTTCCCTTTCTTTGGTATAGAGGCCCCAAAGGTGCAACTCCATATTAGACCGCAAGAGATAGACTTATACTTCTACCCTAAAACGCTTCAGATCATGCTTGAGATCTTCACTGGTCCTTGGAACACTTCAAAAACGTTGAGATAAATCTTTGAGATGTAAGATAGAAGGAACCGCAGAAGTATAGGGTGCTTGATAGCTAGATCAAACAAATTTCGTAGAAATTAGGCCACTGTTCAAGGTCTAGAGCTCCAATAGTATTGCAATAATCCTTGTCCACATATGAATCCTTATTGGAGGACCGAAGTCCTGAAGAAAATTTCGAGGTCTGAAATTAACTTGTTTAATGAAGACTGGGATTCTTCAATGAGAATCTTGTACAACCTAGCATATGACCATAACCCCATAAAATATTTCCAAAAAGGACTTCGATCCTGGCTATAGAGGAAACTTCGTTCATATTTCATTCCAAGGCTAATATGACCTTACTTCATTTATAACATTTCAACGCACCAAAAATCATATAACACTGCTCTCAACTTTCATGGTTTATCAAGGCACCTAACAACATGTTCGTAGGAGTAATACACTGTCATATGCCACACCATACACCATTACACAACCTTGTGTACTGGATGTAACATACCATACGGCCACGGTTTAACGCAAAGGGGTAACATTGCCTTCGAATTTACCATCCAGATTTCACAACTAGCGTATGCAACAACACACAGGTCACAGCAGATGTAAAGACAGTTCACAACATAGAAATAAAATGTCCAACATATAATAAGAATCCAATAGGTGAGACCAATTTTTGTTGCATTCCTTTGTGCATTTGGTATGCACTGAAAAATGTCGTGGTATAGGTCTAGACAAAACTAGAATAAGAAACGAGTCTGGACAGACTACTACACTGATGGGTAGAACACACCCCAGTCCCTGAGATAGTTAGAAAGACAGATATTGTTGGAAACCACAAAGATTTCAATGGTTTAGACTGACAAGCACTTTCTCATAGACCTGCGCTCTGATACCATGTTAAACTCACATGGAATGTAAATAGCCAAATAGAAATATAAGCATTCAATGATTATATTATTCTTATGATATACATTTATAGTACATGGTGTGACCCTTGGATTTATATTCCAAGTGGTCTCTTGGACTCCAGTGGCTATTCACATTCCACACCAACCCATAGAGGATTAGGTGTCCAGCAAAGCCTTTACTTTTTCTAAGTATTATGCAATTTCAATTCCGAGTTGGTACTTCCATGATTTGAAACAAGTGTGCATCAAGAAAATCATCAATGATTCCCTTTTGTTGTTCCTCCATGTCAAGTCAACACAAGTGATACAGTATGATGTTCCTTTACATCGTTGAATAATAATGTCGAATTTGAATTCTTGAAAGAGCAATATCCATCGGTTAATTCTTCCCTAGCGAATTGGTTTATTCACCAAATATTTCAATGCTCGATGATCTATAAAAAATATGAATGAATTTGCCATCAAATATTGTCTGAATTTATGTAAAGTGAATATCATTGATAATACTTATTTATTTATTTATCTCTCTCACACACACACACATAGATACTTATTTATTTATTTATTTATTTGTGTCCCAGACTTGAAACATGAGACTGATAAGAAACTTGAGATGTTTGTATAGTTGTAGGGAAACATGCTTGGTATAGCATGGTAGGGTGGGAGCTAGAAATTCTTATGAATCGAAGTTGTTAATAGTTGGGCGTATAGCCCCTGGCTGCGGGTGTTTAAGACCGCATCAATGCGGAGGAGACGTTGGGCTAGCAGGTGGCCTGGCCACATGGCCACCCACGTTCTCACCCGCGGCGATTTAAGGCGAGCCTTTATCACCAGGTCGGCGCCATTAATCTGGTGCGTGAGTCAGGACCTCCCCTGAAAATTTAAAACCATGGCTCTGGATCGTCTACAACACCTTCTTTCGCCTCCATTGAACTTCTCTTGCCAACCTGTCGCCGCAGAGCCGAGATCTTGCATGACAACAGGGAGGTGTTGGAGTCTCCTAAGTTGTGTAGACTTGGGGAACAGAATTCATTTCTCCCATACTGTTCTTTGCACCCTGCAATTTGAAACCTCGACACCTATTTCCGTCTCTGGTTCGGGACAACCTGTTATCTCCAGCGTCGAGTCTGCCGCCCACTCCCCGCTCACAGCTAGCAATTCAATCTTCTCGACCCACACCAGCTTGCACCACCCCACCCATAGAACTATGCTGTGGCTTCATCATCGCATGCGCTGCAGGCAAGGCAACAGCCGAGGCCGAGCCATCTGCCCCCCCTCTCCATCTCCCTCTACGTCAGCCACTCTTTTGTCCTCCCCATCCTCCACTCCATCCACAGCCCAATTCACGGGCCGCTACCCTGCCACCCGTAGCGGAAAAGGACGCGCTCATCCTGACGAAGCTCAAAGGGTCACTGCTGCTACCCAGACGGTCAATCTCCCTATGTCCCCTCACCAGCACCATCAATCTGCTCAATTTCGCTTCCTCTGCACTCTGAACAGGCCCGCAATAATAGCCACCGTCTCTGTGGAATTCAGAGAGGAGACCTGCCCACAGTCCGTCCCAGCTCACAACATCGTGAAGACCCCGGTTCATGCGCCTCCCGCCTCTGCACAGGAGAAGCCGAGCGCCAGCACTCAGAAGATGGCTCAGGTGCAGCCAGCCACCAGCAAGCCGAAAGCCTCGGGTAGCAGTGACACCAGCAAAGGCAAAGGCAAGAAGACTGATGACACTCCGGGTGGCAAGAAGGTTGCTGAGTATGATTGTGAGGAATACAGATGTTTGATAGTGGAGGAGCCGCCACTGCCTACCGACACCTAGCACATCCATGCAGACAGGTTTCGCCACCCAGCTCAGTTTTTTAGGGGTTTATTTTAATGTTTATTTCAAAATATGTGGTCAATTTGGGGAACTTGCTATAATGGTCTATTTTGATTTAGAAGCTGGCACCCCTGCGCGGGCAGCTTTTTCCACTGTTCTTCGGACTGGTTTCCCCTTCGGGGGCAGTCTCGACTCAGTTTTTGATGTTTAAACATGTTATATCTCTGTTCTAGACCAGCAGAGGCCGGAGCCTTGTTGTAATTTTACTGTTACTTTAATAGAATTAATATTACTTAGAAAAAAAATAGTTGGGTGTATACAACAACACAAGAGAGAATCAATACAACAAGAGAGGAGTGGCTTGTGTGAGCTCTGACGCACTTTAACCAATAATGTAATGTTGGAGGAGAAGGGGAGAGGAGGGGGCATTCCCTCAAGGCCCTCTAATAAACATTAAAGGATCCCTTGTCGGAGAAATTGGAGGGGAATTGCAAATTTTAAAAATTCCCATGAAACATTGCAAAGGGCTCAGTATGAGAATTTATGCATACATATGGTGGTGAAAAATCCATTAAAAACACTAACACTAATGGGATTGGGTTGATGTGGAAGAATTGCATGTTTTATGTTTTTTTGTTGGTTTCTTATTGGATATTATTGCTTTGATTGTTGACTATAAGCATGGACATGTTGCTTTTTTGTGATTTTGTTGTTGTCATGAGCTTTTATGGTTCTTTATTTTCTTCTTGATTCTTTCCTTTCATGCCTTGGGGGCCTTAGGAAATTTGTTGGATGAGGAATAAAAATAATCAAGCTCTGCGGAAGAGCTGAGTGGAACCCAATGGGAGATATGAGACCTGGATGAAGTCCGGTGAATGAATAAAAGAGTTGTGGAAGGTAGGAAGGAAGGGTGTGATAGCCAAGTGGGTTGGTTGGGTCCATGGGAGTAAATGGATGGTGGCATAAAATGGGAATACTTTGAAGCCTTGAGACTGCATGGTCGAGATACATCTATATGCATTCTCTGCGTTATAATATAGAGAAGGAATAAAATATGTTTTTTGGTCCTATAGGCCTTTGGTTGAAAACCATCATAGTAGCAAGATAAGCTACTTATCTTTAAACAAATTATGATTATGTGGATGGTATGGAAACAAAGACGATAATTTCCACGATTGGATGACACTATAAGGTTGTTTAATTAGTTATAGGCAACATGGAACACCATTGGGAAAGTGAGTAGAAAAGGCGATTTCCAGAAATTATGTTGTAATTATGCTCCTAAGCATTGCGGTGAGCATGAATAAAGGAAATATATGCAGGATGAAAATTGATCGTGTATGAACAACAACAACAAAAACAAGAAATTCAAATTCTAATGAGATGTTGAATGTTACAACAACAATAATATCAGTCGATGGTGTTGATGATGGTAGCAAGGAAAAAGGTAAAAGGAAAGGAATTTTGGTGAATAATTCCTTTGGGCTAAGTTGGAAAATTGTCATTCCAAATTAATGTAGGCTTTGCATGGATACAAGAGGTTCTCTTAAGCTTGATTTTTTTTTTTTACATATGTGAATATAAGTTATGTTCATGAACATGTTGATGATTAAATGAATGTATTTAATGCCATTGTATTTGATAAGTGGTTGTTGGGAATCATTCTCGTGGAAGGATGATTATACATGATTATAAAACTTGATGAATATACAAATGACATGTTTGGAGTAACATAATGAGGTTATCCAATGAGATTCCCTGTTGTGTGGGAACCCATTGAGCTAGTGGAACCCTTACTGTTAATTATTTTATTATCATGTGATTATGACATTTAAGTTCCCATGTGTATATCAGGTCTACGACAAGGAAATATTGATGCTGGTGTTGGCAGGTATATTAACTACTAACTAGAATCCTTGCTCAAAGGATTGAGCATGTACGCCACTAAGTGTCGTGTTGAGGCTAGATAAGAGTTCAATGGAGTAGGGATTCTCTAGTGATACCAAGATTGAGAAACCCATGGGGCTTGTTGGATGAGAATCACTAGGGTCATGGTTGTGTTCTTGGGGTTGAAAAAACCAATGGAGATTATGTTGGTTGAGAACTTATTGACTTTGAGGCACCCCAGGGCTAGTGGGTTGATAACACCTAATGTATCCTTGGGGGGCAGCTGAGAACATAGGCGTGAGAACTACTGAGAAGGTTTTCACTAGTTCTCTCTTACTCCTACTAAAGTAACACAACTGACAAACCTCCTTTTCTATTTATACATATCTCTCTCCCCAAGACTAAACTGAGACTTTTTGTGCTCTGCATGAACCCCTGTGATGTTTTGTTGTTGGATTAAAAATCTACGGTGGTGAAATAGTGGGGAGTTGTAGAGAATACTTGAGAAATGGGTTTTGTTAATTATATGTGTGTAAATGGTTGAGAAACCACCCAGAGGGCTGGATTTGAAGATGGAACTAACTGAAGACCGCATGGAGCGGAATAGATGCATTGGGTATTATGCCTTGGGGCTGAGAAAACACTCAACGTTGGTGATGCATTTTGTTTAATATCCACATTGAGTATTGTGCCTTGGGGCTCAGAAAACACCCAGTGTTGGTAACCACACTAAATGGTTAATTTGGAGCTATGTTGAGTGTTGTGCCTTAGGGGTTGAGAAAGCATTCAGATAACTGAGCTTGGAGATAAAGTTAAATATCGCATGGAGCGTTACTAAGTGCTTTCCATGGGGATGATTAGCACTTGATGAATTGAAGTAAAGACAAAGATTGAATATCGCATGGAGCTATGTTGAATGTTGTACCTTGGGGCTAAGAAAACATTCATATGAGCTGACCTTGAAGACAAAGTTAAAGATTACAGGGAGTTATGCTGAGTACTCACCTTAGGGATGACAAACACTTAGATATTTAGCTTAAATTTATAATTTGCAGTAACTTGAATTTATGTGCTAATATTATTTAAGTGAATTAAAATTGTAGGGTTCACCTCATGAATAACACTATCAATAGAAGTGTGATTTAAAAATTGTTGAGAATTTCCTTATGACGAATCTCATGAAAAATTGTGTGCTTATGATGAAGGAAGGTTCACTGCAAGTTAAACAACAACAATTTAAAGATATCAGAGTGCACAACAATGTGTTGGAGATGAATACTCCAAGAACATGGTCATTGTGATGGCACTGGAACCCAATATTGTTAATTGATTTGTCGTGAAGTATGCCATGACGAGTGTAAGGTAGGGAATTTCCTTGGTTACAAGGATTCTTCCTGTAACAGCCCCTGGTTGATTTTTCATCTAAATAAAAATAAAAACCAAGGTCATGGAACATGTATTCCAAGTTGAATGGTGGGTAAACATTGTAGTGGGCATCACCTGCGGTTTATTAATGGATATGGAAATTGGCAAAGGCAAAGACATAATAATTCGAATTTAATTAAGGAAATAAATGAAAATAGGAGAAAAGGAAGATGAAGAGACAAAAATATGCATGCAAGGGAAATTAGAGAGAAAATGAAGGAAAATGAAAGAAAGAGGCTAGACATCAATGATAAAAAGGCATTAGAGAAACAATTGACAACTTTTTGACATTTTTTGGCTCAACCCTTGTTAATTCTAGCTCTCTTACGCTCTTGTACACTTAGAGCATTCTTGGAGCATCCTAGCATTCACTTGGACTTGGAGAGAAGCAAGCAAAGGACAAGTAAAGGAATCGTGGACAGCGGAAAATAAGGTTGGATCAACAGCTATAGTTGGAGTTCATTGCAAGTAACAGGTTGCATGTGTGAGTACCTTAACCTCTTCTAAGGTATATTTATTGTTCATCTGCAGTGGTGAATGTTATCAATATTGTGGCATGGTGGGTGTTCCAGGCGAAGAGGGTTGCTAACCTGGTTCTTTCGTTCTTGTTGTCATTGGCATGGGATTTGCCTAGATTGACAATGGTTTCATCCTTGCCTTGCCATTTCCTAGATAGCCATGATGTAGTGGGTTCTTTATTTTGATTAAGCTTTGGATGGCTAGTAGACTTTGATCTTGATTGAGGTAGTATCGGGAAAATTCACAAGGGTCAAGGGTGGATATGGGCTTTCTCCTGAATCTCTTGATGGATGGGTGGAGACAAGAAAAATCCTCTAGAGCTAGAGAAGGAAGTTGGAGGCATCCCAACTTGTTTGATGTTAGTGATTTCTAGACTGGTTTGGGTGAAATCACTGTGGTTGAGGGTTGAGGTGGTTTGGCCTCTCGAAGCCCTGGTTGGTTTTGTTTTGGTTTAACCCATATGATCACACATTCATGTTTAGAATATGGCATGGGGGTGATTTGCTGAAAGAGAGATTTGGTTCAGCCCAATCTATGGTCAAGTGGTATGTGGAAGTCCCTGACTTGGTTGGCTTTTGCATATGATTAATATGAGTTATTTTCTGATTGTGATTAATGAGAACATGTACTAGTTATTATGTTGATATTATGGTTTTTTTATGGATTATATTCTGGTTATATGTTGGTTATAAGCATGGTTGAATGATGTGTTCTTTCTATGGATCTTGTTCGTGATTTGAGAAGTTATTGAATGGTTAATGTATGCATGGGATAACAAGTGTTGTGGTAGTTACCTTGAGAGGGCATTGAGGCTTCTTGATGAATCTCTGATGAAATTAAGAATATCATGATCATATATGCATTCATGACTTGTAGCTACTATGTTCACTACATGTTTGACGAAAGGTTTATAATGTGACTCGCATGTTTGAGAAAGTTCTAGTCTTAGTATTGATTGTACATACTTGTCATTATAGAATGAGTTTTGAAGAGTTGTGGGTGGTATTGGGCAGTGGTCTGTAGGCTAGCCCTGAAAAAGTGGCACAAATATAGCAATTGCACCCTTTGAACTGAATAATTTTGGTTATAACCATGTGGAAGAAGGCTCATGAGTGTGGTTGGATCCTTCCAACTTTATGCATAGTGTGTCAAGCCTGCAGTTGGGGTGAAAATCTTGAGAAGTGAAAGTTCCAGCTCAGGGATTGATCACTAGTGGTTGTTGTAAGACGCCTGGGTGATCTGATATCCCTAAGGAGAGGCAATATGTTTATGGTTAGTAGACCCTACTTGCATAACTGGAACTTGGAGTTTGGGTCATGTCATAGTAACAATCAACTAATTTTTACCCTAGAGAGCTTGTAAAAATGGGTACGTGTGGGATTGGGTGGTTACAGGGTGGTATTAGAGCGAGGTTGTAGCACTAGATCTCAGGGTACATGTAGATGGTTATGGTTATCATGTGTGTAGTTATTGTTACAATTTCGTATTATTATCATGCATGCATGATGATGTTGATATGTGTTGTTATTGTTATATATTGTGCTAATATGGACTAACTTATGCAAATTCAGTAGCCTCCCTTGAGATATAATGAGGTATGATTTTGATTATATCGTTTATTTGGTTTATCTAACATTGTATGTTTGCAGGAAAAAGAAGATCAAAGATGAAGAGAATAATGGTGGACTACAGTTCACGTGACTCCCCTTACATGCTTGATGTGAAAACGGTGGAATGGAAAAAGGTCAATTGAGCGGCAAGGAGAAGAGTATTCTCCCGATCTAGCAGATACACTAAGGAGTCTAAGGGAAAAGATTAAATGTTGCAAGGCATAT
Organism: Pinus tabuliformis; assembly: GCA_031772625.1. Lineage (NCBI taxonomy): Eukaryota > Viridiplantae > Streptophyta > Pinopsida > Pinales > Pinaceae > Pinus > Pinus tabuliformis. The sequence continues at coordinate 329,349,114 of CM062820.1, forward strand.
AATGACAGTTTGATTGAGACACGAGAAAGACTTGCTAGAGCTCAAGAAAAGCAAGTCGAGGTTAATGTAGTGCTTCTTTAGAGCCTTTCAGATTCGCAGAAGCAGGGATGACTAGGGAACAGTCATGGAGATAGGCAAGAGGAGAGGACCAACGAGGAAAATGGTAACAAGTCTCACAGAAGGCACATGATGTATGAAGATTATACAGTCAGAGGTGGCAAATATTTGGATACACCTGAGAGGAGGGGTAGTACTCATAGATTTTATTCTAGCTTTGGTTCTAAGAGACATCATCGTCATTATCATCAACATCCTTATAGGAGGAGTGAGAGGGGGCACTTGCTAGATGAGTTCAGGAAAGCCAAGCCTCCTAATTTTTATGGGAAAGTGAATAAATCAGAAGATGTAAAGCATGGTTGTTTGGGATGAAGAAGTTCTTCAGATTGCATGATTATTCAAATAAAATGAAACCCAAGATAGATACCTTTTGTCTCAAGTGAAAAGTAGATTTTTGGTGGGAAGATGTTAAGTGTGTCAGGGGAATTAGGGAAGAGGAGCTGATTCGGCATTATTTTAAAAGACTCTTTAGGAATAAGTACTTGTCTAAAAGATATTATGATGGGAAGGCCAAGGAATTCTATGAGCTTAAGATGGGTTCCATGACAGATGAAGAGTACACGACTAAGTTTCTAGAGTTGTTGAGGTATGTTCCCTACCTCATGGATGAGAAGACAAAGGTCCAAACGTTCATCAATGGATTTTCTTTAGCTTTAAAAGATCGAATTGAGTATGATGAGCCTCGGTCATTGGAGGAAGTCATCGGGAATTTGAAGCATTGTTATGAGTAGTCTAAGCGCAAGCTTGAGTTCAAGCGTGATTGGAAAGGTAATGAGAAGAATAAAGGAAAATGGCCTAAGAAGCGAGGAAGATATTAGGATGCAGGTGACAAGGAGAATGTGGGACCTCATAAGAAGTTCAATGCAGTTGAGAGAGGACATGGGTCTCAGCCTGAGGAGCAACAGAATAAAGGCGATGGAAAAAAACCTTTGAGGTGTTGGACTTGTGGTGGAGAGCATCGCAGGAGGGATTGTCCATCACATAAGGGTGATAGGCCTCGGATCTACAACACTCACGAGGAGCAGACAGTTGGAGATGTAGGCTAGAGTATTCCCCGAATTTATGCAACAATGGATAATAGGTAGGTAGATCATCATGCATCCATTATCAAGATGGAAGGTAAGCTTTGTGATCAGGTTGTTTCTATTTTTATTGATCCTAGATCAAATTATAATTATATTAATCCTAACCTGGTGGATCAGTGTTGATTGAATAAAGAAGTGTGTGCATAATCTTGATTGGTGTGGTTGGCTACAGGAACCAATAGAAGATTTCATCATTGGATGAGAGAGCTTAATGGCATGCCTACATTAGCACATCTAAATGTGCTTCCTTTGGTATCATATAGCATGCTTCTGGGCATGGACTGCATGTTCATTCATAAGACCAAGTTAGACTACTATGAAATGGCCATTGAGTTCCTGGATGATGATGAGGAAAGGAGAATGTTGTAGGGAAAGAAGAATCCTACATCAGTGAGAATGGTTACAGTTATGCAGTCAAAGTGCAGTCGCAAAAGGGATGTGTATTGTTTGCAGTTCATATTTCCAGTCACAAAGGGAAAGAGGATGACGATGATGAAGTCCTAATGAAGTGTCCTGCCTTGCAGCAATTTCAGGATGTGTTTCCTGTAGAGATTCTAGAGTTGCATCCTCATAGAGAGGTGGACTTTTCTATTGAGTTAATTCCAAGAGCAACACCAACATCTAAGGCACCGTATAGGATGAGTACTCCAAAATTGGTGGAACAAAAGTTGCAGCTTAAGGAGATGCTTGATAAGAGACACATTAGGCCAAGTGTATCTCCTTGGGGTGCACTAGTGTTGTTTGTAAGGAAGAAGGATGGTACTCTCAAATTGTTCATTGGTTATAGATAGTTTAATAAAGTGACTTTCATGAATAGATATCCATTGCCTCAAATTGATGACTCGTTTGATCAGCTGAAGGGACCTGTAGTGTTTTTGACGATTGATCTAAGATCATGTTATCATTAGGTGCACACCAAAAAGAAGACATCTATAAGACAGCATTTTGCACAAGGTATGGGCAATATGAGTTTATGGTGGTTCCTTTTAGTCTTACCAATTGTTATAGACATTTTTGTGCCTTACAGCTCTAAGCATGAAATGTCCATAAACCAAGGGCTCCTAAGTCCCTAAAAGTGTTGTTCTAACTCCTAAAGGAACAAGGTCGACAAATTACAGCTTCTCCCAGAAGTTCTCCACCAGAAACTGCTCAGAATCAGTCAAATCAGGATCATTTCAGCTGCTCCACTAGCCAAGTGCGTTGCATAGCACCCAAGTCCACTAGCTAGGTGCGTTGCAACGCACCTAAATACACTACCAGGGTGCGTTGAGCGGGAAATGACAAGTGGCAGAGTCATTCCACGAGGTGGAGAGACAATGGAAGCTTCCATAATCTTCTCCAATGACACTTGCCTCACTGAATTCGACCAAGGATGAGTAAGAGGCTCTCAGTCTCCAAGTGGAAGCAAGAACTGACAGAGAGAAGACACTAGTCAAATCATAAGCTGACTCATACTCCTTGCATACATCTATATATGGATCCCTCATCCCAGAGATCTAGAGGCTGGAATTTTGTACATTGCAAAGAATTGTTGTTGGTTTTGAGATAGATATCAGAGTATTGGGTGATTTATGCTTTGTTGGAGGTGAAGAGGGGCTTCTCTGCTGGGAGGTTGATGCTGGATCAGGAATCATCGGTTGTAACTCCTCCTGGATCTTCTTGTTATATCAATAAAACTATTTGAGTTTCTCCTACATGCTTGTGTATCATTGATGTTTGTTACATTTGTATGTTTAGCTTAAATCTGATCCTAAGCTTTTTATGAATATAAACCCATGTCTTTGTATAGTTTCCTTCTTCTGTGATCTTGCAGGTACTTGGTGAAGCTGGGCAAGTAAGGGAGCAGGTAGCTGGAAGCTATCAAAGAGGAGAGAGACTGGATCAAAGGACTAGCGCAAGACACGGGTTGGTTCATCCTATTTCTCTTTGTTTATAGTTCATAAAGAAGAATACAAAAGTAGTTTTCTCTGTTTGTTTCTAAGGTCACTGTCACACCTTAGTGGGATAGGGTCGTTCTGAATAGACACTTTTCCCATTAACAAAATGGTGACTCCGCTGGGGACGATTGTCTAGTTAGCTTGTTTGTGTTTCTCTTGTTGTTTGTTTCATAAACTTAGAAGTAGCAAATCGAACTGCATTTGCCATTAACAAATGCAAAGTAGACATCTGCTGCTTCAATCCATTCACTGGATCTGTTTATGATTTGAACAGCTGATTCACAAATGATCTGATTGCCCTTTGTGATAGCTCTTAGACCTTCTTTAAATCTACCCTCTGATTGTGCATTACTGATTGCTTTTACTCGGCCAAAAACCATAGATTAAACTGTAAACCATGACCCAGAACCCAGATAGAATTCTCGTTTCTGCCCCAGCGCAGGTACTGTGAAGAGTTCCTGCATTTCAGCGCAGTTCCCGAGAGGGAAACCTGCGTTGCAATCCAGTTTCTTTGTGTAACAGGTGCGCTGATCAGCCTAGCCTTGTGCAGCTGAGGTTCTAGTGCTTCATTCTTTCCAGTTTTGTCTCTGATTTTTGCAGCCTGTGATCAGTGTATGTGTCTGTTTAAAAACCCCTTTTCTTTGCCGTAATTCCGCCTCAGTTGTACAAAAAGACTGTAGATGTTTTTTGTGTGTTTGTTACGTCGTTTACAGTTTTCCATTGCAAAAGTATAATAGTCGTACTGTCGTCCTTTGATTTAGATCTGTCGCAAGTGTCGATTTTGATCATAGGAGAAAGTTTATTTGCTGTTGATAGTCGATTATGCTTTTACTTTTGCCTTTGGCTTGAATTTGTGACTTTCTAGTGTCGAAACGAGTATTTATTTCAAAATCATAAAGTGTCGTAATCGTCTCTACCTTTTGATTTCGAAAAGAAGCTTGTTTGTGTTTGTCACTTGAAAGCAAATTCAGATTTGTACAACAACTTTCTTTTTAGGCATCAATATTAAGAAAGTAAAAAAAAAAACAAAACACATGCATGTGCATTTGCATATTGGCAGTCTGTTCGGCTTGATTTAGGAAAAGTGCATTTACAGTGTGCTCTTTGCTCTTTGCGAAAAGATTGTGTCTTTCTTTTCCCTTGTAGCTAGGATTTTCATTGCTGAAAAGAGATAAAAGTTTGTTTATCATCTTTAGATTGCATTTTAGGAATTACATCTACGTCTCGTGGTGATCCCAAAAGGCAAACTTCATAAGAAAGATCAACTTAAAATAAACTCAATGAACTTAACAACGCTTTGTAACTTAACGCACAACATTTAGAGGTCTAGGCTAGAGACGTATTTCGGCGTCGTAAAGCCTGGTAATTGTTGTCCTCACTGATGGTTGGGTGATTCCTCCACTTTGAGATGATAAGTGCCAGTACGGACTTGTGCTCCCACGTACCGTCGAGTATATATTGGGAGACCCCTATAGGCTTAAAACCTTTTATCCATAGGAAGCCGTGTCGACCGCCCTACTGATCGCAATGCACTGAACACAGCATTCGGGAAGATTGATTGCCGTACCGTAAAAAGTATTCTGCAGTTTTGCGATTGGTTTGGTACTCCCTCTACCTAGACCTCCAGAGCAGTCCCTTTCATTCCTCTTCAGACTCCTTAACGAAAAAGGTCCATCTGAGCACTTGTCACTTCAGGCTCATTAAAAATCGAAGGAGACTAGAGTCATCTTTTGTTTTTTCTCGACTCTTAAAAACTGAAAAAACAAGTTGTGTCAAAAGCGTCTAAAATTCATTTAATACAGATACATACTTTTCCTTTTATTTTAGTTGATCGAGTAATCCGCAATCGTGGAAGAAAGTCAATTGAAACCCCGTCGTTCGCAGAGGCTTATGAGTCAACCGTCTTTGTCTCCGGAAGCGAAACCAGTACGGACAAAGCGAACTTGTTTAACCGGATCCAAGTCTCCTATCAAAGTTAGAACAAGTGTTCCAACAACATCAGAGACTCCGGTTACTCCAATCATTTCTGGAATCCCTGCCTCAACAGAAGAAGTTCAACAGCCACAGAAGGACAGTGGTACTGATCCTAGTTTGAGAGTAAACACTTGTGTTACTGAATCAGTTCCATCTATAACCGGTTCAGAGAGTCTTACTCTTCAAACATCTGTCGCTGCTTCTTCGGCACCAGAAATATTTTACTGACCTGACGGTCTTCCCCTTCCACCTGGTCTGATTGCGATAGAAGAAATTGTAGAAGATCCTTAAACAAGTACTCCAACGCACTTTGGAGTCGGGATCACTCTATATCCTTCGACATCAGAAGTTAGTCTACCACCAGCAGAAGTCCCTGCAGAATCGCTAGGTAATCTTTTGGATAGACTACAAATGTCTGAAGAACCGTCAACATCTAGGACTGTGTCTTATGACACAGCGACGGCAGAACTCCCTGCTGTCACTCCGACAATGTTCGCCGGCATACCATCTGTCCCGACTAGCTCACAACCGCTAGAAGGAGCCCACTCAGGGGCTATTTCGACAGTCTGGTCCGTTCCTGTTTGTTCATCCGGAATAACATCTGGAAACTCTTATGTTGAGTCTCGACAAATTGATCCATTTGGAGGTCAATTTGGGCAGCTCGGTCCCCAAGGGCAAACAATTCCCTTGAGTTCTGAATTACCACCGTATGGGGGGCAGTATGCCCTTTCATTATCCCCTCTGGGGGGATATCCATACGGGAGTTCACAACAGCATTCAGGTTATACTGGAATTACCTCAAGTGGTTGGGTACCTATACTACCTCAACAACCAAGAGTTGTGTATTCAATGCAACAATGCGTACCTATGTCGAACATCCCGACTATGCCAGCTATTGTGACGGTGTCGCAAGTTCAAGCGCTGCCTGTTGTATGTCAACCTCAGGTTTCTCAGGTTGTAATGCAACAGCCCCTTGACCCTGCGACTCAACCACAATCACCGACTAGTGGGGCGACACAGGTCCAGACGGGTACAATTACCCCTCACCTTGGTCAAACGGTTAGTATCGGGCATCAGCACATGGCTTCACAACCGTAGCTGGTGCAATACCAACAACCACAATTCCAACAAGTATACCAAGGTGCTGAGCAGCAGATCTTTGCGAACAGTGGACAGCCATACATTCAAAACGGTCAAAATCAACCATTCTATAATGGTCAAGTCCACCAACCTTACCAAACATACCAGCATCAAATGCATTATGCTGGTATGCAAAGACCAACTGCTCAGGCGATTCCATCGTATCCTGGGTATGCTTCACCTAACCTGAATCAACAGTTACCATTCGTGGAAACTTTAGAGTTACCTGATTTAAACCGGTTAACAAACGATCCAATTGCTTACGCCCCTTGGTGGCCAGCGATTCCGCATAAACTTCCATCAAATGTTCCTAAATTTAATGGAAATCCGGGTGAAGATCCATCGAATCACGTGATGACCTTTCATCTATGGTGTTCATCAAACACCCTAAATGATGATTCGATAAGACTTCGCCTCTTTCAGAGGACGTTAACGGGTCCAGCGGCAAAATGGTACATTGAATTGCCTGGAGCTTCGTTCGACAACTTCAGCACCTTAGCCACAACCTTTTTAACCCATTTTCAATTACCAATAAGGTATGAAACGGGAACAGAACTGCTTACCAACTTCAAGCAGACAACGGCCACTCACATATCTGATCATATACATGAGTGGCGACGTCGTCGTAGGATGGTAAAAACGTACATTCCCGATCAGCTATTAGCTGAATGGTTTATCAAGTCATTACTGCCTTCCATCACGGAAGATGTGGCAAAGGGGGGAGTCGTAACGGAAGAGCAAGTGATCGCTCGTGCACAATATCTGGACTTGATTTACACTCAGTCCGGCACGCTCTACGACAAAATACCTGACGCCCCTAGACCAGAATTCTCAATTCCTCCTCCTCCTAAATCGAACAATGACTCTCATGCCGGCGATGGCGTGATTGGCACAACAGACACGAAATCGACAAAGGCTACATCCAAGAAGGCCCGTAAGATTTCAGGTCAAAATGAAAAAGACGAACTTCTTGCTTCGGAAGTAAATGCCGTGTCGACAGATAAAGGCAAAGAAACCAAACAACCAGGAAGCAAGAAGAAAGGTAAAGGGAAGAAGAAGAAACAGGATGAGTCATCTCCTGAAAAATCTTCTTCAAACCCTCCTGGAAATAGGAAACCCCCTGCAGGGTGTCATATATGCGATGAGGATCATTGGACGAGAGAATGTCCATACAAAGCTGAGCTTAAGAGATTCTTTAAAAGTTCGAAAACCTCAGCAGTGTTAACTGATCCGTTTCCAAATCCAGGAACAAATCTGGTTGAAAGTGGAAATGCTTCCCCGTCTCAAGTGCTAATGTTGTCGATTTCAAAACAACAGAATGATGCTTTGATTTCGACAAGGAACAAAGATTATGGGAATCCACAACTGTCGAACAACAAGGATAAAGATCAACCGAGTAGTTCGACAACAACTTCGACAGAAGTTGTACCACCCACCATCCCTGAATTGACAATAAAACCGCCAAAGGGAGTAGTACACAAGTCGACATTTAATCCCCGCGCTAGAGCGGCGCAGCATTATAACATAGTGGAAGATTTGGCACAATCGCCATCCGCTATGTCGACTCTTGAAGTACTACAAAATTGCCCATCCCAAAGGCAGGCTTTGTTATTGGCCATTGGTGGGATTGATCCAAAGGATTCCAATCTTGTATCCTTCGACCACAAAGGGTACGATCCTCAGTTACCAGCTCAATTAGCTTTCCTTGTTCAAGTGAAAGCCCTCAACAGAATTGTTCACCGAACGATTATTGATGAGGGGGCATCTACATGTATTATGTCGATGAGTTGCTGGAAAACTTTAGGATCTCCAACCTTGTCGCGGTCTGCGATGACATTAAAAGCATTCGACGGAAGGACATATACCCCATACGGTATCCTAAATAACTTGAAAGTTGAACTAGGAGGGAAAACAGTAGAAATAGATGTTGAAGTCATCGATGGGAATCTTGATTACAACATCCTACGGGGACGACCACGGATATATGCCATGGCAGCTGTTGTGTCGACCTATTTTAGAAAGAATGCATTTCCCTTTCAGGGAGGGATTACAATCGTCGATCAACAAAACTTCCTCCCCAATGGTTCTCAAGTTACAGGAAGCATTCCCATGATCCATGGAAGCCCCCATTCGCTTCAGAATATCGGAGTAGGCCTACTAAAAGATCCTATACTAGTGGGAACTTTCGCTCTTCCACCTCCAATCAATCTGGCGGAAGTAGCATCAATAGGAACCTGCAACATGATATCTTCCACAAAGATCTCAGAGAACGATATCGACATGGATCATGCAATGGTTTTGCCTCCAAGCCCAATAGAAATATTATAGCAATCAATGTTTCTGGCATGGGAGGCAAACCCAAATCAACGCTCATCAAGCGTTTGGATAGATAGGTCTAGAGAATATGGTACTCCTTCAGATCCTTGGTCGCAAGTGCATGGCACCGACGAAGGAATTCTCCAAGCTATGGTAATTGAAGGAGCACCATGGAATGATTCCCACCATCGTTCTCTTCTTCCAGATTATGAAGAAGATACTCAAAATGACCTTTACCATCCTTTAGTAGTTGATTTTCTATCAAATACTGTAAATACGGTGGATTCCGAGCGAAACTTATCCAACATTGAAGAGACTATAGCCATAAATATCTCGACCAAAACAAATGTTGTAGAGAATATTTATGTCGGCAAATGTTGTTCTCCTTCAGAACTGGAAATATATAACGCTCTTTTTTCGCGAATTCAGAGATGTCTTTGCTTGGTCATACAGTGAAATGCCAGGCATCGACTCGAGTATCGTTGAACACGAAATTAAGATGTATCCGGATGTCAGACCAGTACGACAACGGCTAAGGAAGGTGCACCCCAAGAAAGTCGCTGCCATTAAGGCAGAAGTTGAAAAACTTCTCCATGCTGGTTTCATCTACCCGGTTCCTCTAACCGATTGGGTATCGAATATTGTCCCTGTTATGAAAAAACAGGGGACAATTAGAGTGTGCGTCGATTATAGGGATGTAAATCAAGCTTGTCCAAAAGAAAACTACCCTACACCCTTCATTGACCAGATAATTGATGAATGCGCCGGATGCGCAATCTTTTCATTCATGGATGGATTTTTCGGGTATAATCAAATAAATATCCGCCCACAGGGAAACATCCGAAGAATCAATCGTGGATGAAAGTTTGTTTCTGATATCTACAAGCAATGAGTGGTATGGGGATATAATCATTTATCTCCAAACCCAAAAATTTAGGCCAAACACCACTCACTCTGAACAAAAACGTATACGGTACCAAGCAAAAGACTACATGATCGTCGGTGATACACTTTACCGTCGTGGTATTGATACAGTTCTGAGAAGGTGCCTCACCCATGAGGAGGCCGAAAAAGTCCTGAATGAGTGTCATTCAGGCGCATGTGGGGGGCATCAATCTGGATATGCTACAGCACAAAAAATCTTACGAGCGGGATACTTCTGGCCAACAATGTTCAAAGATTGCATAACTGTAGTCAGAAGTTGCCATGCTTGTCAAATTTTTGATAGCAAAACCAGAAAACCACCCGCACCTCTACAGCCAATAGTTGATGTTGGGCCATTCGCCAAATGGGGCATCGATTTCATGACATGTAACCCCACCTTGACCGGGGGGCATGGGTATATCATAGTCGCAGCTGACTATTTTACTAAATGCGCCGAGGCAATGCCTACATTAGATAATACTGGTGAAACAGTTGCCCTCTTCTTTTTCAATCATGTAATCGCCAGATTCGGCGTACCACAGGCTATAGTCACAGATCATGGATCGCATTTTCGCAATCACATGATAGTTGAATTAGCTGCCAAACTAGGGTTGTCTCACGACAGCTCTACTCCATATTATCCGCAGGCCAACAGACAAGTTGAAGCGATCAACAAGGTCCTGAAACGCATGCTGCAAAGGATGATCGGAGTTCACAAAAGAAGATGGCACCTAATCCTGTACTCAGCTTTGTGGGCTTACCGAACATCAGTAAGGAATGCAACCGGGTTCACACCCTTCCAACTGGTATATGGCCTGGAAGCAGTCTTACCAATCCAGTGTGAAATCTCGTCTCTTAAACTCGCAATTGATCTCCTCCCCGGAACTTCGGAAGAAGAAGCTCGTTTCTTGGAATTAATCCAATTGGATGAAACCCGTCGTGACGCCGCGTTGGCTAACGAAGCCCATAAGAAACGAGTCAAGGCGCAGTTCGACAAAAATGTCAAACCCCGTGTCTTCTCAGAAGGTGACTTGGTCTTGCTTTACGACCAAGAATCCGATAAATTGGGAGCAGGTAAACTTAAGTCTTTATGGATGGGCCCCTATATTGTTAAGCGGGTGTTAGCAAAGGGAGCCTACGAGTTAATGGATTACGACGGAATTCCATTGGCGCAACCTCGTAATGGGTTGTACCTCAAGCATTACTACGCATAGTAGTAACCAGTATGCTTTTGTTATATTTTTGTTTTCGCTAAAGTGTTTGTTTTGGTCGAGTAATCCACCTTTTTACATTTATTGCAGATGTCAAACCCATTGGAGCCATGTGTTGGATATGCCGACGGAGCCAATCGTAGTTCGCGGAACCTGTCCTCCGCAGCTTGGGCCATTTTTGATCCAAGCGGCGAGTTAGTAAGTTTCAGAGGTGTATGTATTGGTCGATCAACGAACAATATCGCTGAGTATAGCGCGTTGATAGAACTTCTCTCTGATGCCATCACTCATGGTATACGTCGACTAATTGTCAGGCTAGACTCACAACTCGTAATACTGCAACTCAATGGTATATATTCCGTCTGAAACCCAGCTATTTATCGCATGTTCCTAAGGGTTAAGATTTTGTAAAGACAATTTGATCTTATTCAATACCAACATATTTCCAGAAACTTAAACACATTAACCGACTCATTAGCAAACTATGTGTTAGATAGACATTTGCAACATTTATAAAAGGAAACACATCATCAATGTTTACATGTGGATCATATAACTCAACCAGAATAAAACTCCGAAAATCAAAATATATATAGTTGTTTATGGTTTACATATAATGTTCTGTAACCAAGACAAAATCGGTCATGCGACCCAAAAACTCAAAATGCTAGGGGGCACCCTAGTCTAATGATGCTCGTGATAGCAAGTCACAGCCTGTGCGATCATGCGTAAGAGACGAATCCATCGTCTGGGCACACCAGTGGTATGTCGCTGTAACCGCAAAGGTAGCTCGTCAGTCCTCACATCTGGTATACCAAGAGTGAGGCCCTCAACCTGCTCCTGCAAAGCTGTGAGAGTCTCGGCCACATCGAGGTCGCGAAGAATAGCCCTTCTGGCGGCCTCTCCTGCTAGAGCAACAGCTGGTACTCTCAGGCGAACTACTGGACGAACAGGACCAACATCTACATGTACACATGAGTTTGATCAGAGTCTTGATAGAATAAAGCACAAGGACATTATAAACAAAAACAGTAAACAGCAATATGGTCAGAGATTTTACCAATAGCACCCCACTGCTCGCCGTCCGGCAGTACTAAATCTGGATCACCCCGGAAGTCCATGCCAGCATATGGATACTCGGCATAAACCATCTCCTGACGATCAAACCACCTGAAGAAGGTATCAGAAAATGAAATCTGAGATTGGCCAGCATGCCTAGACATATGGTCAACCCATCTCTGCATACGTGGTTCAGTAGGAGAAGGTAAGTCGAGTGCAATGTACTACGGCTGCATCAGTGGTATCTTCTCCAAGGCAAAGGCGGTCAGAATAGAACCGTACCCAAAGTTCTTCAACCTCCCGTTCTTTATCTTGGTCAACTGTTCCTTCATCACAAGAAGTACTGCGTCGCACCAGTTGAACACCTTCGGTTGAAGGCATTCCAAGGCATGCTGCATATAGGATCTGTTGGCCACATGAAGAGACGCACTACCGGCCATCCTACCAAAAGTAAACAGGATAGTCCTAAGAGACCTGTCAGTAACATCACGGATGATGATCTTGCCGTCTTTACTCGGCTGAGATCCTTCTCTGCAATACCGGCGGACATAATCTCTCACAGAATCGCCTCCTCGGGCCGAACCTGACAAAGAGATGGGGGCACCCCACCTCGACAAGCCAGTCAAGAAATAGATGTCTACTGCAGTCAAGGGGATAGATTTGCCCCTAATCTGGAAAACCTGGTTGATAGGATCCCAAGCATCGAGCAAATACTGCAGTAAGTTGATCTGCTGTCTCATGCTAGAAATGCGGAAGAATTTCAGTAAGCCACAATTCCGCAGCGCGTTCACTGTAACTGGATCATGTAGGGCAATCATGTCCTCTTCTTCATGCTCACGTTCTCGCCATGTAAGGGTCATCTTGCTCCAAGATCTCTGAAAAACCAACAAGAGGGGAGTTAGGTCCTGATTTTGGTGAGAAACAGGCAAAAATTCCATGAAAAATTGTGCAACAAATTCCCTTTCTGCGCCCAACGCACCTGCAGCAGTGATCTAGGTGCGTTGAATGTCAAACTGCCTTCATACAAGCCAGCATTCAACGCAGGTTTCGATGCACTGAGGGTGCGTTGATGGCAGAACGAATCCCTCAAACCCCAGGGGCTCAGAAAAGCAGGGAATAAAGCACAAAATACAAAATGGAAACCATGAAATGAAAGAGCTCAGGTTTAGCTCCTACCTGGTCCAGACGGCGCCGAGAATCGTCCACAGAATCTCCCGAAATCAACTGATGAAAATCGAGGGGGAAAACACCTCCAAAGCTCCAACAAACCAAGTTCAAATGAAATGGTAAAATGAGAGGTAAAAAACACTTTTTAATTACTTTTACGTAGTTCAAAGTAAAATATTAGCGTTTTAATCTCGTTTTCAAGCAAATATTGTTCATTTCTAACTAGTTTGATGAAGCAGTTGAAAATACAGTACGATCTTTGGAAGGACAAAGCTATCTATGGTAAAAATCAAAACAAGACCATCTAATCGAGCAGTTTTAGCGCATAGTTCAAGCTCGTTAAAAAATAAACATAAGATATGAGCAAATGTTTCCACCCGCGTTTAAGCTCGTTAAAAAATGAACTATTCCCCGGTAAATAACCACCGTGAATGAAGCATTTCAGCCATTAAAGCCTTGGTCGTGTTTGCACCGTCACCTCCACTTTTCCATTGGCCGATCATTCACCTCCATTTGATTGTTTACCCATTTTGAGGAACAGTTGCGAAGAGTGATTTCACTAGCCATCCTTGTGACACTGTCGTGATTGGAAAATCCCAACCCTTACCTGGAATCAGCTGCTACCCATTTTATCACTCGTTCCTCAAAAGACGAGTCTTCTTTAAGCTCTTTTCAACTGACTCGTAAAATATGAAAAGATTGCCGAGTTTTGGCCTTCCAGCTCGTTAAAGCGACAGGAAGTGCTATCCCTCCTCTAGATTTTAATCTTTTTGGACTTGAGGGATTATTGCACAAAAAGATCGAGCGCTTGTTTTGTTCGGCTCGTTAAAACTATCGAAAATTCATCCCTTCTGTATTGTTTTATACTTTTTCGGACTTAAGGGATTAGATGACGAAAAGGGAATTTCGGAGTTACCTTTACGTACCTTTTCAGACTCTCTAAAAATGAAAAGGACCGAGTTATCTTTGTCGTTAGACTCGTTAAAAAGATTAATAGCGACAAACTTGTCTTTAGACGAGAACGAGTTTCACTATCGCTAGGCTCGTTAAAACATAGCGATGGGTTTGCCCGAAGGGTAAATTATAGAACAAGCATATGTTATCCTCCTCAAGCTTGACAAAAATAAAGAGGTACTGGTCAGCAATGACTGGGGAAAAATTGGGAAGAAAACTCAAAGAATCTTTATTGGTAGCAAGTCGCTCTTGAACATGACACTTCCACTCCGTGCCCGAGTCGGGTTGGGTTGTTTCATTCACCAGTCACATCACCATGGTCACGCCATACCATCCACATTTGGGGTAAATGCTACCAATCCATCACATAAGTGTCGTCGACATGTTCAAGAGAAGTCATCCAAAGAAGTCACCTATGTCCCATCCACTACCATACATTATACTTCATTCTTTCATGACCGCCATCCTGAACCATATATCATCAGATCGTTTTCACCTCCATCAAAATCATTTGCTCCGTTCCGTGTCATTGATGTGGGATTCATTAAGGCCCTCCTTTGACGGATCACTTCTTGTCGACATCAGCTCATTATCCAAGAAGTTGATCTAGGAACACCCCATTCGGTACTTTGAAGCTTGCATGCCTCAATGGCAAGTTTCTCACTTCTGGCGACAGGTATACATCAATGACCTTCGACCGAAAGATTTTGCGTGGTGTTCGACGCCAAGTCCTTTATTCACACCACATGAATTGTACTACAGTACCTTGAGGGTCATTATCATTATCGGTGATTCCTCTCGCGCTTGTTAACAGTTTACATCATTGACTGGTAATCAAGCGATGTCTTTCCATGTTCGACTTCAAGACATTTCTCGCATGGATCGACTTGTACTTCGAGTGAAGATCGGACGAGATTGAAGACCCCGGATCTAGTTTCATCCGTCCGGGCTGCGATATATATTCAGGAAAATAAAGACATTGAAATGTACAGCACTGCAGCACAGATAATCATCCTACCAAAAGGATGATGGCTCTATCAGAATCATCGGTCTACCATCAGACGATTGTCTATCCTATGTACATGAAAATGAATTTATAAAACTGAGCATGGGAATGCCCGCCTCAGCTAGATCATGAAAACAGTATGAAGATAATGTATTGTATTGTATCTTATTACAGGTCTCCTCCCAGCATTGAAAGAACTTCGGATCCTCCTAATAAAGCATTTCACCCGATAAACGGCCTCATACTTTAGGGGGTAACTGTTATAGAAATTTTTGTGCCTTACAGCTCTAAGCATGAAATGTCCATAAACCAAGGGCTCCTAAGTCCCTAAAAGTGTTGTTCTAACTCCTAAAGGAACAAGGTCAACAAATTACAGCTTCTCCCAGAAGTTCTCCACCAGAAACTGCTCAGAATCAGTCAAATCAGGATCATTTCAGCTGCTCCACTAGCCAAGTGCGTTGCATAGCACCCAAGTCCACTAGCTAGGTGCGTTGCAACGCACCTAAATGCACTACCAGGGTGCGTTGAGCGGGAAATGACAAGTGGCAGAGTCATTCCACGAGGTGGAGAGACAATGGAAGCTTCCAGAATCTTCTCCAATGACACTTGCCTCACTGAATTCGACCAAGGATGAGTAAGAGGCTCTCAGTCCCCAAGTGGAAGCAAGAACTGACAGAGAGAAGACACTAGTCAAATCATAAGATGACTCATACTCCTTGCATACATCTATATATGGATCCCTCATCCCAGAGATCCAGAGGCTATAATTTTGTACATTGCAAAGAATTGTTGTTGGTTTTGAGATAGATATCAGAGTATTGGGTGATTTATGCTTTGTTGGAGGTGAAGAGGGGCTTCTCTGCTGGGAGGTTGATGCTGGATCAGGAATCATCGGTTGTAACTCCTCCTGGATCTTCTTGTTATATCAATAAAACTATTTGAGTTTCTCCTACATGCTTGTGTATCATTGATGTTTGTTACATTTGTATGTTTAGCTTAAATCTGATCCTAAGATTTTTATGAATATAAACCCATGTCTTTGTATAGTTTCCTTCTTCTATGATCTTGCAGGTACTTGGTGAAGCTGGGCAAGTAAGGGAGCAGGTAGCTGGAAGCTATCAAAGAGGAGAGAGACTGGATCAAAGGACTAGCGCAAGACACAGGTTGGTTCATCCTATTTCTCTTTGTTTATAGTTCATAAAGAAGAATACAAAAGTAGTTTTCTCTGTTTGTTTCTAAGGTCACTGTCACACCTTAGTGGGATAGGGTCGTTCTGAATAGACACTTTTCCCGTTAACACCAATGCTCCAGCGACCTTCATGTGTTTGATGAAAAGTGTGCTACACCCTTATATGGATAGTTTTGTGATATTTTTTTGTTGATGACATATTGCTATATTCAAAGAATGAGGAGGAGCATGCTGAGCACCTGACAACAGTGTTCAGATTGTTGAGAGAGCATTAGTTGTGTGCCAAGCTTAGCAAGTGTGGTTTCTTTCAGACTTAGATTCATTACTTGGGACATGTTGTTTCCAAGGAAGGGATAACAGTGGATCCAGAAAAGATTAAAGCTATCATGGAGTGGAAAATTCCTAGGAATGTGAATGAGGCCAGATCATTCATGGGACTAGCAGGTTATTACAAGTAGTTCATTAGGAACTTCTCAAAGATCGATGACCCTATTACATATTTGCAGAGGAAAGGGAAGGAATTTGAATGGACTAAGGAGTGTGCAACTAGTTTTGAGGAGTTGAAGCAATTACTTACAAATGCTCCAGTTTTGAAGATTGCAAATCCTAATAAGGAGTTTGTGGTTTGTACAAATGCTTGCAAGGAATGAATTGGTGAAATCCTTATGTAGGAAGGGTAGGTGTTTTGTTATGAATCAAGGGAGTTGAATGAGAACGAGTAGAACTATGTGACTAGTGATCTTGAGTTGGAAGCTATCATTCATGCATTGAAGATGTGGAGACATTATCTCCTTGGCAGGAGGTTTGTTACGATGAGTGATCAAAATGGACCAAGGTATATTTTTGACCAACCCAATCTAAATGCCAGGCAAGCTAGATGGTTGGCTACCTCAGTGAGTTTGACTTTGAGATCAAGTAAATTAAGGGCAAGGAGAACAGGGTTGTAGATGCTCTCAGTAGGAGAGTGCAGGTGAACCATATTTCTGTTGTGAGCTCTTATGAGACAGATTTGTAGGAGCGAATCTTACATGCAAGGTGGATGATGAAAAGTATCAGCAACTGAAGCAGAGATTGTAGAAATAGGGTTATGTTGATAGGGATGAAGAGTATCACCTCACGACAGATGGATTGGTTAGATTTAAGAGTATGATCTATGTGCCTGACAATGGTGATTTGAAGAAGCTTATATTGAGAAAGTTTCATGTCAAGCCATATTCAGGCCACCCAGGATACCAAAAGACTTTGTCAAATGTTGAGAAGTTCTATTATTGGTCGAATATGAAGAAAGAGGTGACTGAGTTTTTTCCAAATCATTTGGGTTGTTAGCAAGTGAAAGATGGATGCAAGCATCCAACTGGCCTATTGCATCCTATTCTGATTCCATAATAGAAATGGGAGGTCATTTCCATGGACTTCATTACAGGTTTACCAAGGACATTGAGACAACTTGATTCCATCATGGTTGTGGTTGATAGGTTGAGCAAGGTAGCTCACTTCATTCTAGTGAAGTCTATTAATTCAGCCAGTGAGGTAGCTCATATCTTCATCAGGGAGATAATAAGGTTTCATGGAGTTCCCAAGAAGACTGTATTAGATAAAGATGCTAAGTTCACTTCCAAGTTTTGGAAGGAGTTATTTGCAAGCTTGGGGACAAAGTTAGCTTTCAGTACAACTTATCATCTGCAGACAGATAGACAGACAAAGAGGGTTAGCAATATTCTTGAGGATATGTTGAGGATGTATGTTATGCATTAGTGGAGGAGGTGGGAGGTGTATCTTCCACTGGTGGAGTTTTCTTATAATATTGGGTATCACGAATCCTTGAAGATGAGTCCATTTGGGGCTCTATATGGGTGGAGTTGTAATACTCCTATCGGCTGGAGCGATCCAATGAACATGGTGTTGATTGGATCATACATGTTGGTTGAGATGGAGCAAGAGATGTAGGTTACTAGAAGGAATTTGAAGGCATCACATGACATGCATAAGAGTTATGTAGATTAGCACAAACATTCAAGGAGTTTCAGGTTGGGGAGCATGTGTATTTACGCATCAAGCCTAAGAGGAGCTCCTTGAGGATTGGGTCATGTGCCAAGATGGCACCTCAGTATTGTGGGCCTTTTGAGATCCTTGAGAGGATTGGACTAGTGGCCTACAAACGTCAGCAATGAATTTCCATGATGTTTCCCATGTTTCATTGCTTAAGAGATATATGCAAAATGTTGATCATGTGAATTATTGATTTGTATTGTAGGTGGAACCAGAGGGAGAGTTCCAGCCAGAGCCACAATGCATATTACATCGGAAACAACTCATGCTCTAGAACAGAGCAATAGAGCAGGTTAAAGTGTAGTGGAAGCACTTTGGGCCCGATGAAGTTACATGGGAGATGGTTGATCAGATGTGGGCATCATATCAATCTTTATTTATTGGTTGAAGAAAATGATTTTTGGTATGTGTGTGTGTGTGTGTGTGTGTCTTGCTAGTCATAATTGCCATAGAACATTGAGGACGGTGTTCCCCCAAGGGGGAGGGGTTTGTAACAACCACTGGTGGAATTTTCATGTAAATACATAAAAAGCAAGGTCATGGGACACATATTCCAAGCTGAATTGTAGGTAAACATTGTAGTGGGCATCACTTGTGGTTTATTAATGCCTATGGAAATTAGCAAAGGCAAAGAGGCAACAAATTGGCATTTAATTAAGGAAAATAGGAGAAAAGGAAGAAGAAGATACACAAATATGCATGCAAGGGAAATTAGAGAGAAAATGAAGGAAAATGAAAGAAAAAAGGAAAATTGAAAATTGAAAGGAAGAGACTAGACATCAATGATAAAAAGGAATCAAAGAAACTATTTACAACTTTTTGATAGTTTTTGGCTCAACTCTTGTTCATTCTAGCTCCCTTACACTCTTGTACACTTAGATCATTCTTGGAGAATTCTAGCATTCAATTGGACTTGGAGAGAAGCAAGCGAAGGACAAGCAAAGGAATTGTGGGCAATAGAAAAGAAGGTTGGATCAACGGCTACAGTTGGATTTCATTACAGGTAACAGGTTGGATGTGTGATTTCTTGTTAAGATTTAGATACATTATACATGCATGTGGTTCTTTGGTTATCTTGTTGTCATTGGCATGGTATTTTCCTATATTAAGAGTGGTTTTGTTATGCTCTTAACCTGTAAGACAATATTATAATACCAAATATGCGAAGAAATATACCCAGAACATAGAACAATGAGAAATAATAGCAAGTATTTTATTATTCAGGAAGCAATGTTCACTTGCCTCTTCGAGGGGGCAACCTCCAATAGAGCTGAGCTCAATTACAAAATAAGACACGATGCTCCTCGAGGGGAGTCTCTATCCTTTATATAGGATTCATACATGCAATACCATGGTTTTTATTAATACCATCTATCTAATACCATGGCCCATTTGCAACTAACTGTGGTCCCTGCATTAAATGTAGGTTAACCACTTACAATTATTAATATGGGCTTTATTTACTCTTTACTTAACTATAACTATGACTCGATCCTATTACATAAATAAGGGGGTTAGGGTTGGACCCTAACATGCCCTCCCCCATAAGAATAGCCTTGTCCTCAAGGCTGAAGCTGCAGAAACTGCTGAAGGATAGTGGTTGGTTCCCAAGTTGCATCTTCCAGAGAGGTGTCTTTCCACTTGACGAGGACTTCCTTGATCGTGCGGCCACGCAAGTGCCATTCTTGTGTGTCAAGAACCTGTTCAGGTTGGAGCCAGATTGACCCTTCTTCATCCACTTCAGGTAGACTGGTTTGAATTCTGCAATGGTTCCCAATCACTTTCTTGAGGCATGAGACATGGAAGACTGGATGGATTTTTGCAGTGGGTGGCAAAGCTAGCTTGTAGGTGACTTCTCCAATGCATTGAAGTACTTGATACAGTCCGTATAATTTTGGAGATAATCACTGATAACCCTTGTCTTTGAGTGATGTTTGCTTATATGGTTGCAGCCTCAAAAATACCTAATCCCGTTCTTGAAATTGGCGTTCTGAGTGATGTTGATCTGCCTGTTGCTTCATGTGGTTTTGGGCTTGATGAAGATTCTCTCTAAGGTGGGCCAGCATGGTTGCGGTTCTGTAGGAGTTGATCCATTGCTTGTACCTTCGAGCATCCCTTGATATAAGAAGTAGGGGAAGGAGGGAGTTGACCATAAACTGCTTCATATGGAATCATTTTGGTGGTGGCATGATAGTTGGTGTTATACCACCATTCGGCTAGAGGTAACCACTGTACCCAGAGATGTTGCTTTTCTAAAGTGAAACACCTAAGGTAGGTCTCCAGACATTTGTTGGCTGCTTCAGTTTGACCATCAATTTGTGGATGATAGGAAGTACTAAGTTGTAGTTGGGTACCTTGTAGCTGGAAGAGTTCCTGCCAAAAGTTATTGGTGAAGATCGGGTCATGATCAAACACAATGGAAGTGGGCATGCCATGCAATTTGAAGATCTGGTCCATGAAAGATTGAGCGACCAAATTCAGTGTAAAAGGGTGGGGTAGGGCGCAAAAATGAGCATACTTAGAAAGTTTTTCCACAACCACCATGATGAATGACTTGTTTCCTGACTTTGGAAGACCCGTAATGAAATCCATATAAATCTACTTCTAGATTGAGGCCGGGATGGGCAATGGCTGTAATGTGCCTAGGGATTTGATTGTTTCTCCTTTGTGGCGCTGACAGATGTCGCATTCAGCTACAAAAGTAAGAATGTCCTTTTTCATGCCTGTCCAAAAAAATGATCTTCGAGTGCGAGCATACGTATTGTGAAAGCCTGAATGTCCTGCAGTGGGTGATGAGTGCAACTCTGCCAAATTGCGGCTTTTGAGGGTGGATATTGGTGATATTACAACTCTGCCTTTGTAGCGAAGAATCTCATCCTGCCATGAGTAGCCCACTATGGAATTTGGATCCGCCTGCAATTGATTAATGAGTTGGGAGAGCCAGGGATGTGAAAACCATTCTTTGGGAGCCTCTTCAATCCATTCTGGAATGGGAAGGGAAATTGCGAGCAGGGTACTTTCCTCCTCAAATTGGTAGGATAATGCATCTGCTACAATATTTTTGCACCCTTTCTTGTAAATTGTCTCACAATCATATCCCAGCATTTTGGTGAGCCATTTATTTTGTTGTGGTGAGGATAGGCGTTGCTCCAAAAAATATTTAAGGCTTTGATGGTCTGTGTGGATTTGGAAACGTCGCCCCAATAAGTATAGTGGCCAAGTATCTACTACATGTAAGATGGCCATCATCTCCTTCTCATGGGTAGATTGTCCCAGATTCTTCCCACTTAGTTGTTGGCTCGTGAAGGCCAAGGGTTGACCTTCCTGTATTAAGACTGCCTCAATAACCATACTAGAAGCATCACATTCAATCACAAAAGATTTGGTGAAGTCAGGTAGTGCTAAGACTGGAGTGGAACACATGGCATGTTTGAGAGCTGTAAAGGCTTGTTGTGCTTCATCATTCCAGAGGAATGAATTTTTCTTGAGGAGTTGAGTGAGGGGCCTAGCAATGCGACCATAATTGCAGAAAAATTTGCGATAGTAGCCTGTGAGACCCAAAAATCCTCTCAAGCTCTTCAAGGTCTTTGGTTGAGGCCAATCCTGCATTGCCTGGATCTTTTTGGGGTCCACCCTGACACCTTCATGCCCCACAATGTGGCCCAAATACTCAACTTCTTCAATGCCAAAAGAGCACATGGACATCTTGACAAATAAATTATGTTTGCGGAGCAGTTGCAAGAGCATATCTACATGCTGAAGATGTGTGGCCCAGGTGCGACTGTAGATGAGGATGTCATCAAAGAAAACAAGGATAAATTCTCTGAGATATGGTTTGAGCAAATGGTTCATAAGGCTCTGAAAAGTGGATGGGGCATTACAAAGACCAAATGGCATGACCAGGAACTCATAATGGCCTTCATGAGTTCAGAAAGCAGTCTTTGGAATGTCGACTTCTTTCATGTGAATTTGGTGATAGCCCGAGCAAACGTCGAGCTTAGTAAAGAATTGAGCCCCATTTAGTTCATTCAGCAAATCATCAACAATCGGGATGGGAACTTTATCTTTGACCGTCAACTTATTGAGGGCCCTAAAGTCTGGACACATATGCCTTTCTCCATCTTTCTTGAGCACCATGACCACCGGCGATGAATAAGGACTAATGCTGGGACGAATGACACCTGCTTCCAAGACTTCCTTGATTATTTTTTCAATTTCATTCCTTTGGGCGAATGGATATCTATATGGGCTCACATTTGGTGGTTGGGCCCCTGGGACCAAAGTAATGCTATGATCATGTTCCCCTCTCAAGGGTGGAAGCTCATGAGGCTTGTCAAAGACTGGTAGATGGTTGTTCAAGATCTGTTGCATCTCAGGATGAATATGAAGAGAATTGGGTTCGAAGGCCTAGATGGCATTAAATTGGGCTATAACTTCATGGTGGCCCTTTTTTAACAATTTTTCCATCTGATGTGAGCTAATGATAGAGGAAGCTCCCACCTGGAGTCCGCGGAGGGTATGTGTGTGGTTGTTCTGCTTAAAGCTCATATATAACTCCTAGAAATCCATTGTGATTGGGCCAAGTGTGCGAATCCATTCAGCACCTAGGACAATGTTTCACCCTCTCATGTGTATGGCTAACAAGTGGGTCTTTAACTGATAATCCCCCATTTGAAGTTTGACATTTTCACACCGGCCTTCACATTTCAATGTCCCCCCATCAACAATTTGGACTTGAAAGTTAGAAACTGCTCAGACGAAACAATGCACTGCATTCGCGACTCTTTGATGGATAAAATGATGTGTACTGCCACTATTAATCAAGACTACTACTGGGCGATGCTTAATAAAACCTCTGATTTTGAGAGTTTGGGGAGAAGAAATCACTGCCAAAGCATGCAGCGAGATAACTGGTTCTTCAGGTACATTGTCCTATTGGTTGTCCTCTTCTTCCTCCTCTGGTTCCTCAAGTGGTGGGGCTTCCTCCGAGGAACTGTGATCAGTAGCATCAATTTGAAAGAATTTGGGCTCATTGCATTTATGCCTAGGGGAGTATTTCTCATCACAATAGTAACACAATCCTTGCTTTCTTCTTTCCGCCATTTCTGCTCGTGACACCTTTTGAACCTTGAGTGTCTGGGTAGTGCTTTGAGCTTGTGTGGGGCGACCCTTGGTGATGAAATTCGGGCGATTAGACTGGGCCACTAACGCACGTTCTACTTCACAAGCTATCCTGCAAGCATGCAGCCATGAGCTAGGGTGGTGCAGTCAGACGTGGGCTTGTATCACTTCTTTAAGACCACAGACAAAACATTCCACGTAGAACTCATCGTGTAGACCTCTAGTGCAGAAAGCTAAGGCTTCAAAGGTTGTAATATATTCGTTCACTGTTCTTGTCTGTTGGAGCTTAGTGAGACGACCCAAAAAATTAGAGTCCTAGTCAAAGTGATCCGTAAGAGCTTTTTTGAATATCTGCCAAGTCAAGGGCCTTCCATAGCAACATTGATGCCATTGCCACCATTGCCATCTTTCATTGTCCAAGTACATGATACCCACACTAAGCTAAGTCGCATCATCCAGGATGTAATTCAATGTGAAATATTGCTCCATTTGTGTTATCCATGCGGCCGGGTGAGAACCATCAAATTTATACATGTCCAGGTTGGGTGGTTGCAGATGGGATTATTGGTGGGTGCCAAAGAGGTGAAGGGACTAGCTTGACTCGCCCTTAATGTTTTCATTGCCAATATGTGCCTCTGCGCGTTCCTCCACCTTACCCTTTGAGAGTGTTTCATTTAAGGTCTTCAACTGCAACATGACATCTTTTAATTGTGATTCAAGGTTTTCAATCCTCTCATTGGCCATAGCTTGAGCTCTAGTTTGTACCATGCACCGATCCGATGTACTTGAAATTTGGGACTGCCCGAAATTTTTTGGCACTAACAATTGAATGGTACCACCTTGCTCAGCTCGTCGACCTGATTCTTATGGGGCTAAGTCTCCAATAAGCGTCCCGTGGGGTCTCCTTGCTTAGGAATACTGCAGTAGTCGAATCCCAGAAATGTCAATGCTGCCTAAAGTCCTGCGAAAATCATGCCCAGGTATAGGAACCCACACAATTAGTCAGATCTGAATGGCAGATCTGATTGTTGCGACGGCTACAGAGCCCAAACTGCTAGATTTGGATGGCGGATCTGATGGATCTGATAGATCTGAATGGCTGAGCTGATAGATCTGAACGGTGGAACGGATTACTGCTGCTGCAACAAAACCACACTTGCGAGATTTGATCTGGAAAAGATTATGTGTGATCCAGAGATAGAGAAGGGAACTATGGTCTTCAAGAGTGCCAGGTGCTATAGGTCACAATATACATAAGGGTCTGACAGTAGTACTCAGCCCAATTTTTTAGGGCACTAACCAAGGAGGATCAATCGTACCCTTAGCCATACAACACGCGAGTAATCTCTCCGAGTGCTGGTCTTGGTGTACTTTAGCAGCAAGACGACTGACGGTTTATCTATGGCGAGGTTTCAAGGGAGCTAGGGGGCTTCCGATATACCCAGAGGGTACTTGGAAGACAGTCCATGCGCGGTTCTATCTAATGCACTACTACTCGAAGGGGTACCCATAGGGGTTACAAGGGAGTCCAACAAGCGTGACCACCTCTTATATTTCCTGCGTGCATGCCTCCTCAAATTGGCAGGTTTATGCGCTCAATGACAAATCCTGTGGTTTAAAGACGCCGGAACACATCTCTAGCCAAAAAAAAAATTGCTAAACACTGGAGATCCCACTGGCCTTGGAAAGCGCTTTGATACCACTTGTTATGCTCTTAACCTGCAAGACGATACCAGAATACCAAATATGCGAAGAAATATACCCAGAAAATAGAACAATGAGAAATAACAGCAAGTATTTTATTATTCAGAAAGCAATGTTCACTTGCCTCTTCAAGGGGGCAACCTCCAATAGAGTTGAGCTCAATTACAAAATAAGACACGATGGTCCTCGAGGGGAGTCTCTATCCTTTATATAGGATTCATACATGTAATACCATGGGGCAATATCATGGTTCTTATTAATACCATATATCTAATACCATGGCCCATTTGCAACTAACTGTGGTCCCTGCATTAAATGCGGGTTAACCACTTACAATTATTAATATGGGCTTTATTGACTCTTTACTTAACTATAACTATGACTCGATCCTATTACATAAATAAGGGGGTTAGGGTTGGACCGTAACACGTTTCAGCCTTGCCTTGCCATTTCTTAGATAACCATGATGTAGTGGGTTCTCTATTTGATCAAGATTTGGATGGTCGGTAGACTTGGATCTTGATTGAGGTGGTCTCGGGAAAATTCCCAAGGGTCAAGGGTGGAGATGGGCTTTCTCCTAGAACTCTTGTGGATGGGTGGAGACAGGAAAATTCCTCTGGAGTTGGTGAAAGAATTAGGAGGCATCCAAGATTGTTTGATGTTAGTAATTTCTGAACTAGTTTAGGTGAAATCATTGTGGTTGAGGGTTGAGGTGGTTTGGCCTCTAGAAACCCAGTTGGTTTTATTTGGTTTAACCCATATGATCTCATGCTTGGAATTTGGCATAGGGGTGATTCGCTGAAAGAGAGATTTGGTTCAGCCCAATCTATGGTCGGGTGGTACGTGGAAGTCCCTAACTTGTTTGGATTAGGCATATGATTAATATGAGTTATTTTATTATTGTGATTAATGAGCACATGTATTGGTTATTATGTTGATCTTATGGTTGGTTTGTCATGGATTCTATTCTGGTTATATGTTGGTTGTATGCATGGTTGAATGGTGTGTTCTTACTATGGATCTTGTTCATGATTTAAGAAGTTATTGAATGGTTAATGTATGCATGGGCTAACAAGTGTTGTGGCAGCTAGCTTGAGAGGACGTTGAGGCTTCTTGATGATTCTCTGAGGAATTTAAGAAGATCATGATCAGATATGCATTCATGACATATAGCTACTATGTTTATTACATGTTTGACAAAATGCTTATCATGTGATTAGCGTGTTTAAGAAAATTCTAGCCTTAGTATTCATTGTAAATACTTGTTGTCATTCTAGAATGAGTTCTAAAGAGTTATGGGTGGTACTGGGCAGTGGCCTGTAGGCTAGCCTTGAAAAAGTGGAACAAATCTCACAACCGCACCCTCAGAATTGAATAAATTTGGTTATAACCACATGTAGGAAGGCTCGTGAGTGTGGTTTGAGGCTTCCAACCACATGCACAGTGTGTCAAGCTTGCAGTTGGGGTGTAAAGCCCGAGAAGTGAAAATTCCAGCTCAGGGATTGATTTCCAGTGGTTGTTGTCAAACATCTGGGTGATCTAATGTCCCTAAGGAGAGATAGTATGTTTACGGTTAGTAGATCCCACTTCCATAACTAGAACTTGGAGGTTGGGTAATGTCATAGTAACACTCAACTCATGTTTACCCTGAGAGCTTGTAAAAGAGGGTAATTGTGGGATGGGGTGGTTACACTTCCTATACAAGGAAAAGGAACTGGATTTCCTGAGGGACTAGGAAATAAAGAAGGGGCACTAAGACATGAAAAATAAATTAGTTTTAGTAGATCATGAGCATGTTGATTGGGATCAAGGGTACATTGGGTGTGTCTCAGGAAGCAATGAGTCGAAACTGATTGGAGAAAAGGTACTGAGCACAGTGGATATTGGAGGTGAACGACACTCCAAAGGACAAGTTATAAAGATGCAAAAAGGCGCTGCAAAAAGCATTGTCAACAGTAAATAACCATTAATAAAATGGTTGCTTTAATGGGGTGCCATACCCATTGAATTTGTTGGCCAAGCAACTATGAAAAATAAAGGTAATAAATGTACTTGTAATGAGTTGTGTTTATAAAGTTCACAAGTAAAAAGTTTGTGTTCAGTAACAGAACACTGAGGATGGCATTCCTTTAAGGGGACGGGGTTTCTGACATCCCCTCTTATTGACCCCTCTTGTAATAATTTTTATGAATTGTAAACCCACTTAAATTAAGGTTTCATAGCAACTTTTAAAATTTGCAAAGCCCCTTCAATTTCTCCAAGGAGGGATCTGTCAATGTTTATAAGAGGACCTTAAGGGAATGCGCCCTCCTCTCCCTCTCTCCTCCAACATTATACATTGTTGTTTAAAGTGCCTCAAAGGTCACATGAGCCACTCCTCTCTTGTTGTACCAATTCTCTCATGTGTTGTCGTATACACCCAACTATTAGTAGCTTCAATGCATAATAATTTCCAGCTACCACCCGACCATGCTATACCAAGCTTATTGCCTTGTAGTTGCACACACATCTAAAATTTATTATTAGTTTCATGTTTCATAATTGGGACACAAATATATATATATATATAGATATATATATATATATATATATATATATATATATATATATATATATATATATATATATATATATATATATATATATATATATAGATATATATATATATATATATATATATATATATATATATATATATATATATATATATATATATATATATATATATATATATATATATATATATATATATATATATATTACAGTAGCCTCGAGGGTTAGCTCAATTGATTGAGTTCCCGTTAGCCTATGTATGTACGTATGTATGTATATGCTTCAATATGATTTCGATCTCACCCTTACAAGATTCAGGAATCAACATTAATCAATTTTAAAATCAGTCTCTTTGCCAAGTCCAACCACCATAATGAAAATCAACCTTCTTCACTAAGATCAACATCATTAATTAGAAATCAATCTCCTTATCATGACCAACATCATTAATTAAATTCACTCTTTACCGAGAGTAGTATTACTAATTATAAATAAACTTCTTTACCAAGATTAGCATCACGAAATTTGCAATCTTGAAGGATCAATTAAAATACAATCTAATGTTAGCATTGTTGTGATGGCATTGATGTCAATCTTTGTGCAGTGATGTCAACCTCAATGCATCGATGAGATGATTGTGTGAAGGGAAGTGTTGACGTGGTTATGTGGCATCGTTTGAGTATGTCGATTGCTGCAGTTGAGTGATGAAGTGTGCTACCTATCCAGTTGGAGTAGGAGCCTTGGTCAAAGCATTCATTTAATCATAAAGCTTTGAAGGCATTTGTACCTCAAGAGATCAACTCAAATGTTGCTAAAAATGACATAGTTGGTTGGGCCTCAGAAAGAAATTTCTAGTGATATATGGCAGCTTGAAAAACTCCAAAGGATGAAGGAGTTATGGCCAATTAAGGTTTTGGCAGGGTTTCGGGCCTCAAGGTTCCACACAATGATGGGTTGGTCAAAAAATTTAATTTTTAATCAAATTGACAAGCTCAGGAGTGATGGTGCATTTAAAACATTATAACATACATTAATCATGCCCCAACCTTTATTATAAGTTAAGTATGGAAACTCCAAGGTCCCAAGGTAAACAGTATTAAAAGACAGGCTTTGTTCTCATTAACTATTGCAATGTTTCATGTTGTACCCCAACCCCTTTGTAATATCGACAAATTTATGTAGATCCCAAGGTCTCGAGATTGGCAGGCCGAAGAGATGGAACTTTTTCCATAATTTGTTGTGAAATTTGGCATCTCACCTTAGGACAACATGGAAAGGTGCAATGGAGTGGACATCTCATGGTTTCGAGACTGACAGAGTCTGAGAGACGGGACTATTCCCCGTTAGTTTTTGTAATATTTCATGTCTTGCCCCAGGATTGGAAGCAGGTATTAAGTCATGGTAATGAGTGATCCCAAGACCAAGACATTGAGACTAGGAATAATAAAGGACTTAGCCACAAACAAATGACCTTGAGACCCCCTTTCCTTCCATACAGGTGAAAACTAGCGATATAACACATGGCATGCTCCCATCATCCAATGATGACAACATGGCATATGAGGTGGTATTCAGTTGATGCAGGGATGATGTCATCTCACCACAGGAGGACCAAGCAGTGACACCATTCAAAGCAAGTTGTGATGACGTAATGGTGGGGTGATGAGGTAGTGATGTGGCATTGACTGGATGTAGAGGCAATGAAGTGGTGCATAGGTGGCATGTAACACAACTGATGATGCCAACATGATGAAATGATGACATCAACAAATGACATGGCAACCTCGAATAGTGACACATGGCATGGAGATTTGGTATTTTCAAGTGGCCAAGTGGGTCATTTTTGGATGACACGTGGTAGTAGTGATGTCAATAGTTGATGTGGCTCTTCCTTGAGAATCATGCTAGGAGGTCATGTTAGTGAATTTTTTCCTGTGTTAAATATTTTTCGGGTCATTCAAGCTATTTTAGTTATTTGCGAATTCAATGTTCTAGCCTCACTGCTAGAGTACAAAGATGAAATTCCCTGAATGAGAATGGGACCCATTCCATTCAGACCATTCAATTTGTTCGGACCATTTGAGAATAAATTGTTGGCATGCAGAGAAATGTCTCGAACCCCCAAACTCGTGTAAAACATGGATCAAACCCTTCTGGCTACTTAGGCCATTTGGGAAGAAAATATGTGGAAGACAGATGGTGCATAGTGATTGGCTGGTAAGGATAGCATGTGGCATCGCTCAGATATGGCCATGTGGCCCATATGACATCATTCGACAATCTGGCTATTTGAGCGTTTGGGCCTCACCATAGGCATACAGAGGAATTTCTCACCAAGAACATATATGGGACCTAACCTAAGTTTGGGTCATTCGGACCTCGGAACCCCTAACAAGTTGAAATTATTTGAACCCCCATACTTCCAATGAGAACTTTAAGTGTCAAGGGGATGGTCACTGTAGTATACCTAGGGTAGATAATATGGGGTACATAGGTAGGTACCGAAGGGAATAATGTAATAATGTAAGGATGATAAACAAATGGGCCATAATTAATAAATAAAGTGGTTAACCCACATTATGCAAAGGACCACAAGTAGTAAGGGAATAATGTGATAAGCCCATTGTATTAGGTGTATGGTATTGAGAGACCCATGGTATTGTATGTATGAAGCCTATATAGAGGTTAGAGACTCTCCATTGAGACATGTCAAGACTTGTGTATTGACAAGCATATGGATTGTGGAGTGATCTCCTTCCTTAAGGAGTAGTTGTATGGTGTTACCCTAACTCAAGGATTTTCTGAAGATATCAATAAAGAAGCATTTTCATTCAAGGAATCTCTTGTGTTGTGTTTTGGGCATATTTTGCAAGTTTATATATTTGTAGTTCAGATCTACTACAGTCACTCCCATAGTCACATAGAAAAGGAGCCCAGTTGATTAAGGGTGTGGGAACATCGCACAACCATGGAAATTAAGCACCTCCAATTGTTTTTCCTGTGGTCTTTGTACTTGTTCAAATGCAAAGAAGGGTTGAAGGCTTAATGAATCAACACAATCATAATTTGCATCTGAATATGGCTAATTAGTAGTTAATGGAGTTGTTCAAAGCTTATGGCTTCTCTGATGGTTCATCTCATCTGCTGTATAGTTGATAATAAATTGCATGGCTCAAACAAATCAAGCCACACCGACGTATCCCTCGCGTCATGAAGAATTTAATGAGGAAAATGTCTCAGGTAGGGAGTTTAGTAATGAATAGTCCAATGTATGTACAACAACTTAGTTGTAGGTAGGGTGAGCCATACATGAAATTAATAGTGTTGATAGTGTGTTGTAGTTCTTTCTCCTAGAGACCGGTGAGACTTATAGAACAACAATGGTGAACATACATGTGCCTGATGATTGGGTAAAATAT
The DNA here is from genome assembly GCA_031772625.1 of Pinus tabuliformis. Classification (NCBI taxonomy): domain Eukaryota; kingdom Viridiplantae; phylum Streptophyta; class Pinopsida; order Pinales; family Pinaceae; genus Pinus; species Pinus tabuliformis. Next base: position 329,380,039 of record CM062820.1, read on the forward strand.
GCCCATACTCAGGTTGTTAATGCAAATCAACGAGTCATGTCGGAGCAGCATGATCCCTATATGAATGACATAATTCTCTGCATCAAGTTGTGTGTAACAGAGGAATAAAACACAAGAATGTCAAGAGAGACAATGTGGGTAATGCAACAGTGTAAGAGAATGAGTGTGTTTGAACGAAATGGTTGCAGAGTGAGGTTGTGAGAGCGTATGGAGAAGAGAAGGTCGAGTGTTGCTATTATGCAAATTGTATGAAAAAGTCGAGTGTTGTTGAAGAGAAGAGAGGCAAGAGATATTGTGTGTGTATTTTAGGAGAACAAAGGGTCGAGTGTTGATAGAGGTTGTGTATGAAAACAAGAGTAGAACAAAGAAAGAGCAGAAATCATGCTAAGTGTGAGCCAAAGCAAAGAGTAGTAAGTTCCTTATGGATAGTAGGTTGGTGCCTGCACAACAGGAAGTCAGTGCTTCCGTCTAAATGGGTGTCTAATGGATAACTTGGGGGTTGGTGCCTCCTGCAAGTGGGTGCTTGCAAAATCAAGGAGTTGGTGCTTCTTGTAAGCTGCTTAGATGTCTACCAAAGAGGGAGTTGGTGTTTTTGGCTAGTGGGTGCTAGCAAAACACATAAGGGAGTTGGTGCTTCTTGTGAGTGGGTGCTCATGAAACATGATGTAATCTGAGTGGTGGATTTAGCTTCACATCATAACAAAACAAGATTTGTGGTTTTCTCCCTTTATGGGTTTCCACGTTAAATAGTTATGTTCATATGTGTATGATTCTCATGGTATTGCAGAGATGTTCATGTGATGTCTTATTTATTTTTTATATAATATATTGTGGAATGTTCACATGAATGGTTTCCAATAAAAAGTAAAATTATAATTTGGAAATGATTATTTAAATTAGCCTCAATATTGATTCAACCCTCCTCTCAGTATTAATCATGTTTCCAACAATTAGTATCAAAGCGGGTTCCTTCAAGCACAAATTAACCACTTGAAGGTAGATCTAAATGAAACATGGCTAATCAAGATTAGCTAAAACTAGGGGGGTAACATTTTTTAATGCTCTCTGGCACGTAAGAATGGAAACCTATATAATGGCTCAATATTTTGATATATGGTGCTCTATAGTGAATGGAGTAAAGAATGAATATGATAGTGAAACAAAAAATATTATCTTGAAGGGACTATCAGATTCATACTCAAATAAAGTGAGCCATTGCAAGTAGGCCAAAGACATGCTCGAAAAGTTGCATTGTATGTATGGAGGAAAATGTCACGAGGCTCATGATAAGGTTGAAGAACCTTGTTGCTCAAGTAGTGAGTCAAATCCTAAAGAAGCTATTGTTGGGGATAGAGAGAAGAAAAGAAAGTAGAAGAAGAAAAAGGCATCCCAGAGGAAAGAAGCTCAAAATATTGAAGATCTCCCCCCCCAATGAGAAAGTTCTTGCTCATCACTCTTGAAATGAAGAAGAAGATCCTAAGGAAGAAGAATCTACAAGTAAGTCATTTAGCCTCTCGATATCCATATGCCTTTTCTAAAGAAAAATATAGTCATACATCTAGTAGTTGTGAAGAAATACCTACATTTGTATAATAATAGATGAGGATACCTCTCAAGAAGAGGAAATAACACTCCATGAAGAAAATGAAAGAATCCTTTGTAGTTGTGAAGAAAGGGCTAAAAGTGAAATAGATCTTGGTTGTGGATTGTCAGTACCTCTAACATAGCAGAATAAGATCTAGATGAAAAAATATATATATTAGGAAGAAGTTCATCTATTCTCTTGAAGAGATCAAGGAGCTTTCAAAAGAAAATCAAAATCATAAGGAGCAACTACAAGAATATGAGCTTGAGAATGATAAGTTGAGAAAAACAATTGTTCATCTCAATGCTCTATAAGAAGAAGTCAACAAGCTAAATGAAGTGTTGACAAATTAGCTCAATGAGAGAGAAGCTTATAGTGAGAGACTAGAAGCAGAAGTAGTCTCTTTGAGACATGACTTAGAAAAGGCTATTTAAGAATTGTCTCGATGTCATAAGCTTGAAAAGGGCTCCAATATTTTGAATGAGATCCTCATTAACCAAAGATATCCTCTTATTAAGACTAGAGTTGGATATGAAAAAGAATAAATCTCCAGGAAAACGAAGGTCAAGGAATTAGCTAGCCAGGAAGATAAATTTAAAGGATCTAACAAAAATAAAGGCAAAGGAATTGTTGGACAACAACAACAACAAAAGAATAAACAACAACCTCTAAGAAAGACAATGAGCAAAGGTTCATATCAGCAGCAAAGCATTGGAAGAAATATTAACGACTAGAAGAAGCAACAACAACAAAGAATTCTCCAAGAAAGTAATTCAAATAGCCATGGAAGACAGATGACGAACCAACAAAGGTCCTCTCCCCCTCAAGTACAAAGTATCTTCAAGTATCAAAATCTCTTTCATGGTTATTATTTTCTTGCAATAATTATGGACATAAAGCCATAGAATATAGATGGAATGCAAGAAAACATAGTATGTGGAGTAGCAACAACAAAATGCATAAGATTCCAAGCAACAATCATGTTGGCAACAATAATTTTTTTGGCATGAATGTTGTCAAGAATAGCAATTCTTTTGCCCCATTCTTGTATCATGTTGAATGCTACAGTTGTGGCAATTTTGGGCACAAAGGCAACAATTTTCCGATATGAGAAGACAAGGGATTTCTCACAAAGCGTGCAACAAAGAGAAGCAACTCAACCATTGAATATGAGAATAAATAAAAGAATAAAGGAAGATGAATTTGATTTTGGCGCTAAATGTAAAGGCAATGTGCTAAGAGGAGAAAGGAATCAACAAAGTTCAGATCTTTTGCTTAAGAAAAACCAGAGATGAATTAAGAGGAATGATCCTCTTACTCCCTTGGCAGACCCCTCTATAAGTAACAACTTCAATAAGCATAGGCTTCATGTAAGCAAAAGCAACAACTACCCAGATATTTTTTCATTGCAAATCAAGCGAAAATAAATGAATAATGTGCGGAGAAGAAAAGAAGGACAATTAGAGAAATGTAATCTAACCCTATGTGGTTGAAAAGGGAATGACTAGTTGCATAACGATTGTAGAGGTTCAAATCACTTAGAAAAAGAGTGTGGGAGTAAGTTGCCTATTCGCTCAAGACAATATAAGCAAAAGAAAGAACTTACTCAAAGGAGCTTGAACGAGAGAGCTGAAGGGGATGCTCCCATCAAGGCTCAGCCCATCGAGGTATGGAAGAAAAAGGAGAATATGCTCAAGGGAGTAGATCCTCGATCTCTCTTCATTAAGAGGAAGAGGATGGCTTCAAGTGAATCCAGAAGTGTCAGATGCATGCAACTAGAAGAAATATATAAAACGATGCATCTAAAGGATTGAGGTAAAGACAAGCTCATTTGATGTTACTATAATGAATTCATCTATTTATACATAACAACATTGTAGGAGAAAGTGAAAGTGTAGCAAATATGGTATAAGGGGGAGTACATAGTGGCATTTCATGTTGCATGAAGAAGATGAACTGTAGTAGAAGAGTGGAGTGTTAAGGGGCCCAAAGCAAAAATAGGTCCACGGGAAAATATCTCAAGCAAAATAAATAAGTCAAATGGCAGGAGATGAAAGAGGAGAAGAGTACATAGACTCGAGGGAAGCTACATAATCAAAAAAAGCATGCATCACCCATTGGTCTCAAGAAGAGTTGATTGCCAAGGAAATGAAAGTCCCTAGTTAAAGTAGCTTGATCTCAGGGGGAGAGAAGATGATGACTAATATGCTTAGGAAGGGTTAGCACAGTCACTCAAGAAACAACAATAGTGGAAGAGTAAGCCAAAAAAATTGTATCACCAACAATTAGTATCAACAGTAGAAGATGTACCATTTGTAGTATGGATCGATACAAAAATGCATTGGCAGATAAGAGTGATTGGCCATTGGTCCTCATAAGAAAAGTCAGTAGCCATAGAGCATCAAAAATAGATAAAGATCCAAAAAAGATAATATATGTTTAGGGGGAGAATATCAAATATATCCAGCGCCCTAGAGAAGATAAACAACCCCTAAGGAGACAGTTAAGCTTACAAAAGGAAGAGTGAGAAAATCCTGGTGCTCATAAGGAGAATGAACTTCTAAAAAGAGATGGTTGTTGCCCTTTTCCATTGATGTCAAAGGTAGAGATAGAGAGAGAGAAAGAGACATCAGAGACATCATGACTTGATCTTTTAGGATATTTCTCTCAAGTTTTGGGGGAGAATGAGTTAATATGATTGCTATATGTAGCATTTCAGGAATTTCCATCAATGCCAAAGGGGGCAGATTGTTGACATTGTTGTGTTAGCATTGATGTCAATCTTTGTGTTGTGATATCAACCTTGGTGCATGGATGATCTGACTATGTTAAGGGAATTGTTGGCATGGTTATGCGGCATTATTTGAGTATGTTGGGTTCTGTGGTTGAGTGACGAAGTGTGTTGCCTATCTAGTTGGAGTAGGAGCCTTAGTCAAAGCATTGAATGAAGGTTAATAGATTTGAAGTAATTTCTTCCTCAATAGATCACCTCAAATGTTCCTAAAAATGGCATAGTTGGTTAGGCCTCAGAAATACCTTTCCAACAGTATATGGCAGCTTGAAAAACTCTAAAGGACGAAGGAGTTATGTCCAGTTGAAGTTTTGGCAGGGTTTCAGGCCTCAAGGTTCCACACAACCCTGGGTTAATCAAATTGTCAAGCTTAGGTGAGATGACACATTTATAACATTATAATAGACATTAATCATGCCCAAAACTTTATTATAAGTGGAGTATGGTAGCCCCGAGGTCTCGATGTAAATAGTCCTGAGAGATAAGATTTGTTCTCGTTAACTATTGTGATGTTTCACATTGCTCCCCAAATCCTTTGTAATATCAGTGGAGTTCTGTTCTGATCTCAATCTCTCGATATTAACAAGCCCAAGAGATAGAAATTTATGTGAAATTTGGTGTGTTTACCTAGGCCAACATGGAAAGTCACAATAGAATGGAGGTCCCGCTGTCTCGAGACTGGCATAGCCCAAGAGACGAGACCATTCCATGTTAGTTGTGATAAGATTTCATGTCCTGCCTTAGGACTAGAAGTAGGTGTTAAGTCATGGTTATGAGTGGTCTCAACACTAAGAAGCCGAGCTCAATAATAACAAAGGACTTAGCCACAAATAAAGGACCCGAGACCCCCTTTTATTTTGTACAAGTGATAAGTGGCAACATAACACATGGCATGATCACATTGGCCAATGATTACAACATGGGAGATGAGGCAGCAGTTGGTTGATGTAGGACATATGTAGCGATGACATCATCTCACCCTAGGAGGACCAGGCAATGACACAATTCAAAGCAGGTTGCAATGATGTAGTGGCGGGGTGATGAGGCAGTGGCGTGATGCTGACTGGATGTAGAGGCGATAACGTGGTGCATAGGTGGAAGGTAACACAACTAATGACATCAAAAAATGACATGGAAGCCTCAGACAATGACACATGGCATGTAGATTTGGTATTTTCAGGTGGGCAAGTGGGCCATATTTGTGTGACACGTGGCTCCACTCATAGACAAATACTCAGCAGTAGTGGCATTAACAACCGATGTGGCTTGTCCTTGAGAATCATGCTAGGAGGTCATGTTAGTGAATGTTTTTTTTGTGTGTAAAGACCTTTTGAGCCATTCAGATTATTTTAGGTATTCGATAACTTGGTGTTCAAGCCTCGCTACTAGAGTATAAAGGTGAAATGTCGTGAACCCCATACTAGCATGGCACCCATCCCATTCGATCCATTTGGGCCATTCAAGCTATTCAGAACATTCAAGAAGAAATCGTTGATGTGCAAAGAAATTTCATAAATGCTCGAATTGATGTGGGACCCAGTCCAATCCCATCCAGCTACTTAGGCCATTTAGGAACCAAACAAGTGAAATATATATGGTGCATAATGATTTGATAGTAAGGATGGCATGTGGTTCCACTCAAAGGAGATCACGTGGCCTAGATGACATCATTTGACAGTCTAGTTATTTAAGAGTTTGGGCCTTACCACGAGTGTACAAAGGAAGTTCTCACCCCAAACATTTATGGGACATAGCCAGATTTCAGGCCATTCAGGCCTTGGGACCTTAGCAAAGTCGAAATTGCCCGAACCCCCAAACTTTCAATGAGCACCTTAAGTACTAAGGGGATGGTCACTCCTGCAGTCACATGGAATAGGAACACAAAGGATTAAGGGCACAGGAGCACCGTGTGGGCATGGAAATCAAGCACCTCCAATTGTTTTACATATGGTCTTTAGACTCATTCACATGCAAAGGGTTGAAGGCTTAACCACTCAACACAATCATTGATTGTGTCAGAATATGGAAACTTAGCAGTTAATGGACTTGTTGGAAACTAATGGATTCTCTAATGGTTCATCTCATCAACTATAAAGTTGATAATGAATTGCTTGGATCAAACAAATCAAGCCACACCAGAGTATCCCTCACGCCATAAAGGATTTAATGAGGAAAATGTTTCAGGCGGGGAGTTTAGTAATGAACATTCTTGTGTATGTTAATAGTGTGATGTTGATATTTCTCCTGGAGCCTTGTGAGCCTTACAGAACAATAATGATGACCATACATGTGCCTAATGGTTAAGTAAACTTTGCCCATATTCAGGTTGTTAATGCATACCAACAATCCATGTTGAAGTACCACAAGCCCTGTATGAATTACAAAAGTCTTTGCATCAAGTTGTGTAACAAAGAAACAAAACACAGGAATGTTGAGATAGATAGTGTGGAGAATGCAACAATGTGAGAGAATGCATGTGTTGAACAAAGAGGATTAAGAGTGAGGCTATGAAAGCCTATGGAGAAGAGATGGCCAAGTGCTACCGCTATGCAGATTATATGAACAGGGTGAGTGTTGTTAAATAGAAGAGAGATGAGAGTTGTGTGTGTCTCTGAGGAGAACAGAGGGTTGAGTGTTCATGGAGGATGTGTATGACAATAAGAGAGTAAATCAAATAGAGAGATAAAATTGGCTTGAGTGGGAGCCAAAGAAAATAGCAATAACTTCCTTATGGACAACAAGTTGGTGCATGCACAACAGGAAGTCGATGCTTCCATCTAAGTGGGTCTCTAAAGGATAGCTTGGGGGTTGGTGCCTCCTGCAAGTGGGTGCTTGCAAAATCAAGGAGTTGGTGCTTCTAGTAAGCTGGTCAAATGTCTATCAAAGAGGGAGTTGGTGCTTCCTGCTAGTGGGTGCTTGAAAAAGACATAAGGAAGTTAGTGCTTCCTGTGAGTGGGTGCTCACGAAACATGATGTAATCTAAGTGGTGGATTTAGACTCCAATCATAACAAAACAAGATTTGTGGTTTTCTCCCTTAATGGGTTTCCATGTTAAATCTTTGTGTTCATATGTGTATATTGCTCATGGTATGATTGAGTTGTTCATATGGCCTTTTAATTTATTATTTACATAATATGTTGTGGAATGTTCACTTGAATGGTTACCAAGAAAAATGAAATTATAGTTTGGTAATGATTGTTTAAATTAGCCTTAATATTGATTCCCCGCCTTCTTAGTATTAATATTATTTCCAACGTCTAACACATCAGCATCAATCATCTTTAATTTCATAATTATAAAAGTCATCATGGATATGTATGTGATATACAGCCCGCAGTCAACACATAGCCATCAATCACAACACTATAATAAGCTCTCACTTGATCAAGCAAGCAATCATCAAGCGTAGACACTTTATAACTAAGTCATATAATCTTATGCTCCCAAAGTTCCAGCATACGACCTTTGCCTTTGAGCCCATCCAATCCAAATATTGAACCTGGATGCTCTATCTTTACCTTGCGACAGACTCTAAATATGTTATTATATTGTTGTCGAGTCCAAAATTTATCTACAAAGGTCCAATATTGAACCTTCTACTCTAATACCACCCTATAACACTCCCTTCCACAATGCCAACTTAAAACAACCCAGTGGAAGGTGTCACTTTCATTTAACCCGACCTCCATAGTCCTATCATAGAAATGGGGTCACAAAATTCCTTAACTTCCAACTTCTTCAAATCTAAAAATTAATACTACCATCACATGTGACTTGGTGAGAGCTTTCCAACGATGTAAATTTTATCCCGCTCTGACCTACGAATCAAAAGTTATGGCCATTTAAATATTTGGTCATTAACCATTTGCCATGTCATCAATTCACTACCACGTGGTGTCCCTGTGCCAACCTCTCATCAACAAATGTGCCCCCGTGGCATATTACATGCCATCCCCTTTTGGGCCCCACACTCCAAACCCCTTAGTCTATCACGTGATCATTTCTCATTATAACTAATCTCAACCTTGGCCTTCCTCCTTGACTTACATCAGTTAACACTTATCTAATAACTCAAGGCGAGAGGAATTCCTTTTTTTGTCACCTAACAAGAATCTCTCAATCATGTCTATTGTGCCTCAACACTACCACGACTTGTTATGCCCGAGGTCTCGATATGGACTTATTCCCATGAACCGTCAAGACAATTCTGGTCTCACCTACCATCTCTTGCTCTCCTCACTACACTGCAATATCTAGCTCCTTCCGAAGTCTTGAGATGATGTCAACCCGAGGTGACGCCATGCTGATGTCATGACATCCACATGGACCTCTCTGAGTCCACCATATGTAACTCATTTGTGGGGCACTTAGCCCTCCAATATGGCCATTGGTACACACCACGTGGCATGGCATCTAGGTGCCACGTCACCCTACCACGTCAGCCACAGGATTGGGTCCCACCAACTCCTAGCCCCCTGTGTGAAAATTGGCTTCATTGTTATAAGGAATTAGCCATTTTCGGTGGAGCCGACCTTTGGCCTCCACATATCATGCTTCAACCTATTTTGCCTGTGTCCACACTTATGGAACCACCTCTTTAAAGCTGAGACTCAGATAGAGACTTGTCTGTCTCGCGATGGAAATTTATCGTTTCTCTAACCCTGCCCTGCTTTCGCATCTCAGGTCCGTGTTACCAATGCACCACCCTCTTTGCGGTGAGAACTAGGACCAACCCTTATGTGATGGGAAACACTCCCCTTGTCAAGCCTTCCGACACAGGATTTGGGTCGTTCATCCCTCCGACACCATATGCATATATATACGACACTCTTGACACTTATCCTATATATATATATATAGATATATAGATATGACACTTAGTCCTCAACACTCAACCTTATTGACCTATCTTTTGTGAGCTTAACAACACCCTATCTCAATGCTTAAAGAATTTGGGATCTCTCTCTCTCTCTCTCTCTCTCACACACACACACACACACACAAACACACACATATCAAAAGACCATCCCACTTGAGTTGTAGTGAAATCAACAAAGGACTCAACCCAACTCTCAAGCTTTGAAATAACCACTCTCAACACATACAGACCATAGCCACATCCATGATTCCCGCAGTCATATATAAACATATGCATACATTTAAACGTATAAGGGTATGACTTTCTTGACATCTACCTCAATACTGCATAACCATTCAGACGCATGTCATTATACCATCGTAGAGTCTAAACTTTATCTCTAGAGGTCCAGTATTGAACGTTATGCTTTCATACCACCCTATAACATTCCCTTCCACAATGCAAACTTAAAACAACCCAGTGGAAGGTGTTACTTTCATTTAACTCGGCCTCCATAGTCCTATCAAGGAAATGGGCTCATAAAATTCCTCAACTTTCAATTTCTTTAAATCTAAAAAATAATACTACCATCGCTTTGCTCGGCGAGAGCTTTTCGATGATGTAAATTTTATCCTGATCTTAACCACGGATCAAAATTCATGGCCATTTAAATATTTGGCCAATAACCCTTTGCCACGTTAGCAATTCACTACCAAGTGGCGTCCATGTGCCAACCTCTCATCAGCAGATGTGCCCCCATGGCACATTCCATGTCTTCCTTATTTGGGGCCCACACTCATAGCCCCTTAGTCTATCATGTGATCATTTCTCCTTGGCTTTCCTCCTCGGCTTACATCGCTTAACACTTCATCTAATAAATCGAGGCGAGACGGATTCATTTTCGTGTCACTGACAAGAAGGATTCCCATCACTCGGTCTCATTTACTGTGCCTCAACACTACCACAACTTGTCATGCCCAAGGTCCTGAGACAAAATTATTCCCATCAACCTACAGGACAATTCCCATCTCAACCACCATCTCTTGCTGTCCTCGCTACACTGTGATCTTCAACTCCTTTTGAGGTCTTGAGATGATGTCAACCCGAGGTGATGTCATTATATCCACGTGGACCTCTTTGAGGCCACCACGTGTCACTCATTTTTTGGGCCACTTAGCCCTCGAATATGGCCATTGGCACATGACACGTGGCATGCCACCTGAGTGCCACATCACCCTACCACATTAGCCACACGACTAGGTCCCACCAAGCCCTAACCCCTTGTATGAAAAATGGCTTCACTATTATAAGGACTTAGCCATTTTCAGTTGAGCTAACCTTCGGCCTCCACATATCATGCCTTGACCTGTTTTTCCCTGCGTCGACACTTATGGAACCAACTCTTCAAGCACAATGTTGAGACAAATACTCATTTGTCTCGTGATGGTAAATTTGTCATTTCTCTCGCCTTGCCCTACTCTCATATCTCGGACCTGCGTTACCAATGCATGACCCTCTCTAGGGTGAGAACTAGGACCAACCCATTATGTGACAGGAAACGCTCCCCTCATCAAGCCTTGTGACATAGGATTTGGGGCATTCATCCCTCTAACACCATACACACACACACAAAGATACACACACACACACACACACACACATAAACAAGAAAGTCCTCGACGCTTGGCCTTATCGGCCTATATTTTGTGAGCTTAACAATGCCCTTTCTCAACACTTAGAGGATTTGGGCTATCTCTCTAGAACTCGACACACCCTTCACGATACTTTGTGGATTTTTCCCTTCTATAAAGTTCTCTCAACACTCAGAGTTTGAAGTAGTTATCCCTCCCAATCTTGTCACACACACACACATATGTGTGTGTGTGTGTGTGATAAGACCGGGAAGGATAAACACCCCAACACTTAGAGTTTGAAGTGTTTATCCCTCCCGATCTTATCTCTCTCACACACACACACATATATATATATATCAAAAGTCCATCCCACCTGAGTTGCAGTGCAATCAAAACAAGACTTGGCCTAGCTCTCAAGCTCTGAAATATCCACTCTTGGCACTATACAGACCATAACCACATCTGTGATTCCCATAGTCATATATAAACATATGCATACATTTAAACATATAAGGGCGTGACTTTCTTGACATCTAGCTCAGTAGTATAGAGGCATTCACACATAAGCCAATCATTATAGAATTATCTGGTCACAACAAAGTGCACCTCTATCTCACCATATCCTTGAACAAACATCTATTTATCAACACAACAAGGACACACATTCCTCCTGATAGCTCATGTATTTTATCAACATCATCCACATGGAATTACACACATAATAATAACATTTCCATTAACAACATGCCATTTACTCAGTAATGTTGATATATCACTAATAACCATTCACACACTTCGCAATGCAGCCAACCATGCAATTATTAAGGGAATACTAAGCATCTAAGGTCACAATGATAGGCTGTCTAGACCTTCAATATTCAAGACATCAACTAACTGCATCAACATGTCATTAGATATTGATATTCATATAAATAAATAACAACCATTGCGCACATGACCATAAAAGTGTATCTTGGTTGTTGTAGACTATTGGGAAAGCAACCAACAATTCTCCTACAAGAGCACTCAAGGTTAAGTCCATCATGTCAATAATACTTGTTACCACAAGCACATTAACAATTAATTACTCCTAGTTGTATGATAGTTTAGGAATACCTCATCAAATACACAAGAATAATCATTCTTCATTATTAGCATACACTTTTTTAACAATGACAATAAACATTCACATTATATTCATACACACAGTAGCACAAGTAGACAACTTATCTTGCATTTAGATGTCTGGAACTTGAGATTGGGACTTCAACTCTCATGCCAATCATAGGTTAATCTGCAATGCAATCTTTCTTGTAGATAGCCACCCCCGAGTCAGATTCAGAGCCCTTGAAGGGAAGTGCTCAAGGGATATTCACATCAACCATATGCACATTCACATGGGAATATAGAGTGCTTTCTCTACCCGCCACTCTTCCACCATGATGTTTTATACCTCTTCTCAACCTTTTTTCTTCCTCTTGCATGATGCTTTCTCTCCCCTTTTTCTTCTTTCCTTCTTTCACCCTCTTCTCACACTTTGGCCATCGCTCCTCTTTCTCAAGTTCCCCCTTAACACACTTCCCGATGGCATGTTTAACCAGGGCTTGTTCTGCCATGGAAGTGGGTCTTTCTTATCCTTTTTCTCAACGCCCATACATTGCCTTTAAGTGCTTGTGCAATCACTCCCACTTCCAACAACGACCCATACACATGCTTTAATGCCCGACTATCCATGCTTGTTGACCCCCTTGTTAGTTGCGTCTCCCATACACACGCTTAAATTCATGTCTTTAGTCTTTTAATTAGGAATTATTTAAGCTAGGTTCAAATGTAGGCTCAACCCTTCAAGCAATCCTCCCCTTCACCTCCACAAACTCTGAATTTGTGTCCCTCTTAGCCAAATCATCTTATGTAATTTAATATAATTTAAGTGGGTTTACAATTCATAACAATGTTTATAGGAGGGGTTAACAAAAGGGGTTGTCACATCCCCCATCCAAGAAACTTGGTGGAACATTGCTTTAGGCCATCAAATTATTAACTATTATAATAATAAAACTATTGAGGGATGATCCTTTTCTATGAGTCATATTTTTTATCTTTTAGAGACACACAAGTAGCTTTTACAATAAATTGGCGTCAAGATTTTATCTTGTACCAAAAATCCTTCATCTCAAAGTCTAACTAAAAACAACTTTGATGTGTTTTTTTAAGAAAGAGGTTATAATCCCTTTATTTCAAGAATAAATGATGAAATTATATTTAACATGTATGTGAAGACGACATTAAACCAAAAATGGAGTTGTAAATAACTCAACTAAGACATCAATGCATTGGAATGCAAATAGAGAAACCTATAACGCAATACATTGAACCCACTGAAAATAACCTTAGGTGCTACTAAGAATCTTCCAAAAGTTTGAGCATAATAGAATTGTGTTTTTGATACCAAACAAGCTACTAAGAGAAAAATTCCTTAGTAACACAACCCATGCAAGCATGAGTGACTTGGGAGCCACATAGTATCCATGTAAGAAAAATGATTTAAAAATTCGGAGAAAAGTTGCTAGAACCACCAAAAACTAGTTATGCATGGGTTTAGAGGGGACAAAACCCTAGGAAGTCGTGCTACAAACATGAAGGAAGAAAAGACAAAAACCATAAGAGCTCAATGCATAACCACTAATCTACCAAGAAACTCTATAACTTGTGGGTTAAAAGAAATCACTCCATTAAAGAACACTATCAAAAGCAAGGCATAAGCACCAACATAGGCATTGAGAAACCACTAGGTGTCACCAAAGATAAAAATGCTTTTAAACCTCAAAGACAAAGGAATATAGGGGGAAAGCCCATGTCACATTGTCGAAAAACTACCTACTGTAACAGCCCTGTGTTGATTTTCCATGTAAATAAAATAAAAACCAAGGTATGGGACACATGTTCCAAGCTGAATGGTGGGAAAAACACTCTAGTGGGCATAACTTGTGATTAATTAATGACTATGAAAATTGGTAAAGGAAAAGAGGCAATAAATGACATTTAATTATGAAAATAAAGGGAAATAGTAGAAAAGGAAGGCGGAGACATAAATTTGCATGCAGGGAAAATTAGAGAAAAAATGAAGGAAAATGAAGAAAATAGAGGCATTAATGATAAAAAGGCATTAGAGAATCAATTGCTAGCTTTTGGTCATTACAACTTTTGTCAAATCAATTTTGGCTCTCTCCTTTCATTCTCTCATTCTCTCATACTCTTGCACCCTTAGAGTGTTCTTGGAGCACTCTAGCATTCACTTGAATTTGGAGAAAGCAAGCAAAGAAATCAAGGAAGCGCAAGGAGACAATTGAATCAAGAGCTACAACAAGTTTACTTTGCAGGTAACAGGTTGCATGCGTGATCTCCTTGCTAATTTTTGGATGCATGGTATATCCATGTGGTTCCTTTGTTACTTTCTATCATTGGCATGGATATTTTCCCAGATTGACAATGGTTTCAACCTTGCCTTATCATTTCCTAGATAACCATGGTGTTGTGGGTTTCCATTTGTTTTTATGATGGGTTCTTAGGTTCCCTATGGTTGTGGGTTGGAACAAATGCTTTGGAGCCCTGAAACAACTTGGGTCAAGTTACTATTTCTTGGAGCCTGCTAGTTGGGACAAACACTTTGGAGCCTTATGGGTTGAGTTACTAGTTACTGAAGCCCTAGACAACTTGGGTAAAGATCGATCTGGTTGATGTTAGTGATTTCTAGACCGTATAGGTGAGATCATTATGCTTGAGGGTTGATGTGGTTTGGCATTTGGAATCCCTGGTTGGTTTTGTTTTGGTTTAACCCATATGATCCCACATTCATGCTTGGAATGTGGCGCGGGGGTGATTTTCTGAAAGAGAGATTTGGTTCAGCCTAATCTATGGTTGGGTGGTACGTGGAAGTCCCTGACTTGGTAGGCATTTTCATATGTTAATATGAGTTATTTTCTTACTGTGATCTATAAGCACTTGTACTAGTTATCATGTTGGCATTATGGTTGATTTGTTATGGTCTCTATTCTGGCTATATGCTTGTTATATACATGGTTATATGATGTGCTCTAGCTATGGATCTTGTTCATGATTTGTTAAGTTATTGGATGGTTGATGAATGCATGGACTAACAAGTGTTGTTGTAACTAGTTAGAGAGGGATTGAAGATGAAATTTAGAAGTTTATGATCAAATATGCATTCATGACTTGTAGCTTTCATGTTTACGATATGTTTGACGAAATGTCTATCATGGATTAGGCATGTGTAGGTCAAGTTCTTGCTTGAGTTTGAATGGTTAGCATTGTTACCATCTTAATTATGATTCTGGAAAATTACAGGCAGTTTTGGACAGTGGTCTAGAGGCTAGCCTGAAAAAGTGGCTCAGATCTCGGAACCTATAAGATCCCTAACAACAATTTTTTTAATAATTTTGGCACACTTGAATGTTCTAATTAAAATCGCTTGCAATAAAAAGCATCAAACACAAAGGGATCTGAAATGCAACCTATTATTTATAACTAAACACAAAAATACATGCTCATACAAGTCATAATGCAGCCCCTACCAATGGCATGTAAGGTTGCTCATCAATGACTAATCTAAGACGTTGAAGACCACTTGTGAATCCTGGATGGATCCACCACACAAATGTCACCACAGGGTTTTCGTCGCAAGATCAAGCTAGAACCGGCCATGACAAGTTCTCAACAAACACACAATAAGATAGACAAACTCAAGATGATCCAAATGCCTAACTTCTATCCCCTTTAATAGGCCTGATGGACTCTATAGAAACCTTATTTTATTATTTTCCCCCGAAAAACGAAGGCAAATACCATGGGTAGATCCCATAGGAAAATACCATGGATAGATTCCATCCATTTTGACCGTATCAAGAAAAGGGGGATATTACAAATCCTCCCACCCAAATATTTCTTGCCTTCAAGCAATCCACTTCTATCCATAGAAAAAGCTATTGAAATTTGCAACAAGAAAAATCTTGATTTAATTTTCGCTTGAATTAAATTAGGAAAAAATTGTAATTCCACATCACAAGACAAATTGTAAGAGTTAACTAAGTTAATTTGACTTAGTTGGTTCAATTAATTCGAGTTGAGGGCCTAACCAGAGTCTTGTAAAGTGTTCCCCTAAATTTTGGGGGTCCAAGTAGAGTTTATTTTGAGTTGTAATTAATTAATTCAGTCTAACTGAGTTAATTTCAGTTAAACTAGCTCTAACTGTTGTAGGAACTAGTGGGAGGTCTAATAATGGGGAGTAACACCCAAGCTAAATCAGTTAAATAATATATCAACAATAAATAACTCATGCATGCGAGATATGAGAGTTACACAATTGATATTGGAGTTAAGGGACAGTGTACTATCAGTTGTATAATCATCCAAATTGTAAAGGTGGTGCATGTAGTCAGAAGAAGGCCTAAAATAAATCATTCCTTAATTAGAGAACTCATTAATTTTAACCATTCGAATCGACTTTAAAAGGAGGAATGAAGGCACACTTTTAATCATTGTTTTGGTGAGTCCAAGAAATAGGAAGCACAAGTTTGTGTGTGGAGCTTGTGAGAGAAATGTGTGCCAAGAGAAGCTTGTGCACAGGTTGGTTGTGAGATAGATCAAGATAGTGCAGAGTTGCTCAACTTGAGCAAAGCATTGTAATCGTCTCATATTTTTCTGGCTTATGAAATATACAGATAGGAGGGGTTTTTAGCTGAGGCTTTCCCCATGAAATCTTTGTGTAATATGTTGATGCAATTCTTTCTCTCATACATGTTGTGATTCAATGATCTTTAAATAATACGCAATTGGTAGAGTAGATTCAAGTCTATTATTTTAGTAAATTACAATTAGTAATTTGAATCTACATGGATTTTCTACATGGTGTCAGAGCTGGATTCACATTAGAATATAGGCATTGAAGTCCTCATGTACAATGATCATTGAATAACTAATGAGTTGTTAGGAGGTAGATTTATGGAGCCCTAGTTCAGGGAAGATCCAGAAGACCCTATGTGCAAACTTCTTAATGGAGCTAGAAGGTTGCTAGTGGGTAGATCAATGAGCCAATGTTTAGTGACACAAAAAGGAGTTGTGATCATTGATATTGGTAGATTGAGGAGTAGAGAGATTTCCCACAGGGAGATCGAGACTCAGAGGGAGTCTAGTTTCAGAAGGAGCATCTCTGTAGAAGCTAGTACCTTAGGATCGAGGGAGATCAGACTCATTATTGTAGTAGTTGTAGCAGCAGAGTAGTAGCAACAACAATATGAGTAGATCATATTTCGCCATGCATGTAGTTATACCTCCAGGTGTGAGGTGGGGCGATATGAAACCTTAGTCCAAGAGTTTCAGAAATTGGGCAAGATACATTGAGGCATGTTTGTCTCTTAGATCATTACCTTGCTACAGGGGCCCATCATATTCAGTAGCATGAGGATCAATGTCAGTTAGATACTGAGGAGTGCAGAGAAGTGTTGATAGCAAAGCAGGTGGCTCAGTAGCAGAGTCAACAACAACACAATTTTCCCAGTAGATAGTTACAAATTGATTCAATGATTTTCATTTTATTTTTTATTATTCTCAGTTGCAGATGTTGCAACATCAACAACAACAGTGAGAGGTGTTGCATGGAATACATTCCAAAGGTATTGGATCAGGGTAGATGTGAATCCCTTTTCTTGTTGAGAAGGAGTGTTGAAAATTGCAATAAGAAAAATCCTTATTTAATTTTCCTTTGAATTAAATTAGGAAAAAAATTGTAATTCCACATCACATGACAACTTGTAAGAGTTAAATAAGTTAATTTGACATAGTTGGTTCAGTTAATTCGAGTTGAGGGCCTAACTAGAGTCTTGTAGAGAGTCCCCCTAAATTTTGGGGGTTCAGGTAGAGTTTATTTTGAGTTGTAATTAATTAATTCAACCTAACCGAGTTAATTTAAGTTAAACTAGTTCTAACTGTCGTAGGAACTAGTAGGAGGTCTAATAGTGGGGAGTAGCACCCAAGCTAAATTAGTTATCTGATAAATCATCAATAAATAACTCATGCATGCGAGATCTTAGAGTTACCCAGTTGAGATTGGAGTCAAGGGACATTGTACTATCAGTTGTATAATCATCCAAATTGTACAGGTGGTGCATGTAGTCAGAAGAAGGCCTAAAATAAAGCATTCCTTAATTAGAGAACTCACTAATTTTAACCATTCGAATTGCCTTTAAAAGGAGGAATGAAGACACAAGTTTAATCATTGTTTTGGTGAGCGCGAATTGATGAGACTAAGCAATAGGAAGCACAAGTTTGTGTGGAGATTATGAGAGAAAGGTGTGCCAAGAGAAGCTTGTGCATAGGTTGGTAATGAGATAGATCAGGATAGTGCAAAGGTTGCTTAACTTGAGCAAAGCATTGTAATCGTCTCATATTTTTCTGGCTTATGCAATATACAGATAGGAGGGGTTTTTAGCTGAGTCATTCCCTAGGAAATCTTTGTGTAATGTGTTGATGCAATTCTTTCTCTCATATGTGTTGTGATTCAACAATCTTTAAATAATTCCGCAATTGGTAGAGTAGATTCAAGTCTATTGTTTTAGTAAATTACAATTAGCAGTTTGAATCTACGTGGATTTCCTACAAAAGCATTTGTATACTAATACCAGGATCCCATATAAACCTAACAACAATTTTTTTAATAAATTGGCACACTTAAGTGTTCTAATTAAAATGCTTGCAATCAAAAACATTGAACACAAAGGGATCTAAAATGCAACCTCTTATTTATATTAATAACTAAACACAAAGATACATGCTCATACAAGTCATACCGAAGCCCCTACCAATGGCATGTATGACTTCTCATCAATGACTAATCTAAGACACTGAAGTTTCATCTCCCATTGTCTCTTCATCTTCTAATTCTCCTTATTTTCTATTTACAATTTTTACATGGATTTACCTAATCCCAAAGATTAGGTGTCAACATTCCCCCCTTAATGTGAAGGGATGTTGGTGAGTCCAAGCATCATTCAGAGTCTTTCAAAATTTTCTCTTCCAAGCGCTTTGGTGAAGATGTCTGCAATCTGCTCATTTGTGGAACAATGGCATAGTTGGATTGTCTTAGCCTCAACGTGATGTCGAATCAGATGCTATTTTGTATTGATGTGCTTCGTTCGATCATGGAACTTTAGGTTCTTGGCCAACTTTATTGCAGAAGTGTTGTCAATCATGAGAGGAGTTGAATGCACTTGTTTCTCCTACAAATCTTCCAGAATTTTCCTAAGCCACACAATTTCCTTTGTTGCTTTAGTTGCTACCACATATTTTGCCTCAGTTGTGGAATCTACTGGAACTAATTTCTTGTGTGACCTCTAGGAGAAAACTCCTAATCCAAGTCTCATAACATAACGTAAAGTAGATACCCCAGTTTCTTTATCTCCATCGAAGTCTGAACCAGAGTATCCAATCAAGCTGAAGTTGCCCACCTGTGTATACTTAAGTCCAAAGTCTTGATTTCCCTTCAAGTACTTTAGAATTGTTTTCGTAGTAGACCAATGTCCCTCACAAGGCTTTTGCATAAACTTGAAGAGGGATCCAACATCAAATGAAATGTCTGGTCTGGTAGTAGTCAGGTACTTTAGAATTGTTTTTGTAGTAGACCAATGTCCCTCACAAGGCTTTTGCATAAACTTGAAGAGGGATCCAACATCAAATGAAATGTCTGGCCTGGTAGTAGTCAGGAAGTTGAGACTTCCTATGAGATGTCTATACTTTATTCATCCTCAAATTCTTTTCTTTCAATGGATGTGAGCTTTAAGTTATGTTCCATTAAAGTAGTCAAAGGATTTCACTCAACCATGCCAAACATGTTCAACATATCTCCAATGTACTTCTTCTGAGTGAGGAATATAAACTTCAGATGTTGAGTTACTTCAATACCAAGATAATAATGAACATAGCACAAAGCTGTCATTTCAAAACCTTTCCTCAATTCCTTCTTTATGGATGCAATGTCGCTCTCATTGTTCCCTGTCATCAGAATATCATCTACATACACTACAAGATATACAAATGTTTTGCCAACTTTCTTGACAAACAAAGTTGCATCATCAAGATCATAATGTTTGAATTTGAGTTTCAGAAGATCGTCAGTTAACTTCTTGTACCAGGCTTGCAGAGCTTACTTGAGCCCATATAAGGATTTTACAATCTTCCATATTTTATGTTCCTGACACTTCACAACAAATCCTTCTGGTTGGGACATAAAAACATTCTCTTTCATATCTCCATTTAAGAAAGCAATTTTTACATCCATTTGATGAACTTTCCAACTGTTTTGTGCTGCCAATGCAAAGAGTGTCCAGATGGTAACCCATTTTTTTGTTGGGACAAAAGTCTCCTCATAGTCGACCCCTTCCTTTTGTGCAAAACCTTTTCCCACAAGCCTGGATTTGTGCTTGTCAAGTGAGACATCTGCTTTATACTTGTTCTTGTAGACCCACTTGCAGCCTATTGCTTTGGTTCCCAATGGAGGATCAACCAGCTTCCAGATGCCATTCTTTATCAAGGCACCATATTATTTATGCATCGCTTCTTACCATTCATCGTGAGAAGTAGCTTCTTTGAAGGAAGTTGGTTCAAAATATGTAGACAAATTCAGTTCACAATAATAAGAAACATCTGTATCAACCGGTGAATTAGGATTGTCTACATCACCCCATTCTGCCTGATTGAGCTTCTTGTTCCTGTTTTTCCAACCTCGTCAGGACGAACACTTTCAAGTGTCTTTGTCAGCCATGTTGGAGGACCTTTCTGAGATGGTTCAGGCTGCTCAGTTGAATGAGTTGGGGTTGAATCAAGATTTAGACTCCCAATTATGTCAATCACATCACTCAAAGTGTCATTAGTGGATGGATCTTTATGTGGGGAAGAGAGTGCTTCAGAAGAATATTCCACAGATTGATCCAGTATAGGAATCCCCCCTTTGAGATGTGGAATCTCATAATCAAATCTCGAAAATATTTTGCCTGTCCGAATCTATCCAAGTGATCAAGCTGCCGCTCAACAACATTGTCAGCCTTGGAAGATTCAAGAAATATCACATCTCTAGATATTATAAACTTCTTGTTCACTTCATCATAGATACGATATTCTTTGGAGGTATTTGAGTACCCCAAGAAGATACACTTGTGACTCCTTGCACTGAGTTTGTTTCTTTGTTCCTTAGGTATCAAGGCATAACAGGCGGAACCAAAAACCTTGAGATGCCTCACCAAAGGAATGTGGTTGTACCACATTTCATAGGGAGTCTTGTTTTTTATAGCATTAGATGGACACCTATTCTTTATATACACAACACATAGAACTGTATCAACCCAAAACATCAATTTAACATTCTTGAAAAACATCATGGAACGTACCATATTTAAGATTGTCCTTTTAATTCTTTTAGCTACTCCATTCTGTTGGAGATTATAAGGCACGATTATTCGATGTTTGATCCCATGTTGGTGAAGACAATTTTCAAATTCATTTAAAGTGTATTCTTTTCCATTATCAGTGCAAATAGAGCCAATATGAGATTATGCATCATTTTCACCTAATGTATGAAAGGTCTTGAATGTTTCAAAAGCATCAATTTTTTTCTTCAATAAATAAACCCAACACATTCTGGTGTAGTCATCAATAAATGTCATCATATATTTATTACCATTAGCAGAAGGAACAAGCATTGGGCCACATAAATGAGAATGAATGAGTTCAATTTTTGTATATGCTCTAGAATTTGAATCATGAAAAGATTGTTTGTTGTGATTTCCTAAGATACAAGCATCACCTTGCTTAAGTTTCCTAGGAATTGTACGAAAACCAATAACACCATTTTTCTTCAACCAAAGAAGGATGTCATAATTCAAGTGTCCAAATCTAGCATGACATAAAAGACTTGATGGAAATGTACCTTCATCATAGTGAGAAATGTATGAGAAGTTTTGTGCACGAGTAGAGGTTCCTTGTAGCTTCATAAGTATTTCTTCTTCTATCCCCATCATGACAAATGAGTGATCTGAGGCTTTTCTAACCTCAACCTTGCCATCAAATATATGAATGGAGTGTCCTTACTGGCGAATGTGGACCAAAGACAACAAATTTCTCCTAAGCTCTAGGAGATATAGAACATCATGTTGAAGAAATTCTGGAAGACCAAGCAGTTTGAGCCTAATGGTGCCAAGCCCTGATGGCTTGAGTTTTGAGTTTTGACTTGTCTGCAAAGTATACTGCTCCATCAACATTGCCAGTGAATTCTTCAAAAAAATCTTTCCTAAAATTCATGTGACGAGTTTCTCCTGAATCAAGCAACCAATCATCTTTCCATGAAGCAAGTGAAGCATTGAACAAGTCTTCAGTTACTCCAATGTTGCAATGTGCCACAACCTAGTGAGTTGATTAAGGTGCTTTACCTTTCCCTTTGTCATTGGTTTTGCCTTTCCCTTCATTTCTTTCCTGCTCAATTCTGTCCCAAGGCAACTTACATGTGGGTGCATCATGTCCATCTCTATTGCATCATATGTAATGAAGATCAAATTTTTCTCCTTGGAGCTGTCTGCCCCCCCTCCCTCTAAAATTCCTCCTTCCTTTTCCTCTTCGGCCATCTCTTCCTTTAGAAGAATCTTGTGCATGATTCTTCTCTTTATGTGCAATACACACAACTTCTTCAGAAGATTAAGGAGCGGTCTTCTCCCCAAAATCCTTCTCTCTCAACAAACTTCTTTTCAAGGGAGTCAAAGGTAATCTCCTTAAGGTTTCCACTTTCTTGCAATGACTCAAGATAATGTGAATAGGTGAGATATAGTGCCTTGACATAAGCTATGAGAGGAATGTATATCTCAACACCAGTGGCTTTTATGTCATGCATAATGGATCCTACTTCTGATTCTAAGGCAAGAGGGTCATCATTTTTCAACTCAAGATTGCACAACTTAATCATCATTTGAACAACTTCAAGTTCAGAGTGTGAGTCATACGATTCCTTCAACTTATTTAAGGCTTCAAAGACATTTGAAAATGGATAAATATGGTGACTCACCTCTTCATTTACTGACGCTGCAATCAAGTCATAGGCCTTGTTGTTCTTGTTTTCCCAAATGATAAGCTCCTTGTTTGAAATGGGCTTTGCAGGTGCATTGTCTCCTTCTCCTTCACAAACCCCTTTCCACAACTCCTTGAAAATGAGGGTGTGTTTTATTTTCCTGGACCACTCAGGATAGTTCTCTTTTCCAGTGAGAATTACTCCCATAATATAAATTAGTGAGTGCATCATAAAAAAACGATTTGGCCTCAAAAAAATTCAATGGTTGCACCAAAAAAATTGATGTACTTGTAATAAAATTCAATGGCTATGTATCCAAAACATCATCAACTATATTATCCATATACAAGACATCCCTTTTAAAAACTCAATGTTGGCATTATGATTCTGGTATGGCTCTATGTTACAGATGTTGTACTTGATGGCAACACCCTCAAGTGGCAATGCTCTGATCAGGCTCTCAAAATGTTGGAAATTAAGAGGTACACAGGTGAATGGTTCAAAAGGTGCGTACCCGCAGGTACGCCGGCCAGGAAGTGCGTTCATACCCGCAGGTTACCCGTTCATGAGATGCGTACCCCCAGTTCATTCACTTCAAGGCAGAGAAGCGCGCTCACGTGGGGTTTCTTATGTTTGGCACGTGGTATTTAGCTCGCCGTTCTTGATTCTATGGTTTTGGCCCGTGGTATAGGATCTAATTTAGCCCCGGTTTGGATCCCTTGTATTGGTTATTGATGGTTTTGCCCCATGGTGTGAATAAGGGCTTGACTATAAATAGGGAAGGAGATCACTTGGCTAAGGCATCTTTTGCAAATTGAATATCTTAAGATCTGAAATATTGGGTTATCGGTTTAAAAGCTTGATATATATAAAAGTGAAGTTGAAAGTGAATCTATGAAGTGTGATCTCTCGGGCGCATGATCAGATCTGGGCATCTGACTATCTGTGGCACACTGGTGGACTGCCAATTTGGCCCTAATCAGAGGTACGCAGGTAATTAACTGTGCAAGTGCGTGGGTATGCAGAGAAGAGGAAGGCGCAGTGCGTGGGTACGCACAGCAGAGGAAGGCGCAGTGCGTGGGTACGCACAGCAGAAGAAGGCGCAGTGCGTGGGTACGCAGCGCGATAGAAGGTTCAGGTGCGGAGGCACAGTAAAGATACGCGGCGCGACAGAAGCCGCAGGTGCGTAGCTACAGTAGAGGTACGCGACGCGATAGAAGCCGCAGGTGCGGAGCTACAGTATATGTACGTGGCGCGACAGAAGGTGCAGGTGTGTAGATACGCAGTGCAGCAAAAGGCTCTCTGCGGGTATATGCAGGGGAGCAGAAGGTGAAGTGCGGAGTCACGCAGGCCAGATAAAGAAAAACTGCGGATCTGTCTTAAAAACATTTGTTGATTATCTTTTATCTATTGTTGCAGAGTTTTGGGTTTATATTTCTGGTACTGTCTTTCTGTTTACAGCATTCTGAGAAGTTGGGTGACTCTTGGTTAATTAATTTGCATGTACTTGATGATTATTTGATATTCTTGGATCCAGTTTGAAAATTTATGAAAAGTGGTCCTTGAAAGAAAAGAAGTAGGGGGTTGTAGCTCCCTTCCAGGAGAGACTGGAAAACGAGAGAGAGTTGTAGCTCTCTGCAGGTTGCAGCCTGCGTACTGGTAAAGGACTACACCAGTACAAAACCATTGTAAAAGGAGTTTCTAATTTGAAAGAAGATAGAGACATATTGCAGCAGGTGGTTTTCACCCACATTGGGTTTCCACCTTATATCTGGTGTTCTTTGGTGTGACTATCTGTTTTTCTTGTTCATGCTCATTATTTTATGGTATTGACATGCAAAAATAATTCAAAGTATAAATAAGGAGGATTTATTAAAAGAACTTAATAATACTGATTCACCCCCCCCCCCTCTCAGTATTATTTCCAACAATTGGTATCAGAGCAGGTCCTTCAGAGAAGCTTGATCACTTGAAGGAAGATCATTCATCATGAGCAACTACGAGAGGGAAGCATCAATCAGGCCACCAATCTTTGATGGGACAAACTTCAATTATTGGAAGGTAAGAGTTACTGCCTATCTTCAATCTCTTGGTACAGAAGTTTGGGATATCATAGATACAGGCTACACTTTTCCTTTAGCTACTCCTACAGATTCGGCCGAGAAGAAGAAATATGAAACAAATGCTAAAGCAGTCAATACTCTGCTAGGATGCTTATCTCAAACAGAATTCGTAAAGGTTATGCAATATAAATCTGCAAAGGAAATATGGGACAAGATTGTCTTGAGCTACGAAGGAGATGAACAGGTAAAGCGTGCTAAACTTCAAACCCTCAGGATTCAATATGAGAATCTCAGAATGTATAATGATGAAAGTGTGGCTAACTATTTTCTTCGGGTAGACGAGATTGTTAATTGCATGAAAAACTTGGGTGAAGAAATAAAAGAGGCTATTGTGGTTGAAAAAGTTTTAAGATCATTGTCCCCCAAGTTTGAATCTAAAGTGTCTGCAATAGAAGAAAAGGAAAATCTACGAATTCTTACTATGTCTCAACTACACGGAATTCTAACTGCTTATGAAATGAGAAAGGGAGGTCCATCAGACAGGAGAGAAGCTGCTTTCAAGGCTTCAGGCAAAGGAGACTACTATGAAGCAAGTCACGTGCCAGAAGAAGAAGAAGAATCAAATTTTGTCAGAAATCTTCAACGGGGTACTGGAAGGTTCAGAGGTAAGTTACCTTTTAAATGTTTTGCTTGTGGAAGAGTAGGTCATTATGCTGCGAAATGTCCGCATAAGGATAAGTTTGAGAAAGGAAAGGAACCTGCTAGATGGAACAAGAAACAGAATGCAAATAAGAAAAGCTACTACACTCATGAAGATAGTGATGGTCTATCAAATAGTGATGAAGATGAACGAGGTAATGACTATAAACTTTTAATGGCATTTGAAGATGATGATTACATGGATGCTATAGATGTGGATAGCTTTTATGAAGAAATTTCTAGACTCAAGACATGTATAGAAGAAAAGAATATGATCATTGATACCCTACAATTCAAATTGATGAAAAAGAAAAATATCTTGAAAAGTTAGAAGGTGAAATTGTTGGTCTTAGAAAAGAGATTGAGAAAACAAAGGCTATTAATCTTAAGTTTGTCAAAGGATCTGAAACTCTGGATGAGATCATCAATGTACAGCGTTCTCCTCTAAACAAGACAGGTCTGGGCTATAATGGAGAAACTTCTCAACCATCCACCTCAAAGAGTTATCTTGATGCAGCAAGAAGGAATGAGCAAAAGCACAATGAAGATCACCAGGTAAAGCAGGGACGAATTACATCAAACAAAGACTATCAGGTAAACCAGGGGCAATCCATCTTAAGGATGAACAAAAGCTACAACCAGCCACAGGTAAAATCCTCTCAATTTGCTTCAAGAATGGATGACAATAGAAATTACAATCATTTGGCCGGAAGATTTAATAACCGCAGAAGTTTCTTCAATGGACAATGCTTCTCTTGCCATAACTTTGGTCACAAAGCAGCTCAATGTGTTGCATATAAAACAATCATGACTAGAGAAGCTCAAAAACAAAGAAGTATGACCAGGATTACAAAAAGGACCTATAACAACTTTTCGGCTCTTGAAAATGAAGTTGAATGTTCTATTTGCAATAACTTTGGTCATGAAGATTCTGAATGCAGGAGCAGGTTTCAGCAGACAAAGGAACAAGCCTCAAGCACCAAAACATGGAGAATAAAGGAACCACAACCAGAAAGATGTGGGATAGCATTTTATGCAGAGGGACAGGAAAATCTATGGTACATTGACAGTGGATGTTCGAAGCATATGACAGGTGATAAAGAAAAACTTGAATCATATTCTGCTTTAGAAAAGGGAAAGAAAGTTTCTTTTGGAAATGATACTCCTGCAGCTATAAAAGGAAAAGGCACTGCTCAGTTAAAAGAAAAGGTCAAAGCTGGAAATGTTTTGTATGTTGATGGATTGAAGCATAATCTTCTGAGTGTCAGCCAGATGTGTGATCAAGGAACCGAGGTGATATTTAGATCAAATGGATGTCTTGTTCGTGATCTTGATACAGGTAAAACGGTGATCAAAGGTAAAAGAACTCCAAATAATCTATACATATTTGAAGAAGGACAACAACAATGCTATCTAAGGAAAGCATGCAAATATCAGGCAGTTCGCGGTCTTCCAGATATCAAAATTCCAGACAACACCATATGCAAATCATGTCAATTTGGAAAGCAAACCAGAACTAACTTTCCAGAGAAGGAAGGATCAGCTAGCATGCCTCTTGAGCTTGTACATACAGATGTATGTGGACCATTCAGGAAAAGGACACCTCGAGGAGAAGAATACTTGATATTATTCATTGACGATTTCTCCAGGTTTGTCTGGTTAGGACTTATGAAGCACAAAGATGAAGCATTCGAAAAATTCAAATCCTTTAAAGCTTGGTTGAAAATGAATCAGGATACAAAATTAAGTGCCTCAGATCCTACAGAGGTGGGGAGTTTACCTCAAATGAATTTTTCGATTTCTGTGAAGAACATGGGATAAGAAGAGAATTCTCTACAGCTAGAACTCCTCAGCAAAATGGAGTAGTGGAAAGAATGAACAGAACAGTCCAACAAATGGCTCGTGCTATGCTTGATGATTCTGGAACTCCCGCAACTTTCTGGGGTGAAGCTGCATATGCTGCGGTTGTTATTCTCAACAAAACAAATGTCGGGTGAACAGCACTCAAACTCCTCATGAGCTCTGGTATGGTGAGACTCCTTCGGTAAAGCACTTCAAAATCTTTGGGAGCAAATGCTATATTAAGAATACTGATGAGCAACTTGGCAAACTTGAACCTAGAGCAGATGAAGGCATTCTTCTTGGTTATTCTCCACACAGCAAAGCATACAAGTGCTACAATAAAAGACTTGGAAGAATTGTTGACAGCATTGATGTAGTGGTTGATGAGAAGGGATACATTCCTAGGCAAGTAAATCATGAAGATATCGAAGAAGATGAAGACTACCCTCAAAGACAGAATGATGAAGAAGAAGAACCTCAAGAAGAACCAGAGGAGCAGATAAGGATAGAAGAGAAGACTCCATCCAGATATGTTCAGAAGAATCATCCAGAATCTCAGATTTTGGGGCAGAAAGAAGCAGGTGTACAAACAAGAAGAACAATTGCAGAAGCTTCAAGCTATTTGGCATTACTCTCTTCCACTGAACCACAAAATGTGAAAGAGGCATGCAAAGATGAATGTTGGGTCAAAGCAATGGATGAAGAACTTGAGCAGATCGAAAAGAACAACACTTGGGAGTTGGTTCCTAGACCAAAGGATAAGAATGTTATAGGGACAAAATGGGTCTTCAAAAATAAATTGAATGAAAATGGAGAAGTAATTAGAAACAAGGCCAGACTTGTTTGTAAAGGGTATGCGCAGCAAGAAGGAATAGATTTTGAAGAAACTTTTGCTCCTGTTGCAAGACTTGAGGCCATCCGAATGTTCCTTGCTCTCTCAAGCTTTCAAAACTTCAAAGTATTTCAAATGGACGTGAAATCAGCCTTTCTGAATGGAGACTTGGAAGAAGAAGTATACATTGAGCAGCCAGATGGTTTCATTCTTGGAAATGATCCAAATCTTGTATGCAGATTGAAAAAGGCTCTCTATGGTCTCAAACAAGCTCCAAGGGCTTGGTACTATCGTTTGGACAAATATCTTCATCAACAAGGTTTTTCAAAAGGATCAGCAGATAGCAATCTTTATATAAAAGTTGAAAACGACAAATTGCTAATACTTGTTGTGTATGTAGATGACATTATCTTTGGCAGCAATGAAGAAGCTATGAGTCAAAGCTTTGCCTTGGTAATGCAGAAAGAATTCGAAATGTCCTTGCTGGGAGAACTGACATATTTTCTTGGTTTGCAAATCCAACAAAAAGAAGGAGGGATCTTTTTGTCTCAAACCAAGTATCTCAAGCAGATTTTGAAGAAATATGGCATGGAAGATGCAAAACCAGTATGTATGCCCATGGTCACAGGATGTAGCCTCAGTGCAAATGATGAATCAGCAGCAGTGCATCAACCAACCTACAGATCTATGATTGGAAGTCTACTTTATTTGACAGGTACCCGACCAGACATAATGCATGCAGTAGGAATAGTTGGAAGATTTCAGGCAAATCCAAAGGAAACTCATCTTCAGGCAGTAAAGAGAATCTTCAAATATCTTCAAGGAACTCAAAACTATGGCTTATGGTATCCTAGAGATACAGATCTCACACTTCATGCTTATACAGATGCAGATTGGGCCGGAAGCGTGGATGACAGGAAGAGCACAAGTGGTGGTGCATTCTTTATGGGTTCCAGATTAGTA
Source organism: Pinus tabuliformis (assembly GCA_031772625.1). NCBI lineage: Eukaryota > Viridiplantae > Streptophyta > Pinopsida > Pinales > Pinaceae > Pinus > Pinus tabuliformis. The sequence continues at coordinate 329,409,428 of CM062820.1, forward strand.
TCTTGGTTCAGCAAGAAACAGAGTTTGATTGCCTTGTCTACAGCTGAAGCGGAATATGTTGCTGCTGCATCTTGCTGCACTCAACTCCTTTGGATGATGCAGACCTTGCAAGATTTTCAAATCACTTGTATACCACCCATCTCCATCTTATGTGATAATACAAGTGCAATCAGCATTTCAAAGAACCCAGTCATGCATTCAAAAACCAAGCACATACCGATCAAGTATCATTTTCTCTGGGAACAAGTACTTGAACAAAAGGTCAAGTTGGAGTATGTTCCTTCTAAGGAACAAGTTGTTGATATACTTACCAAACCATTGCCCAGGGAGACTTTTGAATACCTCAGGCAAAAGCTGGGGGTTGTTGATGCATCATCATGTTGTTGAATCTCTTCTGATTTTTGGTTGTATATGCGTACATATGCTGGGTTGCGGATTGATCGAAGATCGAATGGCACAGGTTCAGGGGGAGCATGTAATGCATTGTTGGCATTATGGAGGACGTAGAGAAGGAGATCATGGATGCTGGTCTGAATAATGCTGCAATATGTCTCTATCTCTTTCATGGTCATTTATGGTGTTTGGTGGATTATGGTTCTTCTTTGCAGATCTGGTTTATAGTCAGGGGGAGCATGTTCTTAGGGGGAGCATAACCCTTTGCCCTTGATGTCAAAGGGGGAGAATGACATTGAGGATCTTGAGGTTGCCATCAAGTCCAAAGGGGGAGATTGTTGGCATTATGATTCTGGTATGGCTCTATGTTACAGATGTTGTACTTGATGGCAACACCCTCAAGTGGCAATGCTCTGATCAGGCTCTCAAAATGTTGGAAATTAAGAGGTACGCAGGTGAATGGTTCAAAAGGTGCGTACCCGCAGGTACGCCGGCCAGGAAGTGCGTTCATACCCGCAGGTTACCCGTTCATGAGGTGCGTACCCCCAGTTCACTCACTTCAAGGCAGAGAAGCGCGCTCACGTGGGGTTTCTTATGTTTGGCACGTGGTATTTAGCCCGCCGTTCTTGATTCTATGGTTTTGGCCCGTGGTATAGGATCTAATTTAGCCCCGGTTTGGATCCCTTGTATTGGTTATTGATGGTTTTGCCCCATGGTGTGAATAAGGGCTTGACTATAAATAGGGAAGGAGATCACTTGGCTAAGGCATCTTTTGCAAATTGAATATCTTAAGATCTGAAATATTGGGTTATCGGTTTAAAAGCTTGATCTATATAAAAGTGAAGTTGAAAGTGAATCTATGAAGTGTGATCTCTCGGGCGCATGATCAGATCTGGGCATCTGACTATCTGTGGCACACTGGTGGACTGCCAATTTGGCCCTAATCAGAGGTACGCAGGTAATTAACAGTGCAAGTGTGTGGGTATGCAGAGAAGAGGAAGGCGCAGTGCGTGGGTACGCACAACAGAGGAAGGCGCAGTGCGTGGGTACGCACAGCAGAAGAAGGCGCAGTGCGTGGGTACGCAGCGCGATAGAAGGTTCAGGTGCGGAGGCACAGTAAAGATACGCGGCGCGACAAAAGCCGCAGGTGCGTAGCTACAGTAGAGGTACGCGGCGCGATAGAAGCCGCAGGTGCGGAGCTACAATATATGTACGTGGCGCGACAGAAGGTGCAGGTGCGTAGATACGCAGTGCAGCAGAAGGCTCTCTGCGGGTATACGCAGGGGAGCAGAAGGTGAAGTGCGGAGCCACGCAGGCCAGATAAAGAAAAACTGCGGATCTGTCTTAAAAACATTTGTTGATTATCTTTTATCTATTGCTGCAGAGTTCTGGGTTTATATTTCTGGTACTGTCTTTCTGTTTACAGCATTCTGAGAAGTTGGGTGACTCTTGGTTGATTGTATTGGGTAATTTGCATGTACTTGATGATTATTTGATATTCTTGGATCCAGTTTGAAAATTTATGAAAAGTGGTCCTTGAAAGAAAAGAAGTAGGGGGTTGTAGCTCCCTTCCAGGAGAGACTGGAAAACGAGAGAGAGTTGTAGCTCTCTGCAGGTTGCAGCCTGCGTACTGGTAAATGAATGCACCAGTACAAAACCATTGTAAAAGGAGTTTCTAATTTGAAAGAAGATAGAGACATATTGCAGCAGGTGGTTTTCACCCACATTGGGTTTCCACCTTATATCTGGTGTTCTTTGGTGTGACTATCTGTTTTTCTTGTTCATGCTCATTATTTTATGGTACTGACATGCAAAAATAATTCAAAGTATAAATAAGGAGGATTTATTAAAAGAACTTAATAATACTGATTCACCCCCCCCACTCTCAGTATTATTTCCAACACTCAACACATAAAGGAGCATACGGTCTTCAAAGGAAGAGCACACAGTCATGCACATTCACACTATATACCAACCAATACATTCACCATTCGGTCCGGAGAGAATATTTCGAAGCAATATATCCACTAGTCGTTAAAAAATAAGTATGGCAACTCAATCCTCCACGCAAATCATTACTTTAGGAAAGGTGCCTCCACGCAGAAAAATTTTGCAGTTCAACAATCGAGCTTGCACTAACACTGCAAATCCACAAATTGACAGTCCTTCCACTAACAACAAAACGTTTCACAATTTGGGAGGCAACAGATAAACATTCAAGACACAAATTACGAGCACCACTGTGGAAGGCGAGAAAAGACAAGAAGGAGAATTGTATTTCCCTTCTAGAGAGAGGAGTTATACGCCATCAGAGAGTGTGGGAGGTTGGCTGGCTGCACAACAGAGGTTGGGAAACTGTCATAATATCTTTGGGAGATATACACACAATATATGCAAATATGTGTGACAATCACGCCAATGATAACACAAAAGTCTAGTGATTGGGGTTCGTATACTAGTAGGACCTCCAGCGGGAGATGAATTAACCATAATGGGAGTTATGGGAGAGCATGTCGCCAAGCGAAAATGAAGAAGGTGAATCGTCTTTAGAGAATTTGAGGGTTTTTATGTATTATAGTTTCCCCGATGCGAACTTGGTGAACCCACAGACGACGTCATGTTGGAAGGGATCAACAAGTTTTTGTGGGTTGTCTATCCCGTGCATTTGATTTCATTGATGTCTTACACTTGCAAGGCTCTTGATATGGGGATCTAGGCACACTTTGATATTCGAAAGGTGGTAATCGGAGAGTGGGATAGTGGTGCCATAACAAAGAGGTGTTAGTCTGCAAAAGATGCAAAACAAAGGCAAGAAGGAGTTACAAGGGCAAAAAGGAAGCCAAAAAAGGGTTGGCTTTGATACCATGTCAGACCAAGAGGTAACTCCATGAATTGTATTGTGTTATTTCACTAGGATGGAACATATATATATACATGGTGAGAGAGACTCTTGGGTTTCATCTCCCAGTGTCTCTTCGTCTTCTAATTCTCCTTATTTTCTATTTACAATATTTACATGGATTTGCCTAATCCCAAAGATTAGGTATCAACATGAAGCCCACCTGTGAATCTTGGATAGATCCACCACACAAATGTCACCGCAGGTTTTTCGTCCCGAGATCAAGCTAGAATTGGCCACTCCAAGTTCTCAACAAATACACAATAAGATAGACAAACTCAAGATGATTAGAATGCCTAACTTCTATCCCCTTTAATAGGCTTGATGGACTCTCTAGAAACCTTATTTTATTATTTTCCCCAAAAAATGAAGGCAAATACCATGGATAGATTCCGTCCATTTTGACCATATCAAGAAAAAGGGAATACTACATAACAACTGGCACATGACTGGGGATTTTAGGTCATAACCGCATGGAAGCAAGCTTATGAGTGTGGTTATAGCCTCATAACTGCATGCACAATGTGTCAAGGTTGCAGTTATGGAGTTAGGTTAGTGAAAAAGAGTTCCAACTTAGGGATTGATCACCTGGGGTGGCTTGTAAGCTCCTGGGTGGTTTGTAGTCCCCGTGGGTTGTCAGTTTATCGACCCCACTTCCATAACTAGAGCTTGGAGGTCGGGTCATATCATAGTGACACTCATCTCATGTTTACCCTGGTGAGCTTGCAGAAGTGGGTAAATGTGGGAGGAGGCTGTTATAAGGTGGTATCAAAGCAAGGTTGCAACATTACATGTTTGCTATGCATGCATTGTGATGGTCATTTTTGTAGTCTTGTGTCATCATGATGATGGTGTGATGTTGATGTTCTTATATATATATATATATATATATATATATATAACGTGCTAATTTGGATTGATTGTACAGATGCGGTAGCCTCTTTTGAACCTCACTAAGGTATGATTTTGATTATGTCCATCTTTGGTTTATCTAACATGAAATGTTTGCAGGAGATATAAGATCAAAGATGAAGAGAAAAATGGTGGACTATAGTTCACATGACTCCCCTTACAAGCCTGACATGAATTCAACGGAATGGGACAGGTCAGCTGAACAACAAGGAGAAGAGTACTCTCCTGATATAATGGGTACATAAGGAAACAATCAAAATTTGTAAGGAAGATAATAGCAGGTTGATTGAGGCACGAGAAAGGTTTGCCAAAGCTCAAGAAAAGTAAGCAGAGGTCAGTGTAGTCATCCTTCAAAGCCTTACAAATTTTTAGAAGCAAGGACAACTGAGGATCAATAATGGACATGAGGAAAGGACTAATGGGGCATATGATAGCAGGTCTCGACCAGGATACAGGTTGGAAAAAAATGACATAGTCAAGGGTGGCAGATCTTTAGATACAATTGGTAGGCAGGCTAAAACTCATGGATTTTATTCTAGTTCCGGTTTTGAGAGACATCATCGTCATTACCACCAACATCCTTATAAAAGAAGTGAGAAGTAGTATTTTCCAGAGGAGTTCAAGAAAGCCAAGCCTCCTACTTTTGATGGAGATGTGAAGAAACCAGAAGATGCAGAAGCATGGATACTTGGGATGAAGAAGTTCTTCGAATTGCATGATTATTCATAGAATATGAAAGCCAAGATAGTGATATTCAATCTCAAGGGAAGAGCAAACATCTGGTGGGAATATGTGAAGTGTGTCAGAGACATCAATGTAGAGGAGCTTAGTTGGCATAAGTTTAAAAGACTCTTAAGGAAGAAGTAATTGTCTGAGAGATATCGTGACAGGAAGGCCAAGGAGTTCTATGAGTTGAAGATGGGTTCCATGATAGATGAAGAGTATACAACCAAGTTTCTGGAGCTATTGAGGTATGTGCCCTACCTCAAGGATGAGAAGACAAAGGTCCAAAGGTTCATTAGTGGATTGCCTTTAGCATTTAAAGATCATATTGAGTATGATGAGCCTCAGTCATTGGAAAAAGTCATCGGGAAGCTGAAGCATTGTTACGAGCAATCCAAGCGCAAGTCCAAGCCTAAGCGAGATTAGAAAGGCAATGAGAATATTAAAGGAAAGTGGGTTAAGAAGAGAGGAAGAACTCAAGATACAGGTGATAAGGAGAATGTAGTGGCTTATAAGAAGTTTAATGCAGTTGACAAAGGACATGAATTTTAGCATGAGGAGCAGAATACGGGAGATGATAAGAAGCCTTTGAGGTGTTGGAATTGTGGTGGAGGGCATCACATGAGTGAGTGTCCATTGCTCCAGGGTGGCAGACCTTATATCTAAAGTGCTCAAGAGGCACAAATAGTTGGAGATGTTGGGCAAAGTGTTCCTTAGATTTATGCAATGATGGATAATAGGAAGGTTGATCATCAGGTATCCATTATTGAGATGGAAGGTAAGCTTCATAGTCAAGTTGTTTCCATTTTGATTGACCCTATATATAACTATAGTTATATCATTCCTGACATGGTGGATAACGTTGCTTGAATAAATAGTGCATGTAGAGTCTTGATTGGTGCAATTGGCTACAGGGACCAAGAGAAGAGTTCATTATTGGGTCAGAGCTTGTGCATTTGAACTAAATGGTATGCCTACATCAACAAATCTAAATGTGCTTTCTTTGGGATAATATAGTATTCTTTTGGGCATGGATTGTTTATTTACTCACAAGACCAAGGTAGACTGCCATGAGAAGGAAATTGAGTGCCTGGATGATGATGGAGAAAGGAGAATTTTGCAGGGAAAGAAAAAGCCTACATCAATGAGAATGGTTACAACTATGCACGCAAAGTGCAATTGCAAGAAAGGATGTGTGTTGTTTGCAGTTCATATTTCCACTGACAAAGGGAAGGATGTTGAAGATGATGAAGTGTTGAAGAGGTATCCTATTTTGTAGTAGTTCCAGGATGTGTTTCCTGCAGAGATTTTAGAGTTACCTCCTCATAGATAGGTGGAGTTTTCTATTGAGTTGATGCCGGGAGCAACACCAACATCAAAGACACCTTATAGGATGAGCACTCCAGAGTAGGTGGAATTGAAGTTGCATCTTAAAGAAATGCTTGATAAGGGATACATAAGGCCAAGTGTGTCGCCTTGGGGTGCACCGGTGTTGTTTGTAAAGAAGAATGATGGTACTCTCAGGTTGTGCATGGATTCTAGGTAGCTGAACAAGGTGACAATAAAGAACAGGTATCCATTATTGTGGATTGATGACTTGTTTAATCAATTGAAGGGAGCAACAATGTTCTCAAAGATTGATTTGAGATCAGGACATGATCAAGTGCGCATCAAAGAAGAAGATATCTACAAGACTGCATTTCATACTAGGTATGGGCATTATAAATTTGTGGTGGTTCCATTTGGTCTTACTAATGATTTAACCATCTTTATGTGCCTATTCAACAATGTGTTACGTCTTTGTCTAGATAAGTTTGTGATAATGTTTATTAATGATATGTTGATATACTCCCAGAATGAGGAGGAGCATGCAAAACACCTGGCAACAGTGTTGAGATTGTTGAGAAAGCATCAATTATATGCCAAGCAAGTGCAATTTATTTTAGTATTAGATTAATTACTTGGAACATGTTGTTTCCAAGGAAGGTATATCAGTGGACCCCGAAAATATTAAAGCTATAATGGAGTGGCCAACTCCTATGAATGTGCATGAGGTCAGATCATTCATGGGGCTAGTAGGTTATTACAGACAGTTCATTAGGAACCTCTCACGGATTGACTATCCTATTACATCTTTGCAAAGGAAAGGGAAGAAGTTTGAATGGAGTGAGGATTGTGCAGCTAGTTTTGAGCAGTTGAAGCGTTTACTTACAAATGCTCTGGTCTTGAAGATTGTAGATCCTGATAAGGAGTTTGTAGTTTGTACAAATGCTTGCAAGAAAGGACTTGGTGGAGTCATGATGCATGAAGGATAGGTGGTATGCTATGAGTCAAGGAAGCTAAATGAGCATGAGCGAAACTATGTGACTCATGATCTTGAGTGGGCAACTATCATTCATGCATCGAAGATGTGGAGACATTATCTTCTTGGCAAGAGGTTTATTCTGGTGAGGGATCATAGTGGACTGAGGTACTTGTTTGACTAACCTAATCTGAATGCCAGGCAAACTAGATGGTTGGCTACTCTCAGTGAGTTTGACTTCGAGATTAGATACATTAAGGGCAATGAGAGCATGGTTGCAGATTCTCTTAGTAGGAGAGTGAATGTGAATCACATTTCAGCTGTGAGTTCTTATGGGACAGTGTTACAAGAGCGAATTTTGCAGGCAGGCAACATGGTGAGAGGTACCAATAACTGAAGCAAAGATTGTAGCAGCAGGGTGAAGGTGATAGAGATGAGGAGTATCACCTCACAACAGATGGCCTAGTCAGAAACAAGAACATGATTTATGTGCCAGATAACAATGAGCTCAAGAAGCTTATCTTGAGGGAATTTCATGTCAAGCCATATTCAAGCCACCCAGGATATCAAAAGTCTTTAACAAAAGTCAAGAAGTTCTATCATTAGCTGAATTTGAAGAAGGAAATGGCTAAGTTTGTTGCTAGATGTTTGGACTGTTAGCAAGTGAAAGCTAAGTGTAAGCACCTAGCTGGTTTATTACAACCTATTCTGATTCCAGAATGGAAATGGGAGGTCATTTCTATGAACTTCATTACAGGTTTTCCGAGGACATTGAGACAACATGATTCCATCATGGTTATGGTTGACAAGTTAAGCAAGGTAACTCACTTCATTGCAGTAAAGTCTACTAATTCAACTAGTGAGGTAGCTCATATCTTCCTTAGGGAGATATTCAGTTGCATGGTGTCCCAAAGAAGATTATATCAGAAAAAAAAGATGCCAAGTTCACTTCTTGGTTTTGGAAGGAGTTGTTTGTAGGCTTAGGGACAAAGTTAGTTTTCAACACAACTTATCAATCATAGATAGATGGACAGACAAAGAGGGTTAACATAATTCTTGAGGACATGTTGAGGATGTATGTCATGCATCAACAACAAAAGTGGGAGGAGCATCTTCCCTAGTAGAGTTTGCATATAATAATGGATATCAGGTATCCTCGAGGATGAGTCCATTTGAGGTTCTTTATGGGCAGAGTTGTAATATTCCTATTAGCTGGAGTGATCCAATGAATAGGGTGCTGATTGGACCAGATATGTCGACTGAGATAGAATAGGAGATGCAGGTTATTAAGAGGAAATTGAAGGCATCACATGACATGTAGAAAAATTATGCAGACCAAGACAGAGCATTCAGGAGTTTCAAATTTGGGAGCATATGTACTTGCCCATCAAGCCCAACAAGAGCTCCTTGAGGATTAGGTCACGTGCCAAGCTGACACCTTCGTATTGTGGGCCTTTTGAGATCCTTGAGAGGATTGAACCAATGACCTATCGACTTGCACTGCCACCAACAATGAAAGTCCACGATGTTTTCCATGTTTCATTAATTAAGAGATATGTCCAAGATGTTGATCATGTGATTAATTGATCTGTATTACAGGTGGAACCAAAGGGAGAATTCCAACCAAAGCCTCAGTGCATTTTGCAGTGGAAATAACTCATGCTCCGAAACCGAGCAATAGATCAAGTTAATGTGTAGTGGAAGCACCGTGGGCCCGATGAAGCTATAAGGAAGATGCCTAGTCAGATGTGGTCTTTGTATCCTTCATTATTTGTTGGTTGAGTAGATGTGTTTGGTTTATGTGTTTTGGCTTATGTTTATCCATACGTGTATTGTAAATACTACAATGAGCTGTGTTATAAAGCTCTAATAAGTAGCATGTTGTAAAAACTACAACAAGTTATGTTATAAAGCTCTAATAAGTAGTATGGTGTTCATGGTTTCAATTGTTTGGTATGTTGTAAATGTTGCATCGATATGTGTTATAGAGCTCCATTGGTAGCATATGTTTGTTGGTTATAAGCGTAATTGAACATTGAGTATGGTTACAACCCGAGGTTGATTTTCCATGTAAATAAAATAAAAACCAAGGTCATGGGACACATATTCCACACTGAATGGTGGGAAAAACACTATAGTGGGCATCACTTGTGATTAATTAATGGCTATGGAAATTGACAAAGGTATTGGCAAAGGCAAAGAGGCAATACATGACATTTAATTATGAAAATAAAGGAAACTAAGAGAAAAGGAAGGTGAAGAGACATAAATTTGCATGCAAGGGAAATTAGAGGAAAAATGAAGGAAACTGGAGAAAATAGAGGCATTAATGATGAAAAGGCATCAGAGAATCAATTGCTAGCTTTTGGTCATTATGGATTTGTAAGTTTAGTTTTGGCTCTCTGCTTTCATCCTCTCATTCTCTCATACACTTGCACACTTAGAGTATTATTGGAGCATGGATGGAGCACTCTAGCATTCACTTGGATTTGGAGAAAGAAAATAAGGAAATTAAGGAAGCACAATGAGGCAGTTGGATCAACAACTACAACATGTTTACTTTGCAGGTAATAGGTTGCTTTTGTGATCTCCTTGCTGATTTTTAGATGTATGGTATATACATGTGATTCCTTGATTATGTGTTGTCATTAGCATGGAGATTTGCTTGGATTGACAATGGTTTCAGCCTTTCCTTTCCATTTCTTGGATAGCCATGGTGTTGTGGGTTTCCCACTTGTTTTTCTGATGGGTTCTCAAGTTCCCTATTGTTGTGGGTTGGAACAAACACTTTGGAGCCCTAAAACAACTTGGGTTGAGTTACTAGTTCCTTGAGCCTGCTGGTTGGGACAAATGCTCTAGAGCCTTGTCAGTTTTCTTATTAGTCCCTGAAGCCATGGGTTGGAACAAATTCTCTGAAGCCTTGGATTATATGTGGGTTTAGTTACTAGTTCTTGGAGCCCTGGACAACTTGGGTAGAGATCGATCTGGTTGACGTTAGTGATTATTGGACCGTATAGGTGAGATCACTGTGCTTGAGGGTTGAGGTGGTTTGGCCTTTGGAATCCTTGGTTGGTTTTTGTTTTGGTTTAACCCAGATGATCCCTCATTCATGCTTGAAATATGGCGCAAAGGTGATTGGTTGAAAGAGAGATTTGGTTTAGCCTTTGGAATCTCTAGTTGGTTTTTGTTTTGGTTTAACCCAGATGATCCCTCATTCATGCTTGAAATATGGCGCGAGGGTGATTGGTTGAAAGAGAGATTTGGTTTAGCCCAATCTATGGTCGAGTGGTACGTGGAAGTCCCTGACTTGGTTGGCATTTTCATATGTTAATATGAGATATTTTCCTATTGTGATCTATAAGCACTTGTATTGGTTATCATGTTGTCATTATGGTTAATTTGTTATGGTCTCTATTTCTGGTTATATGATGTGCTCTAGCTAATACTCTTGTTCATGATTTGTTATGTTATTGGATGGTTGATGAATGCATGGACTAATGCATTGTTGCAACTAGTTAGAGAGGTCTTGGAGCCTTCTTGGTGATTCTAAAATGAAATACATAAATTTATGATTAGATATGAATTCATGACCTGTAGCTTTCATGTTTACCATTTGTTTGACGAGATGTCTATCATGGATTAGGCATGTTTAGGTCAAGTTATTGCTTGAGTTTGAATGGTTAGCATGGTTATCATCTTAATTATGATTTTGGAAAATTACAAGCAGTTCTAGTTAGTGGTCTAGAGGCTAGCCTGAAAAAGTGGCCCAGATATCGGAACCGTTGGCACAAAACTGGGGATTTTAGGTCATAACCGAATGGAAGCAGGCTTATGAGTGCGGTTATAGCCTCATAACCACATGCACAATGTGTCAAGGGTGCGGTTATGGAGTTAGGTCCAGCGAAAAAAGAGTTCTAGCCCAGGGATTGATCACCTGGGGTGACTTGCAAGCTCTTTAGTGCTTTGTAGTTCCAATGGGTTGTCAGTTTGTTGTCGGTTTATCGACCCCACTTCCATAACTAGAGCTTGGAGGTTGGGTCATATCATAGTGACACTCATTTTATGTTTACCCCGATGAGCTTGTAAAAGTGGGTAAATATGGGAGGAGGGTGTTGCACCCACCATCAACAACCAATCCTCAGAAACAAAGAATGATATAAACCCATCACACCACGAGTAACATACCACCAAGGACAACTACAAACAACACAAACATGACTTTATTAGTAGGAAAGATGACACGAACTCTCCACAAAACCAATGATCATTGTAGTCTAAAGATAAATTAAATATGACAATTGTAGAATTGCGCTCAAAGAGATTGGTGGACGAAAATAAGAGCGTGGCTAGATAAACCTTAACCACTGTCCTTAGCAACTTAAATGCAACTCTCTCTCCTCATCAATTTTTGTTGATGTTTTATATGGTTGTTAATTAATGCATTATTTACTTCTTAAATAAATAAAATAAAATCTTATGTACAAAGCTATTAGGCATCAAGACAGGAAGGAACCCATATAAATACAACCAATATCTTTCCCCTTATTATTTCACATATATTAGATAAGTCTAAACATTATATGGTTTGGATTTTGTTTTGACCATCATTACTAAAATACCTTTTTAAATAAACAAATAAATTCAGCTCACTTAAAAATCTTTATTTTGCAAACTTCACAATTAACAATTATCTTTTAAACAACAATTACTTTAAATTTTTAATCAAATATTAGACATTAGACAAGTATGTTGAAAAAATATAATAAAAAACCCAAATCATATATAAACTATTACATTCCTCCAAAATTCATTTATAAACTATACTATATATCTCAAAAATATAAATATTTTCTTAACAATTTCTCTGAAACTAGGAAAAATGGAAAATATGAAAAAAATAAAAATAAAAAAAAATCATTGACTTTGTAACCATTCCCCAAAATTTTAGATAAATATATTGGGAAAAAAACCAATTAGAAGTGTTAGACGTATGGTCGCAAGGAAAATGCTAGGGTTAGGTTTAGAGTTAGAAGAGCAACCAGGGTTGGGTCAAAGGTATAGGGTTTTCAAAGAAGCATTAGGGTTTTTAGGGTTTTTTAAGCCCGTGTTTGAACTTTGACGCCTTCTTGGTGCTATTAGGTTTGCAGGCGTCTGGCGGGGATCAAGGATTTCTCCTCCACCTCATACTGAGCGGATAGCAGAGACATCATGGTTAGTATTCCATGGCCTTTGCTTTTCTTTTCGTTGTATGTATCTCATTGTAGCTTTATTTTTCTGCGGTTTGTGGATCTGTGGATGCGGTTTTATTTTTCTATGGTTCGTTGTGCTATGAACGGGGTTTTATTTTAATACGGTTCGTGAATCTGTAAATGGGGTTTACAAGTCGTAGTCTTACCTTCTTCAAAAGCCTCTCTATCGCTGCAGCCCTGCAAGAGGCGTGCATTGATATTGGTGTCAGGCCATGTATTTCCTTTGTCGATGGTCTCCGGAATGTCCAACAACTGCTCTTGGAACATTACTCACTTCGGAAGTGATATCAGAAGAACCCCCCTATATTAATCTTCGTCTCTCCAATTTTCAACATATGCTGAATCTTGTTCTCAACAACACTTGCGAACGAGAAGCTGCCGAAACGAATATTCCGGAAAATGCTGCTGTGCAATCCAGATGACAAAGTGACAGCCTTTAGAGAAAAAAGCTAGGCTCTATCTACTATCAAATGAGAACTGTTAATACAATATCCGACATGGATCTTCGCTACAAATGCCATACAACCAAACTAAATCTCTAATACTAGTCTCTGCCCACAGACATAAAATATTCAGTTTTATCGTCCTACAAGAATACTTGTGTAAAATTACCATACTTCAGATCACTAACTAAAGCTATTGGAATTTTTTGTATGTGTTGCTAATTCGTTATTTAATTCTTTCATAAAACCTACGGGGAATGTTTTCTTTTGAAAATCCAGAGATTTACGAGTGAAGCCAGAGAACCCATCCACTATGATTAGATGAATCAGTTCGAGAAGTTTTACTCAGTTCAGCATTTCCTAATTTCAGAGTCTGAATATGGAGTGTCATGTATTGTCACGTTTCTAAATTCTTCATAATAAATAGTTACAACATCTTCTTCCATGGAAACCGACTTTTTCCCTCTCTTACATCATCGATAAAGTCTATCACAACATCTTCTTCCATGGAACCCCACTCTTCACTCTCTGACATTTTCGAGAAAGTCTATCGCATGTTTTACAATAGAAACTGGAACTCACTCAAAAATGAGCTCAGTGGATGGGTTACTATCTCCATTTTTGAAACAGAATATCCATGTAGTGTTGCTGTAGCAACAGGATCAAATGCATCCATGGGTTTCTCCACTGACGATCTCAACCCTGTACTATCAGCATTTCCTTCCAAATATGTGATAAGAGGTTGTAAGCACTTCAAAGTAGGATTTTGGTGTTCCTTTGTTCGATATGCTAAAATCTTAGAGAGTCCATGCAAACTGTGGTGATGTTAAATAAAAAATGGAAGTAATGAAGGAAAGCAATTCCTTCAGAAGTTTAATCTGGAGAGAAATCCGGGAAATATTGGTCAATACATGGACTGAAATGAAGACATAGAAAGAAAGTGCTGGTGGCTTCATACTGTAGCCATATAACAGGGAACCATTTTCTTCACTATCACGGATGAAAACTTTTAAGTATAATTGCGTAGAAAATATATCAATATGCTGGTGAGCTGCATGCAGGATGTTCATGTAAAGTCATTAATGCATGACAAATTTAACTTGCGGAAGTGAACCTTCATCCACAAGCCGTGATAAAAATGAAGCACTTGCCACAACACGGCTCTTTTACCTGTGAATAGCGCATCACTTTTTGTTAAGAGCCTGCCAAGGTCCGCAGATTCTATAAACTCCAAATGAACTTTTTCCCAGAATTAAAGGTAGACAGGATATCCTTGCCTGTTCTTTTTTTTGACAATAGTTGAACCCTTGAAATCTCACGTGTAAAGATCAGATTCTACTAAAAACAAAGAAACACAATGCTGCTTCGAAATAGAGAGATATAATCTCTTAGGCGGAGATCCACTCTCGTCTGTTTCTATTATCACAAGTTTGCTTCATTGGAATCCTAGAGCTTCTTTAGAAAACTTATCAGCTGTCTCATTTAGCCTTATGTATACATGTTGAAATAATACATCTTCAAATCTTTTTCTTTGTTCTCTGACTTATTCCACTACAGAGATAAGAGTCGACTTACGCAGATTATTAGTTCAATTTGCCCATTCTATTAATAGCTTTGAGTTGCCCAATATCAGAGGACTCGATATTCCTGTTCACTGCAATTTTTAAGAATAACCATGTAGCACACATCTCATCTCTGTTATTTCAATTTGTTCCATGTCCAAAATTCAAATGCTTCTTTGAAGGAAATGTGCTGGTTTGTATACATTGTATGGTATGCTGCCAGATCCACATATACCCGGGGGCCGGGAGGCCTTGGCTTTTCTTCCTCAAAATATCTCCAAGCTTTTGAGAAATCAATGACTCGAAATTTTATAATACATGAAGGTTTTACCTTCATTGGTTTATATACATGAAGGTTTTACCTTCATCTGGTTTATATAGAATGGTGACTGGTCTATATTTTACATGAATGCCATCCTAATATTACCTTGTTATATTTTGCAATTTTTAGCCTAATTTGTGTTCAAGGTTATGAAGCTGTAGATGATGTATTTTTGTATATATACTTTTTAACTGCGACAAGAACTCTGGTTTGGTTTTGCTGATCTCTCTAATACTTTCTATGTTTCTATGACTTCAATTTCAGGCGCGTGGATTGAAGAAACATTTAAAGAGGCTCAATGCTCCCAGGCATTGGATGCTTGACAAACTTGGTGGTGCTTTTGTAAGTTAAATATCATAGAAAATTTTAAATTAAGTAATAGTTGTTAATGCAATCATATTCAAGGAATGGTTAATTATTTGGTCATTCTTCGCAGCAAAATTACAACATAATTTTCTTCTTACTTGGGTCTGGCTTATTTCTGCAGGCACCAAAACCATCTCCTGGTCCTCACAAGGGCAGGGAATGCCTGCCTCTTGTGGTTCTTCTTAGGAACAGGCTGAAGTATGCCCTAACATACCGTGAAGTCATAGCCATTGTAATGCAAAGACTTATTTCTGTTGATGGAAAAGTGAGGACAGACAAATGCTATCCTGCAGGGTTTATGGGTAAGTGCTTTAGTGGCCTGAGCATGTAGACTTGAGTACGCAATTCATTATTTTCACTAGTATAAAAGATGTTTTTCTCCTTTCTTTATATGGAAGTAAGACTTTGTTCACTATTGGCTGTTTTGCCCTCCAGATGTCCTGTCGATTGCAAAAACAAATGAGAATTTTAGGCTTCTTTATGATGCAAAAGGTCGTTTCCGCTTGCATTCAATCAAAGATGAAGAAGCAAAGGTACCAGTATCATATTTTTGGTTTGATCTTCCAAAATATGTGACAACAATCATTAGGTTTAAGTTTCAGGATTAGGACCAGTTGTAAGGTTGAACAGGGAAAATTTTGTTGAAAGTTTTAGAACTCTTAGAATTTTTTTGGAGTAAATGTCACACTTTTCAAAAGTTACTAATGGTTTCCATCTTTCTTTTTCAGTATAAACTTTGCAAGGTTCGTTCTGTACAATTTGGAGATAAGGGTATCCCTTACCTCAACACCTATGATGGACGCACAATTAGGTACCCAGATCCATTGGTCAAGGCCAATGATACAATCAAGATTGATCTAGAGACAGGCAAAATCAAGGAGTTCATCAAGTTTGATGTTGGTAATGTTGTAATGGTTACTGGAGGCCGTAACAGAGGTCGTGTTGGAACCATTAAGCACAGAGAAAAGCATAAGGGTAGCTTTGAGATTATTCATGTGCAAGATGCTGCTGGGCAGGAATTTGCCACCCGACAGGGTAATGTGTTCACCATTGGAAAAGGCACAAAGCCTTGGGTTTCTTTACCCAAGGGTAAAGGTGTCAAGCTGTCCATCATTGAAGAGGCCAGGAAACGCAATGCAGCTGCAACTGCTGCAGCATAAGTTTTGTTCATTAGAAAACTCGATAGTTTTTATGGTCAGAATTTGTTAGCTTACTCTGATTATTATCGGAAACTTTGTTGGGAAAACTTAGGAGCTACCATTGTTTTACTTCTGAACGAAAAGGGTTTTATTTTGCATTTTTAAGTGCAGCTTTGAGGTTCTACTTTTTTTGACATCAATTTTCCAGACCAGATTAAATGCAATGCAGTATATTTTGTGGCCATTCAATTTACCCCATTAGTTTTGAATAATAACATTTAATTGCTTTTTAATTACAAATAGTTGTGATACGTAGAGATTCTCTGCATACATAGTCTGACTTCTGGGCTGTTTGTGCTAAGTTTTACTTGATAAACAAGCAAAATAATTTCAATGTTACAGTATTGGTTTGTATGGAAATATCGGATATAGCTGATTGTTAGAAAGCTTTTGAAATTCACCTTTACAGCAATACTATTGAAAATGTGCTGTTTTGTAGTCATATTCATATTCATTTGCTGTTTATCATGTTGCTTCTTAACAGGGGTAGTGAGGTAAATATTTTGGCTTTATGGCATTTTGATTTATCTGTTATTTCCAGACAGAACATGGGATGGGTGTTTTGTTATGCTACATGATTAGTAGGTATGTTTCTACTTATTCATTATAGATAAATCCATAGTTAATTATCTGTTATTTCCATAAGACTGTTTGGCGGAATGGTTTAAATGGAAGAAATGTAGATATCATCTCTATCCTTCATTCCTCAGAACATGGGATGGGTGTGTTGTTATGCTACATGATTAGTAGGTATGTTTCTACTTATTCATTATAGATAAATCCATAGTTAATTATCTGTTATTTCCATAGACCGTTTGGCGGAATGGTTCGAATGGAAGATGGTGGCAATAATGTAGATATCATCTCTATCCTTCATTCCTCAGAACATGGGATGGGTGTGTTGTTATGCTACATGATTAGTAGGTATGTTTCTACTTATTCATTATTGATAAACTCATAGTTAATTAAGTTCCAATAATTTGTCTCTTTGGATTAAAGCTGTCGTGCTTTACTTTGATAAGCAGCATCTGAGCTTTTTCCGAGCATAAAATTTTGGATGAGAATGAGCTCAGATGCTGTGTTCTAGTTTACGATAGGCATTTGGACCTTTTTTGTTATAGTATCTTGGATACTGTGTTCTAGTGTACTAATATACTCCAAGATATTGGGAAGGCTCTATTACAGCCCTTAATTGTGAAGGCATCTATAGATTTTTAATTCATCTGACCGCATTACTCTTGAAAATAAACTTCTTTTATAATCATACTTGTTCTGACCGGTTTAAATACAATACTGAGTACACGTTTCCTAGCCCATTTAGTCTTGACAACGAAGTGAATTATCATTGAAGCAACGCACATGCTATTCAAAGCATTTTCATGATTTTAAATGGAGCAACAGTTGAACATGAGAAGAATTTCAAAGCTACAGAACATCCAACGACTCGTCTCTGGTGGCCAATACATTGTTCTTATCAATAGGTTCACGTCTACAAGTTTTATTATGTATTCTCTCTCTTAATGTCCTTTTTGTATTGATAATGTTTTCAAGGGATTTACAGCCATCACCTTTGAAGAAACAAAAGAAAAATTATAGGAACCTCTTCTAGATGGTAGTAGTTTGAATGCTAGCACTGAGAAAGAACCCCACATGGTAGAGCAGGTATTTTCTCAAAAGCTGTGTTGTAATGACTGAATCGTGTATTGATCAAAGGTTGCAAAAATCCTTTGCAAGTGATAGGCTTTCCTGCGTTGGTACTTGGTGTTGATGCTGTAAGTCTTTAAAATGAAACTGGCCTATTTGACAGATTGGAACATCAACACCTCGTACACTACATCGCTTAGATGCTTGTTTCCAAATCTTTCACTGTCCCAGGACATTGCAAAATTGTGTGATGTATATTAGCCCAGTTTTGTTGCAAAAGAATGTTAATTGTGTGACGTATATTGGCCCAATTTTGATCCAAAAACTGTTGGTTTTACATATGGAGATCAGAGCTTTTCTTGCAAGGGTTATTTGCTTTTATTGATTACTATTTCCAGCAAAGTCCATCGTGATCATCTGTACCCATCAGTATAATTTTCAGCGTCAGAATTTGAGGGGGCTGATGAGGTCTACCGTGAGCATTACCGACTTATATAAAGTGTTTGTTTATTGTCTACCTCCCATCTAGTCCAACTTGTGGTGTTAGACTGATCGTAAATTGGTTGTCTGTGGATACACATCAGCTTTCTTTCGTATATGATGTTGCAGAAGTTTCGTGTATGAAGTTGCATAAGTTCACATAAAAATAAAAATTTAAAAATGGTATTTAAAATATTAAAATATATCATGTACCATTGTGTTTTATGTGTTTGTTATTGTCTACTTCCCATCTAGTCCAACTTGTGTGTTAGCCTGATTGTAAATTGGTTGTCTGTGGATACACATCAGCTTTCTTTCGTATATGATGTTGCAGAAGTTTCTTGTATAAAGTTGCATAAGTTCAAATAAAAATTTAAAAATGGTATTTAAAATATTAAAATATATCATGTACCAGTGTGTTTTATGTTTTATCGCACATAAAAATAATATAAGAAATTTTGCACCAACATATAGGTATAATTTTTCTCCATAGTTGGTTAAAAGTTTTGTTTAGAAGGAATGTCATTGTAGATTTTATCTACACAAAAGGAAGGAGACGACCCAAAAATACAAATATACTGGTATTTAAAATATTAAAATATATCATGTACCAGTGTGTTTTATGTTTTATCGCACATAAAAATAATATAAGAAATTTTGCACCAACATATAGGTATAATTTTTCTCCATAGTTGGTTTAAAAGTTTTGTTTAGAAGGAATGTCATTGTAGATTTTATCTACACAAAAGGAAGGAGACGACCCAAAAATACAAATATACATTGAAAATGGAAGCTCCCTTTGTCAAAATTATTGAAAATGGAAGCTCCCTTTGTCAAAATTATGCCTAGGTCATTGGGCCACATTGGCATTGAAGACCCCATAGAATATGCAAACCCCCTTTGTCAGAATTAGGCAGCTTTGGCAAAATTATGCCTAGTTCATTGGAAGCTCCCTTTGTCAAAATTATGCCTAGGTCATTGGGCCACATTGGCATTGAAGACCCCATAGAATATGCAAGCTCCCTTTGTCAGAATTAGGCAGCTTTGTCAAAATTATGCCTAGTTCATTGGGCCACATTGGCATTGAAGTCCCCCACCTATGGGGAAGGATATGACTATAGATGATGCTCTTGCCATCTTGTTATCATGTCTTTGAGTTCTTGCACCTCAAGGTTCATGGCAACTAGCCATTTGTTTTGTTGGCCTATTTTGTATCGATGCTTACATCCAATGTGCAATCTTATTAGAAAAATGCCTATCAATTCACAATCTCTTTAAAATGCATCTATTAAACGTTTACAAGCACTAAATGACAAGGTATACAATATCAGGGTTCCAAGAGTTAAGGTGTTCTAATTCAAATAAAATGTTAACATATTAACATGCAAACTATGTATTATTATTGAATCATGCAATGTCTTTCTCATCTCAAGGATTATAATGAAACAATGAGACTTGCTCACTATTAATGGGCCTCTTCTTTTGAGAGAAGATAAGCTAGTATTAAAATGAAACAATATTACCCTACCAAGAAAGGTGAAGATAAGCTAGGATTAAAATGAAACAATATTACCTTACCAAGAAAGGTGAAGTATACCAAAAAAAAATGCTTATTCATTTGTTTCAGTTCCAATTTGAGTAGATGGTATACTTACACATTTATGTTTAATAGTGTCTAACTTTCATCCCATGGTCATTTATTGCATAGGTGGGATTTAAATAGAAAAACACTTCATTTTTGCATGAGCATGACTTAAATTATGCGAAGTGTTGGTTTCTACATGGGTTGATCTTCTAGCCATGCAAGGCTAGATTGCATTGGAATATGTGTGGGTTGATCTTCTAGCCATGCAAGGCTAGATTGCATTGGAATATGTGTGAATTGTTAGAGAAGGTGTTACACAGCTAGAGATTTTCAACCCATTGTGTGGCAGTTATCTCATGAATGAAATAATATTTTTAGTAAAGGCCAAACATCATGTATGAACTAGCAATTTTAATAAAAACCAAAAATCATGCATAAAGGAATATTTTCCAATGTGTACAATTAGAAACCATAAATTGTTTATAATTTCTTTATGCCTATATATTAAGTGCTTGGGATGGGGGTATGGAAAGAGAATGGTTATCGAAGGTAGCATTATGAGGCCATACTTTTTTTAAAACCTTGGTTGCTGCTATTAAGAGCTCAAACACTTCAAAGTGTTTTCTAATATTTGTTAATTGTTGAATAATACATTGTGCTTGCTTTGGAGTGTGGGTTTTTGTTTTTAAAAGGGTTTTCTGCAAAAAAAAAAAATCATTGTGTAATGGTTGTATGCTTTTGTACTATTTGTTTTTAGCAATGCTTATTAAGAGTTTATGGACATTATTTGCTCATTGATTAGTGTAGGTAGCATATTAGTGTTTGGAGCTTTTTTTTATATGACTTTACATTTGAGTGTTTTTTTTATTGTACGAGAAATATGATGGTGGGAATGTATACCTTAGTGATAATTCTCATCTTAGCGTAGTTGGTCATGGTAGATCTTTCATTACATTCCTTGATGGTGTAATTAAGGGGATCAATTAATATATGCACATTTCGAGTTTGATACAAAGACTACTATTAATGAGCACACTTAATGATGCATTTGTGCAGGTTGTGTTCTCCATCGAAGGGCGTAAAAGGATCTGTGGTGCTAACTAAAGGGTTTCATGTGAGCACTTTGTTTCAATTTGATGCATGCCCCATTTAATGCAATAATTATCAATCTTGCAGTTAAGAGATACATAGAATCTACATCTTCTCAATCAACACCAACAACAAAAAGGAGTGTTGTGTCTACTTCGATGGTTATGCTTTGTAAGTACCCAAAGATGCTCTTGCTTTTAAAAGCAAGTCACTTGTAGAGAAGAAAATGATATGGCCATTCTAAACACACATAAACACATGAATATAGGGTGGGGTAGGAAGGTTTGTCAATGTCTAGTTCATAATGTTATACTATCTATTTCTCGTTATATTAGAGTAATATTTAAAGTGCTTCATGTGTGTGCATGTGTGTGTTAAAGTTAATAGTATTCTAGATTAAAATATTACATCTAAGTTTTGTTGAAGTTAGTTAAAATGGAAACTAGACCTTAGCTAAGATCTTAAGCATTCAACTCATTGTTACCATCATAGACTATAGAAACTTTTTATCAACTATATCTGTCCTATAGGTAGATAGAACCATTCCATGGCCTTAGGGTCCCATAAACTACTAATATATATGATAAGAACCATGGAAGATAAAAAAAGATTTAAAACCAAGGAATCAAGAAGGTCACTTAGAGGGACAAACCTAGCCTAAGGCACTCTTCTCCTTGTCTTCGCTTGATTGTTGTTGCGTGGGTTCAACTTTAATAATGATGTGATTAGCGCTAGTACCATTAGAGTTCCATTGCTTCTTTCTCTTTGCCAAAGCCCTTCCCACACCTTAAATCCAAGTCAAAACCACTCTACATAAAACAATAAATTTTGTTCTGCTCTGTGAAGCCACTTCACTAATTTGGCTCATAGGTTTTTTGATTCTCTTGGGCTATGACCGCCGTTATTTTGGCAATCCAAAAATGCTCTATTCCCTTGAAATTTTTGGTCACATGAGATCGAGAATGCCCAGTGCCCTACATCCAATCATGAAACTCAACACTGATTTGCCCCTGTGAAGTATGGTTGCGCCTTGATTGCACTGAGTTGACCAAGTTATCGCATTAGAGAAATTTGAGGTCTAAAATGGGCCTCCTAAGGAATATTATAAAATAATAGTGGAAATTATAAAATAAGATTAGATTACATCATCAAATTTTGGAGGGAAAAAGGAAAAAACTACTTTTTCAACTTGTATTTTAAACTTATATCCTTTTGGTTTTACTTAAATTTCGAGTGGGAGCACTCCTTGGATGCAAAATTTAATTCCTCATCTAAGGAGTACCCATGGTGCATACTTTCGACAAAGCGTATTACACGGAAAATGCGAAATACATGAAAAAATGTGATTGCAAACACATTTGTCATGTATTTCTCATTTTCGTGGTCCATCAAAAGTATGCAACATGGGTACTCCTTGGATGAAGAATTAAATTCTGCATCTAACGAGTGCTCTTGCTTGACATTTGAGTAAAACTGTAGGGAGATAAGTTGAAAACACGAGTTGAAAAAATAGTTTTTATTTTATTTTATTTTTTTAATCTTTTTATTTTACTCCAAAAATGGTGAATCATCCCCCATGGTTGACATCATCATCTTGAATCTTATTGGTTCTTATAAAGTTGATTTTGGTTGTATATTTTTGTTTTGAGGCCCATTTTTTACTTCAAAATTTCTACAATGACCTCTCTTTGCATATCTAGGGGGATACTCTATTAGAAGCACTGTCGAGCTAGCTCAGTTGTCTGCGCAACACGAATACCCTAGACTTGCAATCGAGTTCGTTCTTGACCACCAAATTGTCTATGAGCTCCCTTCTAGTTGGACTTAGGAGCTTCAAGTAGACTAAAAATAATTATAGTGAATGGATGAACCAAAATAGGAATCCAATAGAGCTTGGCCCTTTCGATCACAGAAAACCCACTTGAATCCTGCGAACCCCAACAATCAATTTTCCCCAGTGACCACTATGGTTGCTAGACATTGGGATGGGTAAGCAGAACCACACCCACAATCACCAATCGATGATCAAAGCAAAAACCATGCAACTATATAAACCATGAAAACGAAATAAAAAGGTAAGACAAGACAAGAAAACCAAATAGTATGTATGCTCAAAAACACTCTCGTTTAATAAACCCATAATGGCTTGCATAGGGTAATCCGCCCATATCCACACGTCACAACCTGGATTGAATCCTAAGCTTGATTACGAGCTGCCTCATGCTCCATGCCATGAATGCTTAAGTCTCGAGGGGAGAGATTCATGCATGCTCATTACATGTATTGATAACTACCTCTGTGTCACATGGAAAATATCTCTATATAAGTTCTAATCCTCGAGGGACTATTCATTCTTAACAAGGCTCAAAGCCATTACATCAAAACTCATCATGTCACTGTTGAATATGGGTAGGAAGGATAGTAATAATTCCTCCCAACCACTCAAGATAAATCCAATTAATAATGGAAAAATGTTAGTTAATTAACTTAATGATATATTTAATAAATAAAAAGTTATATATATATATATATATATATATATATATATATATATATATCTAAGATTTAAAAATAAAATATAAATTCAATTAATTTTTAGCATGAAGATTTTCACAATTAACAATAAGATGTTGAGAAATTTTTTTGGAGCGTTGTGTGCTCTCATTGAGGTGTCCGACATTTCGAGCAAACACTTCACCCATCTTCAAGGACATAAATCTAAGAATGAAGATACAAAGAGTGCATGACCAAGATTAAAGAGAGAAATAATAGGCCATTAGGGATCTTGAGAATAACCCTGATGATTTAATAATTAAATAATATAATTAATGAGTGGAATTATAAGAATTCAAATAAAATATTTTATTTTGTTTTTTTCGAAGGAAAAAAAACCATAATTTTATTTATAAGATAAACACAACTACATTTTGCATATACACAACAAAATGTGTATCCAACAATATCTGCTCATATCCAAATGGTGGTAAAATCAAATAAGCCTCTAGACTTATGAGCTAAAAAGAGAAAAACTAAGAAAATAAATACAAATGTACATTCATATTTAAGTGTGATAGCAATCACATAACTTCTCTTTCTTGCCTTTCGTTTTCTGTACTTTTTGCCATTCTCTTGTATTTGGAGTAACTAGAACCATTGCCAATTCGCTACCCAAAGTCTTCAGAGGAGATTCTTTGTTTGAGTATGAGCTTTTAGAAACATGGATCTTTTTTTACCCCCACGTCCCATTTTTTGAAAGTCTCACTTTTTTGTTGATTTGATGCCTGGTTCTCTTGTATTTCAGTGTCATTCTACTCATGGAGTCCGATTACATTCTAGACCTGTACGTTGTTTATTGCTTGGATTGGGGGGCCCTCCCTATATTCTTCTTTTGCTTCTAAGAGGTGGGGATCATAGGTCTGCCATCCTTTGATTCGTATGCCTGTCCCTTTTTCTTTTTTGGGATATTTTTTGCTTGTGGACATGTGTTTTGTTTGACATCTGAATGATGTATTCTCATAATTTAATACTTGGGTCCATTGAACATTTTTACATTTTAGATGAATGTGATTAGGCAGACCTTTGCTAAGGTCTATTTTTACACAGATTTTGACAAAATTAAATATACCATTCTCTATTCTTTCATGATCCATCTTTTTAAATTTTCCCAAAGTATTTCTGATTTCTTCTAGAACCTTATGGTGCTAGAAAGGGAAGGAGATATTTAGTAGCCACACCCAAAAATGGCATTGTTCAAACCACCTTTTTTGTGGCATCAAAGTATGGAAACCATGGGGTGATGAAGAGCCCAACTCTTCCCCAAAACTAGGGCCCATCATTAAATACTTTCTCCAGGTCTTCCTGAGTATCAAATTGGGCTATAAAAACCTTTGGAGCATAAATAGATGTCATAGTTGGGAGTTCAGGAAGAAAAGACCCACTAGTGTGAAGCATCTGATTTAGGCTAAAAACCATTGAACCTACGTATCACAACCTTGGATTGGAGAGAAGAAAAAAAGATAGTTTACCTCTGGGATATTAACCTCCATGGCAGGCACTTGTTTCATTTGTTCTACAATGTAGGGTCCTGGGATGTGTTGGGGATGATCCACTGAACTAGAAGTCTTCCCTTGCATCGTGTCCTTGTAAGAGGAAAAACCATTGGCTTTTTTGGGTCCTAGAGCTCATCCACTCAGCCTCTGGTTCAAGATAATGGTGGAATTCCTTGAGATGTTGTATTCTTTCATCTGGGAGAAATCTCCAAGAATTCTCCCTTCAAAAAGCAGGCACTATGTGTTTGCAGGTATTCCCAACATGTTCTCAATGCATTGCTTCATGTTTCTTATCATGTCAAAGGTCTCAATCTAAGATAAGGGGGACTCCCCATTAATTCTTTTAATGAAGATATGGAAGGATTCTAGAGCCGACTCCTTTCTTTCGATCAAATCATAACTAAGAGAGTGAGGCAAATCTCCTTGTGAAATCAAAACACCCTTGTGCACAAGCCTTCGATTCTCTGTGGACCGAAATCCCAACAAAGTTGTGCGTGCATAAGGGACCTGATTTAAGGGAAAAGAGAGTTAGGGAAACAACCTTGAAGAATTAGCCCACCACGACCTCTTTATATGGGATAGCATGATCCAGATTCTCCACAGTATTATGTTCATTCTGTCGACGTTTCGAACCCCAAAGGGGGTCCATCATCAGGACCTTTTTAGAATATGAATGATAGTTTCTTGAGAGAAGAATCTTCCGACTAGAGTGTATATATTGTAGGTCGACATTTCTTCTTTCAATTTTTATCCTTAAGATTTCGAGAAGACAGTTCTCATTCCATGTATCCCCTCCGTACAGGGAAGTTATGTTAGACTTTAAGCTTCTGTGGTAGTTTTTTAGGGTAGCATGATTCAGATTCTCCATAGTATTATGTTCATTTTGTCGACGTTTCGAACCCCAAAGGGGGTCCATCATTAGGACCTTTTTAGAATATGAATGATAGTTTCTTGAGAGAAGAATCTTCCGACCAGAGTGCAGGTCGGCAGTTCTTCTTTCAATTTTTATCCTTAAGATTTCGAGAAGACAGATTTCATTCCATGTATCCCCTCCGTACAAGGAAGTTATGTTAGACTTTAAGCTTCTGTGGTAGTTTTTTGGGTAGCATGATCCGGATTCTCCACAGTGTTATGTTCATTCTGTCGACGTTTCGAACCCCAAAGGGGGTCCATCATCAGGACCTTTTTAGAATATGAATGATAGTTTCTTGAGAGAAGAATCTTCCGACCAGAGTGCAGGTTGACAGTTCTTCTTTCAATTTTTATCCTTAAGATTTCGAGAAGACAGATCTCATTCCATGTATCCCCTCCATACAGGGAAGTTATGTTAGACTTTAAGCTTCTGTGGTAGTTTTTTGGGGTAGCATGATCCAGATTCTCCACAGTATTATGTTCATTCTGTTGACGTTTCGAACCCCAAATGGGGTCCATCATCAGGACCTTTTTAGAATATGAACGATAGTTTCTTGAGAGAAGAATCTTCCGACTAGAGTGCAAGTCGACAGTTCTTCTTTCAATTTTTATCCTTAAGATTTCGAGAAGACAGAGCTTATTCCATGTATCCCCTTTGTACAGGGAAGTTATGTTAGACTTTAAGCTTCTGCAGTAGTTTTTTGGGGTAGCATGATTCAGATTCTCCACAGTATTATGTTCATTCTGTTGACGTTTCGAACCCCAAAGGGGGTCCATCATCAGGACCTTTTTAGAATATGAATGATAGTTTCTTGAGAGAAGAATCTTTTGACCAGAGTGCAGGTCGACAGTTCTTCTTTCAATTTTTATCCTTAAGATTTCGAGAAGACAAATCTCATTCCATGTATCCCCTCCGTACAGGGAAGTTATGTTAGACTTTAAGCTTCTGTGGCAGTTTTTTGGGGTCGCATGATCCAGATTCTCCACAGTATTATGTTCATTCTGTCGACGTTTCGAACCCCAAAGGGGGTCCATCATCAGGACCTTTTTGGAATATGAATGATAGTTTCTTGAGAGAAGAATCTTCCAACCATAGTGCAGGTCGACAATTCTTCTTTCAATTTTTATCCTTAAGGTTTCGAGAAGACAGATCTCATTCCATTAAGCTTCTGTGGTATTTTTTTGGGGTAGCCCAGATTCTCCACAATATTATGTTCATTCTGTCGACATTTCGAACCCCAAAGGGGGTCCATCATCAGGACCTTTTTAGAATATGAATGATAGTTTCTTGAGAGAAGAATCTTCCAACCATAGTGCAGGTCGACAGTTCTTCTTTCAATTTTTATCCCTAAGATTTCGAGAAGATAGAGCTTATTCCATGTATCCCCTCCATATAGGGATGTTATGTTAGACTTTAAGCTTCTGTGGTAGTTTTTTGGGGTAGCATGATTCGGATTCTCCACAATATTATGTTCATTTTGTCGACATTTCGAACCCCAAAGGAGGTCCATCATCAGGACCTTTTTAGAATATGAATGATAGTTTCTTGAGAGAAGAATCTTCCGACCAGAGTGGAGGTCGACAGTTCTTCTTTCAATTTTTATCCTTAAGATTTCAAGAAGACAGATCTCATTCCATGTATCCCCTCTGTACAGGGAAGTTATGTTAGACTTTAAGCTTCTGTGGTAGTTTTTTGGGGTAGCATGATCCAGATTCTCCACAGTATTATGTTCATTCTGTCGATGTTTCGAACCCCAAAGGGGGTCCACCATTAGTACCTTTTTAGAATATGAATGATAGTTTCTTGAGAGAAGAATCTTCCGACCAGAGTGCAGGGCGGCAATTCTTCTTTCAATTTTTATCCTTAAGATTTCGAGAAAACAGATCTCATTCCATTAAGCTTCTGTGGTAGTTTTTTGGGGTAGCCCGGATTCTCCACAGTATTATGTTCATTCTGTCGACATTTCGAACCCCAAAGGGGGTCCATCATCAAGACCTTTTTAGAATATGAATGATAGTTTCTTGAGAGAAGAATATTCCGACTAGAGTGCAGGTCGACAGTTCTTCTTTCAATTTCATCCTTAAGATTTCGAGAAGATAGATCTCATTCCATTAAGCTTCTGTGGTAGTTTTTTGGGGTAGCATGATTAGGATTCTCCACAATATTATGTTCATTCTGTCGACGTTTCGAACCCCAAAGGTGGTCCATCATCAGGACCTTTTTAGAATATGAATGATAGTTTCTTGAGAGAAGAATCTTCCGACCATAGTGCAGGTCGGTAGTTCTTCTCTCAATTTTTATCCTTAAGATTTGAGTCGCTTGTTTAATCTTGGAGCCTTGACTCCATTCTCGTAATGATCCCAGTAGAAGATGTCTTCTGTAGAGCTAAGCCATCACTTGCCATCATGGTCCAAAGACGTAGAGCAATGGGAAGGCAACCATTTTGCAACAAGCAGAGCCAAATACAACCCTTGTCTACTGCTATGGAGAAAACATATCTCATCTTCCCCACTCCTTAGCACTCCTTCAATGCCTGTAATAAGATCTTGTTCAACAACGTCACTTAGCGAAGCTCCGCGCAGGAAAAAATCCCTAGCGCTTCGTGAGAACTCCACTTAAACAAAATATTAAATTAATACTAAAATAATAATAAAATGTGGGGGAGGGGGGTGGTGCGGGGTTGGTCAAATTGAAAGAGAAGGGATTAACTATTTAAATTATGACCGTTATGAGAAGAAAGAGAACATTGAAAATAATTAATAACTAACAATTATAATATAGGAAGGGGGTTAAATAAAAAAAATATAATTAAATAAAGTGAATTAGAATAAATTAATTAAGTCAAACAAATAAGAAAATATATAAAAGAATAAATTGTAAGGAATAAAAGATTAAATAAAAAATAAAAATAATTGAAATTTGTTTGCATTAGGGGACTTCCGACTGACCTTCTTCTTCAGTTGAAAGCCACTTACAACTGGGAAAATGTTTTCCCTTTTTAGCTTATTGTAGAATGCCACATATATTTTGTCGAACCCTTCAACATTTCAATTGTTTAGACTTGATTACCAATTTAAAGACAAGCACAACCATATAAATTGAATCACTGATAGAATGTTTGATAGCCATCAAAATAGTTATGAGTCATTTAATTTATTAGCAATTTAATTTATGTAATGCTGAGAATTTGTAACACCAAAGGTCACATAAGTTTTGAAGCAAAAAGTGGTTTGGAAACCCTTGATTTCATCCATTAGATTGTGTATACGACAAAAAATATTCTCAAATTATTAAATTTAAACCATCCATACATTTTCTTTTTTTAGAAAATGTAAATTGCCTTATTCTGAAATAACCCATGCCTATCAATGTAATAAGGAAATTGGGTCTAAGAAAACCAAATAATGAATCCAAAAATAAAATCAAGGAACTTGTAAAAATTGGATAAGAGACCATCAACTGCTCATGTTAGAGGATCAAAGTGCGCAACTGTTTGAAATTCTTGTATCGGGTAGTTGTTCTATGCTTTATTTTTCATCAGAGTTGTCTTGGTCATCTTCTTGTCCATGTACAGTGCCCTTATGTCCCCTCAGTTCCATGGATTGTAATTCATAAATGTAGGATGTTAAGTTTAACCCAAAATGCTCGTCCAAGATCGAGGGGATCACTCTAGCATCACAAAGAGTACCTTCTCTAAAAACATATCAATATCAAAGTTCTTGAATCACGTTCATAGTCGAACACCATTTTACCTCCAGCGATAACTTCCTATCTGCCTATGCTTTCTATATTTATATCGCTCTTTCAATTTGATATGTTAGGATTGTATATTTAAAGTTTCAGGTCAATTACAAAGAACAAAAGGTAAGATTACATAAAGTGTTCTTTTTTATGTTTACAACCGTTCTTTCATTTTGATATGTCACGATTGTATATTTAAAATTATAGGTCAATTACAAAGAACCAAAGGTCATATTAGCTTCTCTATTTCTTGAAACTTGGTGAGAGTGAGGTATTTCTCAAAATTAATGTAAAGAGAAAGTGAACTTTTGATCTTACTTCATTGTTTGAGATTTATAGACACAATGATGAACATAAGTGATTTTTTTTTAATCCAAGAAATATAGAGAAGTGACCTTCCTTTATGTTGAAGAATCTAGGGCAGTTAGAGTTAATTAGATTCTTCTAGTCTTGATAACTATTTGTGATGTATTTAACTTTACTTCTTAGCACAACCTTCACTTGTTATAATTATTAGAGTGTGTATTCTTAGTTCATCAAATAGCTACAAAAAACAAAGAGACAAGAACACACGACGTTGGCTTTCTGCCAGAGCCAAGACCTCTCCCTCTTGGAGAGGAAAACCCACACAAAATTATTCTTATAGAGATTCCAATTGACGAATACCAAATCCATGACCCTTGACCTACTAGGCCACTCCAAGACTAAGACACCAATCCTCTTCTTTGTCACTGTTGAGATCATCATCAACTCTACTGCTTCACCAAGGTCATCATTCATGCACCTTCACTAATATTTTCATGAGAACATGACTGCTGCACCATATATCCATATGTCACATGCATCACCATATCTCCATATGACATATGTGTGCTACTTTGGATTTAGTTATCCATTGTCCTCTTGGTTATTCAAGTTATGCATCCATTAAGAAAACATTAAGCTCATTCACTTCCATGAATTTGTATGATAGTTGATTAACAATCAAACTTGACTTATCCCTTCATCTTTTGACTACTAATTCACCATATCTCATCAATAATTGAATGATAACAATTAATAGAGCATACTAGGTGTTTTTATCAATGTGATCTACTAACATTCATTGAAGGCTCCCATATATTATCCACCAATGTGCTCACCCATTTAATTATGCTTAGTCGAGTAACACACTTGGTTTTATCTTAAGTCAATCCCATGCCTATTTGATTTCCTCAACCAACTTAGGCTCTAGTCTAAACTTATCTTACTTGAACACTCAACTTTTCAATACAATGCCTTTCTCTAAACAATCTTCTCTTTATCTATCAAACTCCCTTCATTGTCAAGATCTATTTCAATTAGACCCCCCCTCTTTTAAGGCATTTTTTATTCCCAAACACATTTACACATTTTTTAAAGCTTAATTATTAAACATACTCTTTATAGTTAAACTTTTAAGAATATTCTTTCACCATTACCAAGTTAAGGAGTTGTCTTCATTACAAGCCTTCTTAGATATTATGGTTTGCCTTTAAAGTATGTTTCAACTATCAAATTTCCATTGTTTACAAGTATACTCATGTTGATGTAATCTTGGTATGTTCTTTCTATGAGGCTTTCTTATGCTTTTCATTTTGTGCTCCATACAATGAAATGTCATGCAACTTCTCCATGGATAAAAAATTATCACTTTTTTTGGCATAGTTGGATCCCTATACTTGCTCAAGTTTTGGACTGAAATGAGATGGTATGAGAAGTGTTATCAGCGAAAAATGACCACCTAGCCATTTCTACTTAGGTGGATCGAAATACCCCATGTAGGATTATTTTTACCATAGTAAAATCACTTTCACCATGGGAAATAATTTAGTAAACCATTTTTATTAAATTATTTTCTGATTAAAATTAAAAAAACCTCATGGGAATAATTGAATAAATCGTTTTTTCTAGGAATAATTTTTAAATCATTGTTTGATAATTATTCCTTGTCACATTTGACTAAATCACCTAGGAATAATTAAATAAATAAATATTTATTTATTATTCCTTAATTCTATTATTGGAATAATTGTTAAATCGCTATTTAATAATTATTTCAATTTCACACCATTCTTAATCCTCATGAAATAATTAATAAATAATTTTATTTGTTAATTATTTCTAAATAAAGATATTTGACCATTCTAAATATATTTTCCCTCTCCAAAAAATATAACAAAATATTCCTAGTGATTAGATCTTGATTTGGTTAATATTATTTTATTATTCTCCATTTTCGAGATTAACGCAATACTTTGTTATAAATAAGAGAGTTTTCCATTCATTCTTCACCATGATCATTATCATCGTCACCATTATCGTCTTCTTGCACTTGAGCTCCCACTTGAGTTCTACACATTGTTTTGGGTTTTTCACACATTGAGAGAGAGAATTGATTACTGAAGCATTAAGGACATCAAAGGACCCGTCCCACGAAAGGGGATTTGCAGACCCTTTTGTAGATCTCCTTCACTAGGTGTTATCAATAAATATTTATTATTCATTTTAAAAGTCTTTCTATTTGGGTTATTACATTGGATATATATTGTTGTTTGCTGTTTTGGATCGCATATGTCTTTTTGTTGTAGGTTTTTCTCTGTCTTATTATTGCATATCTAAAGCGTAAGCAACCACAAATTGTTGTTAGGGTCACGTGTCACCAGTGACTTAAGTGGAATGTCTTTGGTACACCTCCAAGAAATTTCATACTAACAAGAAGTAAGGAATATTGCAGAGTATTAAGACAGGATCAATGAATGTGAAGAGTTGTAAGGCTCAAACCATCCAAGTATGTGTGTGAGTATAAATGGCTTGCTCTATGTGCATTGATCAAATTTGCATATGGAATAATATTGAGGAAAATTAAAAACAACAAGGCTATACTAGCATAACATGTTTTAGATTAAAAAATGGAGTAATAATAGATAATACAAGGTTGTTATGCTCTTAACCTGCAAGACGATACCAAAATACAGAATATGCGAAGAAATATACCCAGAACATAGAATAGTGGAAACAACAGCAAGTATTTTATTATTCAGAAAACAATGTTCACTTGCCTCTTCGAGGGGGCAATCTCCAATAGAGCAGAGCTCGATTACAAAATAAGACACGATGCTCCTCGCAGGGAGTCTCTATCCTTTATATATGACTCATACATGCAATACCATGGAGCAATACCATGGTTCTTATTAATACCATCTATCTAATACCATGGCCCATTTGCAACTAATTGTGGTCCCATCATTAAATGCGGGTTAACCACTTACAATTATTAATATGGGCTTTATTGACTCTTTACTTAACTATAGCTATGACTCAATCCTACTACATAAATAAGGGGGTTAGGGTGGGACCCTAACATGCCCTCCCCCTTAAGAATAACCTTGTCCTCAAGGCTAAAGCTGCGGAAATTGTTGAAGAATAGTGGTTGGTTCCCAGGTTGCATCTTCCGGAGAGGTGTCTTTCCACTTGACAAGGACTTCCTTGATCATGCGGCCACGTAGGTGCCGTTCTCGTGTGTCTAGGACCTGCTCAGGTTGGAGCCAGATTGACCCTTCTTCATCCAATTCAGGTAGACTGGTTTGAATTCTGCAATTGTTCCCAATCACTTTCTTGAGGCATGAGACATGGAAAAATGGATGGATTTTTGCAGTGGGTGGCAAAGCTAGCTTGTAGGCCACTTCTCCAATGCGCTGAAGTACTTGATACAATCCATAAAATTTTGGAGATAGTTTCTGACAACCCTTGTCTTTGAGTGATGTTTGCTTATATGGTTGCAGCCTCAAAAATACCTGATCCCCTTCTTGAAATTGGTGCTCTGAGCGATGCTAATCTACCTGTTGCTTCATGCGGTTTTGAGCTTGATGAAGATTCTCTCTAAGATGGGCGAGCATGGTTGTGTGGCCTTGTAGGAGTTGATCCACTGCTTGTACCTTTGAGCACCCCCTGATATAAGAAGTAGGGGAAGGAGGGAGTTGACCATAAACTGCTTCATAGGGAGTCACTTTGGTGGTGGCATGATAGTTGGTGTTATACCACCATTCAGCTAGAGGTAACCACTGTACCCAAAGATGTTGCTTTTCTAAAGTGAAACACCTAAGGTAGGTTTCCAGACATTCGTTGACTTCTTCAGTTTGACCATTCGTTTGTGGATGATAGGAAGTACTGAGTTTTAGTTGGGTACCTTGTAACCTGAAGAGTTCCTGCCAAAAATTACTGGTTAAGATTGGGTCACGATCAGACACAATAGAAGTGGGCATGCCATGCAATTTGAAGATCTGATCCATGAAAGATTGAGTGACCAAAGTCGGTGTAAAAGGGTTGGGTAGGGCGCAAAAATGAGCATACTTAGAAAGTCTGTCCACAACCACCATGATGACTAACTTGTTTCCTAACTTTGGAAGACCTGTAATGAAATCCATAGAAACGCCCGTCCATATTGATGCCGGGATGGGCAATGGTTGTAATGTGCCTGGTGCTTTGACTATCTCCCCTTTGTGGCGCTGACAGACATCGCATTCCGCTACAAAAGTAAGGATGTCCTTTTTCATGCCTGTCCAAAAAAATGATCTTCTAGTGCGAGCATACGTCTTCTGAAAGCCTGAATGTCCTGCAGTGGGGGATGAGTGAAATTCCTCCAAAATGCGGCTTTTGAGGGTGGATGTTGGTGATATTACGACTCTGTCCTTGTAGCGAAGAATCTCATCCTGCCACGAGTAGCCCTTGGTGGAATTTGGATCTGCCTGCAATTGAGTAATGAGTTGGGAGAGCCAGGGATGTGAAAACCATTCCCTCCGAGCCTCTTCAATCCATTCTGGAATGGGAAAGGAAATTGCAAGCAGGGTACTTTCCTCCGCAAATTGGCGAGATAATGCATTTGCTACAATATTTTCGCGCCCTTTCTTGTAAATGATCTCATAATCATATCCCAACATTTTGGCGAGCCATTTATTTTGTTGTGGGGAGGATAGGCATTGCTCCAAAAAATATTTAAGACTGTGATGGTCTGTGCAGATTTGGAAACATCGCCCCAATAAGTAAGGTCGCCAGGTATCTACTGCATGTAAGATGGCCATCATTTCATTCTCATAGGTAGATTGTCCCAGATTCTTCCCACTTAGTTGTTGGCTTGTGAATGACAAGGGTCGACTTTCCTGCATTAAGACTGCCCCAATACCCGTACCCGAAGCATCACATTCAATGACAAAAGATTTGGTGAAGTCGGGTAGTGCTAAGACTGGAGTGGAACACATGGCATTTTTGAGAGCTGTAAATGCCTGTTGTGCTTCATCATTCCAGAAGAATGAATTTTTCTTGAGGAGTTGAGTGAGGGGCTTCGCAATGCGACCATAATTGCAGAAAAATTTGCGATAGTAGCCTGTGAGACCAAAAAATCCTCTCAGGCTCTTCAAGGTCTTAGGTTGAGGCCAATCCTACATTGCCTGGATCTTTTTGGGGTCCACCTTCACACCTTCACGCCCCACAATGTGGCCCAAATACTCAACTTATTCCATGCCAAAAGAACACTTGGACATCTTAACAAATAATTTATGCTTGCAAAGCAGTTGCAAGAGCTGATCTACATGCTGAAGATGTGCAGCCCAAGTGCAACCGTAGATGAGGATGTCATCGAAGAAAACAAGGAAAAATTTCCTGAGATATGGTTTGAGAAGGTGGTTCATAAGGCTTTGAAAAGTAGATGGGGAATTACAAAGACTGAATGGCATGACCAGGAACTCATAATGGCCTTCATGAGTTCTGAAAGCAATCTTTGGAATGTCGACTTCCTTCATGTGAATTTGGTGGTAGCATGAGCGAAGATCCAACTTAGTGAAGAATTGAGCCCCATTGAGTTCATCCAGCAAATCATCAACAACCAGGATGGGAAATTTATCTTTGACTGTCAACTTATTGAGGGCCCTGAAGTTTGGACACATACGCCATTCCCCATCTTTCTTGAGCACCATGACCACCGGTGATGAATAAGGACTAATGCTGGGACAAAGGACGCCTGCTTCCAAAAGTTCCTTGATTATTTTTTCTATTTCATTCTTTTGGGTGAACGGATATCTGTATGGGCGCACATTTGGTGGTTGGGCCCCTAGGACCAAGGTGATGCTATGATCATGTTCCCCTCTCGAGGGTGGAAGCTCATGAGGCTTGTCAAAGACTGGTAGATGGTTATTTAAAATTTGTTGCATCTCAGGATGAATCGGCAGAGAGTTGGGTTCGACGGCCTGGATGGCATTAAATTGAGCTATAACTCCATGATGGCCCTTTTTTAACAATTTTTCCATCCTATGTGAGCTGATGATCGAGGGATCTCCCGCCTGGAGTTTGCAGAGGGTATGTGTGGAGTTGTTCTGCTTAAAGCTCATATATAACTCCTGGAAATCCATTGTGATTGGCCCAAGTGTGCGAAGCCATTTAGCACCGAGGACCAGCTCGTCGACCTGATTCTAATTTACTCCTTCCTTAGGAATACTGCAGTAGCCGAATCCCCAAAATGTCAATGCTGCCAAAAGTCCTGCGAAAATCACACCTCGGTATAGGAACCCCACACCACTACTCAGATCTGGTGGATCTGAGAGATTTGAATGGCTGATCGGATAGCTCTGAGCGGTGGAACAGATTGCTGCTGCGGATTTGATGGATCTAATAGATCTGAATGGCTGTTCTGTTAACTCGGAACTACGGGACTGATGTCTGCTGCTGCTGCAAACCCCACTTGCTAGATCTGATCTGGTAGAGATTATGCGTGATCCAGAGATAGAAAAGGGAACTATGGTATCGAGGAGTGTCAGGTGCTACAGATCGCAATATACATAAGGGTATGACAGTAGTACTCGATCCAATGTTTCAGGGCTCTAACTAAGGAGGATCAACCGTACCCTTAGCCGTACAACCCAACTACCCTATCGTACGGGCGAGTAATCTCTCCGAGTGCTGTTCTTGGTGTACTATAGCAGCAAGACGACCAAAGGTTTATCTATGGCGAGGTTTCAAAGGAGCTAGGGGGGCTTCCGATATACCCATAGGGTACTTGGAAGATAGTCCGTGCGCGGTTCTGTCTAATGCGCTACTACTCGAAGGGGTACCCACAGGGGTTACAAGGGAGTCCAACAAGCGTGACCACCTCTTGTATTTCCTGCGTGCATGCCTCCCCAAATCCGCAGGTTTATGCTCTCAACGACAGATCCCGTGGTTTAAAGACGCCAGAACACGTCTCTAGCCAATTTTTTTTTGCTAAGGAATGGAGATCCCACCGGCCTTGGAAAGTGCTCTGATACCACTTGTTATGCTCTTAACCTGCAAGACGATACCAAAATACAGAATATGCGAAGAAATATACCCAGAACATAGAATGGTGGAAACAACAGCAAGTATTTTATTATTCAGAAATCAATGTTCACTTGCCTCTTCGAGGGGGCAACCTCCAATAGAGCAGAGCTCGATTACAAAATAAGACATGATGCTCCTCGCAGGGAGTCTCTATCCTTTATATATGACTCATACATGCAATACCATGGAGCAATACCATGGTTCTTATTAATACCATCTATCTAATACCATGGCCCATTTGCAACTAACTGTGGTCCCATCATTAAATGCGGGTTAACCACTTACAATTATTAATATGGGCTTTATTGACTCTTTAGTTAACTATAACTATGACTCGATCCTACTACATAAATAAGGGGGTTAGGGTGGGACCCTAAGAAAGGTACTCAAGTTGAAACACAATTTCAATTATACAAATTGTTTTTATTTTAGTTATATGAAGTTGTTTTCATATAATCACAATATGCCATCATTATGAGACAAATGGAGTGTCCGCTAGACTCAAATTTTATTCATTTCGTTGTTTTTTAGTTAATTCTATTTTTCTGGGAACCATATTTTCTAGCTTCCTTTCACACATAAGCATTGACTACTTATGATTGTGAAAAAGTGCACTTGACACATTCTTGGTCGTCTTCATCTTTAATTATGCCACCTTGTATGAATGGATGTAACGTTCTTCATCATTAACATATTAAAGCTACCTTACTTTCAAAATGGACCCAATATTCCTCATCGTTAACATGTTTACCTAACCTTTAATTATCCAAATTGATGGGTCACTGCTTCTCACATTGTGTAGGCATGTTGAAGTAGGGACTTCTTGGATGTCTAATCACAAGAGACTAAATGGATTCTTCTTTGAACAAAGTAGAGATTGTTTTGGGAAAAACCTTTTCACCTCTTTCACCACCTATACAATGATTTCATTGTTGTTTTGGAATACATGGACTTTAAAAAGGGCATATAAAATAAATGATTTTTTACAACATATAATCTTTACATATTGTTTGAGGTTCCCTTCCCCTGCTTTGAGGGTATGCTAGTTAGGATTATTTCCATCAGGTTAGCATGCTTCAATATTTAAAGAAAATGTGAAAGTCATAAATTTTTCAATGCATAAACTTGTTTTGAAAATCTCATTTTAATCACGGTACCGTGTTTCACATTATTTCTTGTTATTAAAATACTGAACTATAAAAACTAAAAATGACCAAACAAAAAATTGAAAGTTTTTATTTTTAAAAATTGTATTTAATATATATATATATATATATATATATATATATATATATTTTGAAATAAATGTGGTGTTTCCAAATTTTTTTGAGGTTAAAATTATAGTCTTTTGAAACTAATGACCTTAAAAACTTATAATATTTTTTTTTTGTTTTTTGTTTAGTAATCATGAATTACAAAGTAATGTTGTCAATATCATGCTTCTCCTCCTTTTTCTCTTGTTTTTTTAGTCTGAGGTTGTAATCAACATCTTAAAATCAATTATCAAATCGAAAAGATGCCATTCTTAATTTTCTTTAGGGTTAGAATCACAACTTGTTTGAAAGTTAACAATCAATATCATTGTGATCAAAATCTTAAAATTAACCCTGTGGTTGTAAAGTGGTGCCACTTTGGGGTTAAAATTATCGCTTGTATAAAACCATGCCTTAAGAACTAATGTCATCACAACCAAAATCTTAGAATCAATGGCCAAATTGAAAAGGGGCTTAAATTCATGACATTTTTGAAATTATGGAGTAAAAAAACTTGTACTATTTCAAATATAATTATAGAAAATAAGAAAAACTAGAAGAAAATGAAGGTAATAAATAAAAAATAGAGGACATGTTATCCTCCCCATCTAGGTTGCGATTTTGTGAATGACATGTTGAGTCATAGTGAGTATATTGTTGTAATGAATTTGAGCCTTATTGTTAACTTAACCTTTTACCTTGAAGAATGTAGGGTTTTCCCTAGGTACCATCCTCAAAATAAGGGAAAGTGCTTAGGTGTTTACCCCATAGGAATTACAATATGGTGGGGGGATGGGGAATATGCAATATGGTGGGATTGGGGGAGGGGGGGCAGAGTGATTCCATGGTGGAATTGGTGGGAGGGGGTGTGGGATGATTTCGATAATCATGCTCTGACCCCCTACATCACCTTTAACCCTCTGCCATGCACCTTTTCCCCTCCTCCCCCCTTTGCACCCCCCTAATTATGAATCTTTCCACTCAATTGTGAGGAATTACCTCCCACCACCCAAAAATACCTTACCCCCTACCCACCCCTTTCCCCTTCGCTCTATTTCCGCATCCCTAATCTCCCCTTCCCACTACTCCTTTGAGTGGTGGGAAAGTGGAATTTGGGTGCAAGAGTGGGGAAGGGGTGTGTGAGAGGGGAAAGGAGGAGTATGGGGTTGGGGAGAAATTCTTGGAATAACTTCACCGGCCTGCTCCCCATCCAACCACCAAGAGGTGGTCATTGGGGGTGCTAGAGGGTCTGAGGGGTGGGAAGGTAGGGGTTGGGTGATGTTTCCCTAAATCACCTCCTCATTCATAATGCACTAAATTTTTTTCATTTATTTTCATATATATATATATATATATATATATATATATATATATATATATATATATATATATATATATATATATATATATATATATATGTGGTCAGGTGTGGAGGTTCGAGGACTTTCCCATGGTGTTTGAACCTGATAAAAAAGGCTCAGGGCTAGAGGATTTTTCTTTCTATCCCCCCACTACAATCATAGACCAAATACCCATTTATTATACCCAAGCTCTCATAATGAGACCCATATTCAAATTAGATGTCAAAGACACTTCTGAAAGGGCTTATGTTGTTGTTTCTAGGTATTTTTATGTTGCTCAAGCTCAAGAAGGTGCAATAAGGATTAATGATGTTGCTTCTCCTTGACCATTGCTATGCCTCAACACACATTTTCAATGCACAAAATCTACTTATGGTGCCTGTATCCCACTTAGAGTCCAAAGAGCTCCTATAAAGTTTCAATGTGTTGGTTCAAGTACTTGATTTCGAGGAGCTTCAATCAAATCATAAGACAATTTTCTCAATCTTTGATGACGGTCAAGGCCCTACAAACCATACATGTCTTTGTGTGGTGGTCTTATGATGTGTTCATGGTTCTTGAACTTGATAAGATATGTTTAGAGCTCGAAGTTGTTGTTCCCTTCCTCATCCAATGTCAAGGGCTTGAGGATGTTGTTTGCATACCACAATTATGGTCAAAGCCTTGATACCAAAACACTATTAAATATTGTTAATACTTGTAAATTTTTCCAAAAAATAAAAAAGTAATTAAGTAACTATAAACTCCACCAAATATAAAAATAAAAAATAAATTATCTTTAATGATATAAATATTTATACACACACAAAACAAACTAAACATTTGGAATTTCTCCACAAATTACACTTAACTTCACATGAATTCTCACACAACTGAAGTTAAGTATATATTAATTTCCTGTACGTTCATTTAATGTTCACATGTACACAAAAAATAGGGATATGCAAATAAATTTCAGTTGATCCATTGACTATAATTATTTTTTATTCCACTTCAGATATTGAAAACTAATAGGAATTTATTTTAAATTCACTTGGGCAATTTGGCAAAAGACTGCTTATCCAGAGTCAAATTAGTGACAATGCATGTCTTGTGTTTATATATATAGATTTAGGTTAGTTGACAAACAATAACATTAAGAAGTAAATTAAGATTGAGTTATTCCCTTTTCATCTTGAGATGGAAATAATGTGAAACTAAATAATTAAAAGGAAAAACTAATGAATTAGTTATTAACTCACTGTCGAATAATTATTGTTTTCCCAAACTTTATATAACCATCATTGTATCCTGTCTATGACCATTATATCCCATATGAATGATATTCTTTTGATTTTCTTCTGAGGCCTAGGTTTGTATTTGTGTTCATGTTTGAAGACTTTTTAATGCATGATAATACACTATAATAGCATATGCCATTTTCTTTTATCATTTTGTGAGAAAAAAAAGTTGAAAGGCTGCTCGACTAGCAAAACAAAATGTTGCCAAATCAAAGATTGCGCAGAATGGAGAAGAAGATAATATACTCAATTTTTTTGGCGTGGACTATATAGTTTGCAGATTTGGCATGTCATATAGTTGATAACCTGTATTATCTAGTTATATGGCTCTAAAAGTTCTCAACAGTAGAGTCTTTCATCTACAAGCTTACAAAGTAAAACTTACTATTTTGCATATCTTTTTCTAAGACCTTGGATTCATTTTGTATTCTTATACAGAAGGATTTATTGATGCATAGAAATTTTGAACTTTAGGCTACTCACCTTGTCCTCTGTTAGTTTGAAGATTTCTTTGTTCATTTAAAAATGTTCTTGTAGACAGACCCGTGAATAAACTCCACAATGGAAAACTGATTGCATTCATGAGGAGAACTTCATTTATACAAATGTAAGGTAGGTTCGA
This sequence comes from Pinus tabuliformis, assembly GCA_031772625.1. Classification (NCBI taxonomy): domain Eukaryota; kingdom Viridiplantae; phylum Streptophyta; class Pinopsida; order Pinales; family Pinaceae; genus Pinus; species Pinus tabuliformis. The sequence continues at coordinate 329,451,180 of CM062820.1, forward strand.
GATAAAATTATCTCAATAACTTATTAACAAAAAGTAAAAATTAACAACTAATTACTATTTTAAAAACATAATCCTAAAGGATTAGTTAACATTACCCCCTTAGTTTTAAGGGACATCTGGCATGCCAAGTAACATTATGAACTTTTCAAACTTTTCACGTCTAAGTGCTTTGTGTCAAATCAAGTGATATTTAGTGTTAATATGTTTGCTTCAATCATGAAACTTGGGATTCTTGGCCAACTGAATTGTAGAAGAATTGTCAACAAATAGTGGAGTTGAAGTTTTTTGTTTCTCCTGCAAGTATTCAAGTATTTTGTGAAGTCAAATGATTTCTTTTGTAGCTTGAGCTGCTGCAACATATTCAGCTTCGGTGGCGGAATTAGTAGGAACATACTGCTTGCATGATCTCCAACCGATGGATGCTGATCCAAGATTAATCAAATAACCAAAATTAGAGACCCCATTCTCCTTATCTCCATCAAAATTAGGATATTTGATGCCATATGTTCGAGTGCTTTTAAAATACTTGAGCACTCACTTCGCTGCATTCCAATGACCTTCACACGATTGATGAATGAACCTAGAAAGTATCCCTACAACAAAAGCTATGTTAGGTTGAGTAGTAGTTAGAAAATTCAAAATTCCAATAAGTTGCCTGTACTTTGTTGGATCCTCAAACGTAATTTCTTCAGTGGAAGTAAGCTTCAAATTTTGCTCCATAAGAGCAGCAACATGGTTACAATCCTACATCCCAAATCTGTCTAATTGCTATCCAATATACTTTTTTTTGAGAAATAAAAATATATTTGGGTTTCTTATCAACTTCAATCCCTAAATAATAATGCAATAAACCCAAATCTATCATGTCAAAGATTTTCATTAAATCTCTTTTAATAGATGCTATATAGTCATCATTATTTCCTGTAATAATCAAATCATCTACGTATACAACCAAATATGTTGAAAACACAAGAAGAAAAAATCCTGATTTAATTTTCCCTTGAATTAAATTAGGAGAAAAATTGTAATTCCACATCACAAGACAACTTGTACAAGTTAACTAATATAATTTGACTTAGTTGGTTCATTTAATTCGAGTTGAGGATCTAACTTGAGTCATGTAGAGTGTCTCCTACTTTATAGGAGCCTTGGTTGAATTGATTTTCAGTTGTAATTAATTAATTCAGTTTAATTGAGTTAAAGTCAGTTACACTAGTTCCAACTATGGAGGAACTAGTAGGAGGTCTAACAATGGGGTGCTGCTTCATGTGTTCAACCAGTTAATTGATAATTCAGTCATAAATAAATCATGCATGTGTGATATGAGAGTTACCGAGTTGAGATTGGAGTTCAAAGGAAATGTACTATCAATTGTATAATCATCCAAATTATACAGGTGGTGCATGTAGTCAAAGGAAAGCCTATGATGGATTGCGTAATTCCAATTGAGGAATTTCATTAATTAATAGGGGATAATTCCCAAGGAAACAACACAAGGAAATAGGGACTTGGGCAAGAAGAAAATTGGTTAAGTATTGGCCAAGACTTGTTTAGGAAGCTGTGAGACAAATAGAGATAATGCAAAGGTTTATTGATCTTGAGCAAAGCATTGTAATCTTCTCATATTTTCTGACTAATTCAATATACAAATAGTATGAGTTTTTAGCTATGGCTTTCCCCAGGAAATCATTGTGTAATGTTTTTATTAAATTCTTTCTCTTGTATGGTTTGTGATTTCTCGATCGATTTGTTGATGAATAGAGTAGATTCAAGTCTTTTGTTTTAGAAAATTACATAAGCTGTTTGAATCTACAAGGAATTTCTACATGGCATCAGAGCTGAAATCACATTAGAAGAGAAGAATAAGAGTTTGTCTTTGTAGGTGAAATCAAATTTGTAGGATCATTCTTCAGATCCAGCAGGATGTTGTTCTATGGATTGAGGCTCGAGTATGCCTTGGAGGGTAGCTCGAATTATATAGCTTGGAAGGATAGGATGGAGGTAGTGTTGGAAGACAACATGATGAAGGAATTCATAGACAATGATATTCCTAAGCCTCCAACAACCATTGCTCAAGATTTGGCAAAGTGGAAGAAATGTGTGGCAAAGGCAAAGAGGATCACACTAGAAGGAGTTTGAGATAATATTGTCTCGAATCTCCAAAGGAAGGATACACCATATGCAATGTGGCAAGTCTTGATAGACTTGTTTTAGAACAAAAATGACAACATGAATGTGGCAATGAAGGAAAAGATTCAGAAGATCAAGATGGAGAAGGGCGACACAATACCACAATACTTGAGCAAGTTCAACCAATGTCGGGATGAGCTTGGGAGTGTTGGTATTACAATTTCTGAAGATGATCTGGTCATCCTAGCACTTTGGGCATTCCCAAGAGTTGACATAAATTCCACGATTCTGTAAATGGGAGGGAGCACCTACGAAAGTGGGAGTGGTTGTGGTCCGACTTGGTGCAAGAAGAGATAAGGAGAACTGTTCCTTGGATGGAAAGGAAAAGAAAGGGAAAGGGAAGAAATCCCAATCCAAAGGGGATTCCAGTCAGGGTGGGAAAGAATAAGGACTTATCGAAGATTAAATTTTTTCATTATCATGAGCTAAGACACTATGCCACGAAGTGTACACAAAATAATGTTGACAAGAATCCCTTAGGAGGAGCAATAGGTGAAGCTATAACTTCACAATTCGAGTTGGATTTCACCCTCATTGCATGCATGGTGTGTTATGAAACTAGCTCAAGAAAAGATAGAAAAGAAAGATCAACGCCTTAGAATTCAGCCTCTTCGAGGGGGCAACCTCCTTTACATTACATAAATGAACAATTCTTGGATGATACAAATGAAAAGACCTCCTTTCTATATATAGGAGTCCAAGGGGTTATAACATAATCAGAGCCGACCTAACAATAATAATGTAAGGGCATAATAATAACAAAAGTGGGCTTCTATGGGGCACAATAGTAACAATATGGGCACTACATGGGTACATCAATATAATAAGTGGGTTGTACTAATAACAATAATGCGTTACACTAGTAGTATAGGGCCTAACATGCCCCTCTCCTTCAAAAAGCGTTGTCCTCAACGCTTGAGTAGTTCTTGATGCTTCTGTATAAAATTCTTGTCCTCCCATGTGGAATCTTTAGTGGGTAAGTTCTTCCACTTGATGAGATACTCTGAAATTGATCGATTTCGTAGCTGTCGGGTTCTTGTTTCTGTGACTGCTCCAGGTTCCAATATGATTTTTCCTTCCTCTTCAATTTCTGGCAATATTATTTGAATTGGGATCTTTTGCAACTTTTGAATAAGTGGCCATACTTCTTCGTCCTTCTTCCATTCATCCCTTGCTTCATTTATCCAATCTGGTTGGATAATAGAAATAGCACAAAACAATGCTTTCACATCCTCATCCTTGAAGAGTCTTCCCATTCGGTAAGGTCGCCATTTTTTAAGTGCATGTAGTATTGCCAACATTTCCTTCTCATCAATAGCTTGCTTGAGATGTAGTAGTAAAAATACCCAATCACCTACATCAAAACATTTCTCACTACGATGTTGATCTACTTGTTGTTTCGTTTGATTTTGCACCGAAGTGGCGTTATCCTTTAAAATTTGGAGAACTTGTTGTTGATGCTCAATGTGATCTTTCACTGCTTGAACCTTTTTCTTCTTGATATGTCCTTCTATCTCTGGAGTTTGAGGAGTGGTAATTCCTTCCAATCCTTTACAAGATATGGTCAGATTCATTTCTTGATGCTCGATGTGATCTTTCACTTCTTGAACATTTTTCTTCTTGATATGTCCTTCTATCTTGATAGTTTGAGGAGTGGTAATTTCGACCAATGAATTACAAGATATGGTTGGATTCATTTCTTCTTTATCGATGTGATCTTTCACTTCTTTCACCTTTTTCTTCTTGATATGTCCTTCTATGTTGAGAGTTTGAGTAGTGGTAATTCTTGCCAATGCTTTACAAGATATGGTCTGATTCATTTCTTCTTTCTCTGGGGTGGGGTCCTGGCGTATATCTTCTTCTTTTGATGTTTCTTGATCCTTTTCTTCCTCCTCTTCATATTCTATGTAAAATAATTTCTTCTCAGCACACTTATGACCTTTAGTGCATTTGTTATCACAATTGTAACAAAACCCTTTTTCTCTTTTTTCTTCCAATTGTTGTGGTGTAACCCTTGTAGGTTGTGGAAGGCTAGGAGAAACAACACTTCCATCTTTATAGTTGTGAGGGGTATGCTTCCTGGTTTCCATAATTTTTCTTTCCAATATGTCACAAAGCCCTTTTACTCTTTCCAATTGTTGTGGTGTTGCTCTAAAGAAGGTGTTGCTCTTTGTATCCTCATAATGTGCTATCATTTCCTCCGTGAAAATTGACCACGTAACAAGTTGTTTACGAGAAAAAAGCCCTTCATACCATAAAAATTGATCTGGTTCTAAATATGAAGATGCAATACATACCTTTTGTAACAGTTGTACACCATGTAGATCAAAATATTGCTCCATCTGAAGTATCCAATTTACCGAATCCTTGCCATCAAACTTCCTCATCTTGTTTTTTCTTGATTTTAGGAGCTCGATCTTGAAATGAATCTAACTTTGTACTTTCAGATCCTTAAGTTCTGAAATTGTGATATGTAGTAGCCCTCTATGTCCTCTTTCCAATGCCACAATTCTGACCCAATTTGGATTCTCCAAGGAGGAGTTATGCGAAATCTCCCACAGTGACTTGATTATAGACCTTTTCAGAAGAGCGAACTTGTATGAAGTGCCACGTGTCACTGTTTTGACCTTTGGATCTAAAAAAGATACAAAAAAAAACTACAGTCCGTCCTCTTTCTGTACCTTCTTACGAAATTTCAATCCGATCCCCAGAGAGAAAGTTATGACGATTTTCCCCAGGTCACCTGTTTTGAATGTAATTCAAGAGTCTGCAAAAAGACCAACTTGATCAGATCATATCTCCGCAAATATCGCGCGAAAATATCTGAAATTCGGACCCAAGGTTCAGCGCGATTTCTTCTCAAATGGGTTTTTTTTTGCGACTTCTGAAACGTCACAGAAAAAAAGTTATAGCGAAAATGCCACGATGACCTATTTTGAGCAGCGAAACCCTAGAATCCAAAGCTCTGATACCAAATGTTATGAAACCAGCTCAAGAAAAGATAGAAAAGAAAGATCAACGCCTTAGAATTCAGCCTCTTCAAGGGGGAAACCTCCTTTACATTACATAAATGAACAATTCTTGGATGATACAAATGAAAAGACCTCCTTTCTATATATAGGAGTCCAAGGGGTTATAACATAATCAGAGCCGACCTAACAATAATAATGTAAGGGCATAATAATAACAAAAGTGGGCTTCTATGGGGCACAATAGTAACAATATGGGCACTACATGGGTACATCAATATAATAAGTGGGTTGTACTAATAACAATAAGGGGTTACACTAGTAGTATAGGGCCTAACATGGTGACATCAGTGATGGGTAGTGTGTGGTATCTGGATAGTGGAGCCTCATTCCATATGACTGACAACAAATATTTTTTCAACAACTTGGAGGAGAAGGACCTCCAGATGTACATCAAGATGGGAGATGATGGAAGGTATAACGTGACCGACATCGGTCCTATTACTTTTTAGAGGGAGTATGGTTCTCTTCTCACATTAAAATATGTCATATATGTTCCAGGTCTGAAGAAGAATTTAGTTTTAGTTATGTTGGCTTGAGGGGGCCTGACCCAGGTTCAACGTTAAGTAGCCAAACAAATCCCTACACTACTATCCCTTTCGGCATCAGCCCGCGGAGTGCGGACCGAAGTCTCACCCGAAGCAGTATGGGGGGATGCTGGAACCAAGTTTCCGCACCCTGAGATGGTCGTGATGTCGTATTATTCCATTTATTCTTGCCTTCGCGCATGTTACTTCGCTCTAGGGTTTTCCAGACGATCCTTATATTCCGTCCTTTAATAACTTTGTGAAAGTGTTCTGTTGTCCTTCGCGCAACCCTAATCCTTGATCTAGACCCTTTCTTGCTGCCAACGCAGTGTACCATGCAGATTCCTAAACTAGTCCAAGTGTCTTACTTATCTTATTAGATATTTACAGTTAGCACCGCGTAAACATATATTCTTGTATGTGTTCAGTTATCCAACATAATCATACACATTCGCACATCACATAAGCATTACAAAGGAAATTCATACATAAATTGACAAGATGCATCAATCGGAACAAAGACACAGAAATTGCAGAATACTTCTATTTATTAATATCTTCCAAGTGATTAGAGACTCTATTCACCCTGCGCACACAGCTGCAGGGGTCCGCACACTCAGCTGCAAACTTCTACTCTAGGCCTCTGCACACTCAGCTATAGAGCCTATACCTATGCTACGACCCAAAACTTAGACTTCTTACTTCAGAGCTATGACTCTCTTACATGATCTATGCTTCTAACTACTTAGAGCTTAGCTCTTTTTATACAATCCCATGGTCCATGGACCGTGGGTAGATCTCTTACAACTGACTTTACTTTACAAAACTAAGGGTGGACAACCCTTTATGACGTATAACACCTACGCGCTCCACAACCACAAAATGTGGAATTTTTACCATTTTATTACAAAATTTGACTTAGACATGGAATTTTAGCCCCAAAAATTCCCTTTGGGGGATACCATTCCCAACAGGCACGAAGATCTTTGCGCGAAGTCCTTCCAGCTCGACTCGTATGACCGCAACCTCGGTCGTGCACTGAGCTGCCGCCTGCTTCACGTCTTCCACTGTCTTCTTGGTCACTGCTCATGTGCAAGTCGTACCATTTCTGCGCAGGGTCCTTTCATGCCCTGATGGATACTCGATGGAAGTCTGCCTTAAATTCAGCGTAGCCCTGCAGGTTGGCATACACCGTAGGCAACAATCGTGGCTTGTGATTGATGGCCATCCGAATGTTCATTTCCATCAAGATCCAAAAGATCTTGCTATACATGACTCGTTGCTTCAGGGAGGTCTGGTGCGACTGAAGGGAACTGGTTGTCCTTTGGTAGCTCCCACACTACCGACATAATTGACAACAAGAGCCACATGTAGTGGAATGTCTTGCTGAGCTCTTGTGCTTCGCGGTAGTTCGCTAGAAACTCTCCGCGAAGGTAGTCCGACTAGTTGAATTGGACTCCTTCAGCGCACTGTGCTGTGATCATGACAATAGGCGCCGACACCTCATTGGTGCGACACTTCCTCATCACCTTCCGTGCTAAGATCTGTGTGGCTACCTTCACAGCGGGGTCGCAGATACTGTATATAGTGTGTCTGTGCAGATTCTTCACCATCTTAAATTTTTCTTTCATTGATTTTGCAAGAGCCTGTTCGCCACCTTTTCCATCAAAGATCATGGCCAGATTCTCTCCTGTATATGGCAGTCACGTTATCGGGTGAATCAACGTATCCGTGATGGGTATCGGGTCATCCAACCATAGACACCCATCATGCACCAAGCACAACTGCTTGATGACAAAAACTATCACCAGGGTGTGGTTGTGGTGCGGCACCCAGAGCAGGTTGAGCAACCTTGCCTTCTCTACTCCCTTGAGCCACCTCCACAGATCCAATGTGGTCATTCCCGAATTCGTATCAATGATGCGATGAATCAGCTGCTCGGTTGCTAGGTGTGGGAACTTCTCGTGGTCCGCCAAGTCCTAGTCTTCAAGTTTCAGCAGCGGCACTCGTGCCAAGTGCGGACTGTCGAAAACAATTTCGTCTGGTAGCAAAGGGGTTTACAGTGGAGTCTTTCTCTCACCAATGTCCTTCGGCACCTTGGACTTAGGCTTGCACGGAGGGACATACTCCGGTAATCGAGTAATAGGGTCCGCGCCTTGGGTCTCAACTTCCTCTACTTCGACTCCCACATCCTCATCATCCATCAGGATGTCTTCAATGTCTTCCTCCTCTGGTTCCAAATTTATGGCCTTTCCTTTCTCCTGTGCGGTGGGTTTTGGTGGGTTTCTCCTTGGTGATGCACGCACCGGTATAGCAGGCTACTTGCCCTTCTTATCTTTCATGGTTTCTTTGGTGGGGGTCGGCTTCAGTCTCGGCATTCTCAGTGATTTAGGGACTTCAACGAGCACCTTGATGACCTCTGGAGCAGCCACTTCTGCTTCCATCTCAACTTTCGGTGCTGACTCCTCTCCTTTGGTATCTCTAACTTCTGCGGGTGCCGACATGATTTTATGCAAGAACTCTTGTGTTTCCGTCGGCAAAGTCTCAAATATTTTAGTAGTGATCAGAAGTTCGTAGTGCTCACGATTCATGTGCGCCTGAGAGCTCAACAACTCAATTCTCAAAATGCCAAGTGTTTTTCATTGGACAACCACTTGTAATTTATAGGGCATTTTGAATTCAAATATGACCATTCCCCCCAAATTTGGTTCATTAATGCCAGATTGGAGGCAAATTTTCAAGGATTTGAGCCATACATTTTGTCTTAAATGCCGGCCGCCCACTCTATTTGGCCGCATTTCAACCGTTAAATCATGAAAAGTGACTTTAATGGTCACTTTCCAGCCAGCCTGTGTGATTTCTCCCTTGGTGGCACAACTCTCTCTGCGCTGCCGCGAACCCTGTGACACTTCCTTGCTTCACACAATCCTCCAATTGTAAAACTCCCCAACCCGGGCAATGTACTTTATAGTCCCATGCCTCCTTTTAGTTTCCTGGAACGCTACGACCGTGCTACCTTCATCTAGTCACATGGTCGGATCGCCGGTGTATGGCTTCAATCGACTGCCATTCACCTTTCCTGGGAAGGGATCTCCATCCAATTTGCCCAGCTGTACCGCTCCTCCGTCAGTAATCTCCTTAATGACATAAGGCCCTAACTAGTGCATCCTGAAATTTCCTGGAAATTTATCAAACTTACTATCATATAACAAAAGCAGGTTATTTACCTTAAAGGTGCACAATTTTATATGTCGATCATGCCATGCCTTTTTGCGCTACTTTTGGACCTGTTGGTGAAATCCATCTAGAAATCTCTCTTCCTCAAGTTCATCCAGCGGTGCGAGCCTTTCCTCTAGGGCTACGCCATCTGTCATGCATGTGAGCGCTGCTATGCGCAGACTAGGCACAATATATTCCATAGTCATTACCACTTCAACGCCATAGACAAGCCTAAAGGGGGTTTGTCCAGTCAACTTTTTGCATGTTGTTTGATAAGTCCACAATACTGCAGGTATGCGTAGGGCCCAATCACTTCGATGAGTATTACAACCCTTGGTCAGTGCATTTTCAAGCACTTTTTTGAATGCTTCCACCATCCCGTTAGCCTGCGGGTGATAAGTCATGCTCTTCTGGTGATATACCTGAAATTTCTCCGTTAGCGCGCTGATCGTCTCATTCAGAAAGTGCGTACCGCGATCACTCATCAAGATCTTTGGACAACCAAATAATGTTAGTACATGTTCAAAGAGGAACTTCGCAGCAGTCGTGCTTGTGTAATCCTTCACAGGTTGTGCCTCTGCCCAACGAGTCAAATACTCCATCGCGGTGATAATGTATCTTGCTCCCGTCATTCCTTGGGGCTGAATGGGTCCCACAAAATCTATCGCTGATTTCTCAAAGGTTTGCAACGTCATCTGTGGATTCAAAGGCATCTAGTCCCTCCGCAATGGCCTTCCAGTCCTTTGACACACATTACATGCCTTGCAATATATTTTTGAGTGTTGATGGAGGGTTGGCCACCACAACCCTGCGCGTAGAATCTTCTTGCATAGTGTCTCCTGTTAGCGCTTGAAATTTCACCTCAGGCTGAGAAAGGTAAACCTCAAGGCAACATCAAACCATTTAGCCTCATAGCTAGCCCTACGGGGCAGGAGAAGGCTCTCTCCGGTCTATCTCGGTAAAATCTTCAATGGATGAGATGACCAACAAGGTAACACTGATATTAGGCTAGTAAACTGATCAAAGAGTTTGATTTGGGGTTTTTTGGGTTTTTGGTGGCAATTTGAGGAGAGGGCAATTTTGGGTGCGGGGATTGGACACAGTTTCTGCAGGGGTTTCCTTGGGGCGAGGTAGGAGACAGCGTTGATGCCTTTGACTGAGGTGGATGGTCAGGAATGAATGATGAAGAGCTAAAGAGAGCAAACAATAACTTTGAATTCTCTTTAGACAGAAGAAAACATTGAAATTAAACAAACTTAAAAGCAGAGCATGGCAAGCATGAATTCTTACTTTAACGCTTCTTTTGTTTAATGTGCAGAAGTAAAAGGAAGGAAATGAATCACATAACAAGCTTACAAGTACAATGAGAAACACACCATCAACACATGAGTCCACAAGAATCCCAAAGAGGACTGCAAAACCCTGGTCTTCCTTAGCCAAAAATTGTAGAGATACAGTGAATAATACAATGATAGCTTCTCCCTCAAGAGTCCAACCATGAAAATGAGCAAGAAAGTACATAATATAGATGATCTAACCTCTTTCCCTGCCTCCATGGGTCAAGCTCACTATCCTAGGAGCTGTTTCAACCACTTCTAAACTAAGCACTACAAACTAGGCAGTCAAAACAACTTGCCTCTATAAGCTAGGAAACCAATTCATTCATTTAATATTTACCCTTTTCATGAATGAATCTTCTAGAAGTGTTACATAAGAGTAAAAGTGTCTTAGAGTTACAATAATTACATCAAAGATAATCATCTTCCACCCCAAAAAGTCAAACTGGGTCAAAACTGCGTTTTCTGGGCTGTACAATGCAATCTGGCAAAAACTGCCTGACAGGTCGCGCGCCCCTGCCTGACGGGTCGCGCGCCCCTGCCTGACGGGTCGCGCGCCTTTGGAGCCCTGTTTGAGGCACTTGCAGGTGTCCAAATTGAGCAAAAGTGGGCTTGTTGGAAAGGTCTGTGAGTCTACTTTCCAACCCAACTGGAATTTTTGAATTTGGAGGTCATTTGCCCTGTCAAAACTTAATTCTCCCAAGACTGGTTTCTGCAACTCAAAAAAGGGCCAGAAAGTCATTTTTTGGTAGTTTTTTGACCTTTTGGGGGACCAAAACTGCACAAAATCTCAAGTCCATTCACAGGCATGTGTAACTTTGCATGAAAAATCTAGAAATGCTGAGGTTTTTCCAAACTGAGTTGCCATGATGAAGGGTCGCGCGGGGGGTGAGACCCGTTAATGGGAAAAACCTGCAAATTGCCTGAAAATGCCAAAATTCACCCAAAATTCTCAAAATTTCTTGGGATTTGTGCTGTGGCTAGGCTATTTAGTGCCTTGGTCCTTCAGTGAGGCCTCAGCCAAGATATGGAGGGGATCGGGCCTCTTTCTCCTTTTTTGTGCCTTGGCCAACCGCCTTTAGAACATTTTCATTTTCGCCTTGCATTAACTGCAATTGGACAAGCCTGCAAATCGGTCAAAGAGGTGGGCTCCTCTCTCCTATGATGACCGCTCTTTCCACCTTTGTGAGGTCTCCTCTGTACCTCAATCTCTGAAGCTGATGCCTGGTCATCACTCTGCTCATAGGTTTCGGTTTCTGACATTGTTTAAGGAGCAAAGTGGCCAAAATGTACTGCTGTTTCTGCCTTGCAAAATGCTGATTTATATGCTGTTTCAAGGGGACAAGGAGCATGAGGGGAATGTTAGGGGAGGGACACTTTTAAAGGGAAAATGGGAATAAATATATAAAACAGGGATTTAAGGGAAAAAACATTGCAAAAATCATTGCATATGCATCATTATATACATTTGTTTACATGGGTATAATGAGAGGAAGGGTGAGGGCTTGATTTTTTATTTTTAGGGAAGAGGGGTAGGGTTTAGGGCTTTTTACCAATTTTGCAAGGGAAATTTACATAGGAAAACAAGGAAAAAGAAATGGGACATGGGGAAAACATGGTAACAAGGGGATACCTTAAAACAACATATCAACCCTAGCCATTTTTACAATTTTAAACCACAGCAACATGGAGCTTTTTCTCTTGCACAATGAGATCTTTAAAAAAAAATGTATTCATGATGTCTTTAACCATAATAAGCAGCAATTTATAAGTTGGAGGGCCTACCTTAGGCAATTTAGCGATTTGTTGGCTCCTTGGATGAATTTACAGGCAATTTTGTAAGGAGGGCGCTGACGGGTCGTGCGCCTCTGACGGGTCGCGCCCATTATAAATTTACACTGCTGGAATGGCGCTGACGGGTCGCGCGCCTTTGACGGGTCGCGCGCCTGTCAAGCTCACAAATTCAGCCAATTTCTTACCCAATCTCTCTTGTAAGTGACTTAGATACACAATGAGGGTCTATGGAGGGAGATTTGGGCTCTTATAACTTTGATTTGAATTGATTTCATGCCCAAACCCACTTTATAATGTTTTTCTTTGACACTTTATAAATTTGACTTTTTTTGGTTTACTTTGTCCTTAAATTGACTGATTTGATGCTTTTTGCAGGGATAGCATCTGAGGGATCTTGGCAAGGGAGCCAGGGTTACAATGCTGTCTTTGGAAGCCTTTTGAAATTTTACCATTTTTTACAAAAATTTGAAAAATGACCTTGGCTTTAAGAACAAAGTTTTTAAATCCAAGGTGAAAATTAACTGTACAAGATAAAAATTTCGAAGAAACATCTTTACAATCATCCCTCTGGCTTGCTGAGCACTTATTGACCTTCAGAAACATGACTTTATAAGCATACTTGACCAAAACCCTAGACCTAGGAATTTGACTTCAAGACAAGACAAGACAAAGCTTGAAAGAGATTTAATGACTGATATGACTGATCCAGCAAAGCCAAGAGGGGTATAAATAGACCAGCTCCTCCATCAGGGTTATGGCATGCCTAACGGGATGCAAAACTTGACACTGATGAGACACCTACCTATGCAAATGCAAAGAGCTTTGATCGCTGATGGAGGGCTTCAAGACCGACACTAACATCTCCCACGACGCCCCCATGAGCGTCCGTGAGGATGCTGCTTCTTTCAAACTCAAGTACATATCGTCACAATATCTCATCAGACCCCATTTTGTATAGATGCCCAACTATGACAGAGAAATCTGCCGCGCGCACCACTAATTCCTTCTTCTGCTGGACAGTGTATCCTTCCGGGGCAGTTCCTATCGTTAGGAGGTGTATTATATCTTCAAAATGACCATCCGTGATGCGCTTTGTAAATAGTTGCGCGTCAGGCAATCCTTCCTCCAAATTAGTGGTCTCTTCTCCTATTTCGATGTGTGACAGATGGTTTGGTCCCTCGTTCAGTTGTCCAGGCTTCACAATAACCTCAAAATCATATTCCTGGAACAATAACAACCATCTGTAGATTCTCCCCCCCAACACATGCTTATTGACCATGTACTTCAGTGCGGAATGATCTGTGTACATCTTAAAATGACCTCCCAACAAATAATGTGTAAAATTCTGGAGAGCATATACCATGGCTAACCCTTTGCGCTCGGTAGTGGAATAGTTCTTCTATGCTTTAGATAACCTTCTTCTTGCAAACGTGATGGGGTGGTCTAGGTCTTCTCCACTAGCCTGTGTCAGTACTGCTCCCAGCCCTATAAATGATGCATCGACATGTACGTGAAACTCCTTCTTCCAATTCAGGAAGACTAGGATCAGCGCAGTGACCATCTTTTCTTTCAATACATCCAGGCTCTTCTTACAGTCTTCGTTCCAGCAGAACGTGACATCCTTCTTTAACAATTTCTCCATAGGCACGGTGGTTTGGGCATAACCTTTGATAAACTTTATGTAATATCCCATATGTCCCAGGGTAGCACGCAACTATTTCACACTTCTCAGCATTTCCAAGTTCAGTATCACAATGATCTTCGCGGGGTCTACCATCAGTCCCTGTCTGCAAACCACATGACCCAACAGGGTCCCAAAGGGAACACAAAATAGATACATCTTCAGATTGAGCGTGATCTGGTATCTTCGACAGGTATCCAACATCAGGCGCAAGCTTGCTACATGTCATTTCACCAGCCCAAACACAGTCCAATCATCAAAGTATACCTCCAGGAACTTCTGAATAAATTCCTTGAACGCAACAACAACTATGCGTGAGAAGATCACAGGTGAGTTCTTCAATCCAAATGGCATTATAGTGTACTGAAAGAAACCCCACTCAGTCATGAATGTTTTCTTGCTCCTATCTTCTGGCGTGATTTTTATCTGTTGGTACCTCGAGAACCCATCAGTGAAGGAGTATGCTTCTTGGCCACCTACATTGTCCAACACTTCATCAGTGAACGGAGTCGGGAAAGGATCATGTACACAAGCGTCATTCATCTTTCTGAGATCCACACATCCTTATTTCATCCTTCTGCTTCTTCTCCTGTAACACCATAGGGCTTACCCAGTCAGATTCTTCCATAGGCTCAATAATGCCTACTGCGAGCATCTTATCTAGCTCCAAGTGAACCTTTTCCTTGTACTTTGGATTGAGACAGTAAGGCCTTTGCTTAACCGGCTTCACATTAGGTTTCAACGTGATATTCAACATACCTAGGTCCCCGATTATCCCCTTTAGATCCGTAAACTTGGTAGGGAATAAATCCTGGTATTTGCGGAACAATTCAACGACCTTATCCACCGTCGCATCGTCCCAGTAATCTCCAATCTTCACGAATTTGGGTTCTACCTTTGTACCAATGTTTACTTGTTTTGTTTTCAGCGGCGCAATTATATTTGGATTCTCAACTTGCGGACCTTCAACCTCGCGATGACTTTCTGTTTTAGGGATGTTAATATTTCGCGGATCCCCATCTTCTTCTTTAGTGGTTACATTATAGCATTCTAGCACGTGACTCAACTGAGTAGCCCATTCAGGATGAATCAGGTCTAAAGGATTCTGTGGTATCCTAAAGATTACTGCTTTCACCTCTTGTAGCACTTCATCAATACTGTCAAACCCATCTTCAAAACTGAATGGCATCATGAATCCTTCGCGCAGGATATCCCATTCACCTATCTCATGGCGGAGCGCAGTTTCTACATACCAGTTCATCGGGACAATATTCAGGGTATGACAAAACAAGTGCACCCATTCGGGTTGGGGCTTCTCTCCATAATCCTGGGCCCATTTGGCCAAGTGTGCGCACGGGTCATCTTGCCCATCATACTTGTCTATCATTTGCATCTACGGCTTCCCAAAGTGAGTTCTCATCATTCTCCTACATTCGCACTAATCATCAAAGCTTCCCTTGTACATACCTCACCACCTTGCGGGTGTAGCGCTCAGTGCCCAGTCCAACGCTTGGAAGCGCTTCTTTTCTAGTACCTCCCTCTCAAATGCATCCATAAAAATATCTACTTCATTGAAGCCATCATAAGTAGGCAGATTTATTACCTCTAACGACACACATCGTAGCGACTGGGTGATCATGTTACAACTCAGCGTAGTTACTTCATGTAACTGATTTTGCCAGCGCTCTAGTTCTTCATCACCGTCTGAGGTGCATTAACTCTTGCAATCCCATGTAATCCATCCATCCACTTTTGGATTCACCCACTCTTGGTCTCGTGCTGTTATCTTATAGATACAGTCCAGATCATCATCACTCTCATAATCGAGGACTGGTTTAGTATAGCGCGATCCCTCAACAAGATCTAGGGGTACTATCACGCGTAGCGATTTCTTATCAAATATCATCTTTTGCTTCTTTAGAATGATTACCTTATTCATATCAGTAGCCCAATCAATTCTGAGGAGCACAGGGTAGGGGTTTCTGTCATCCACAATTTCTATTACTTCAAAATTAGCCAGCGTGCTCGCACCTTCAATATCCACAGTCACCCGCTGCAGCCGCCTCATGGGGATTGTTGTCTCTTAGGAAACCAATTTCTTGGCTATGGAGAAATTGTGCCTAAGACATTAAAGTTTGATTATGCATGTCACTTATTAGCATAAAATTTCTTTATCTTGAGGAGTATGAAGATCATTATTCTTAAAACCCTTGACTTATAGATGACATGAAAATTTCAAGATGCCATTTGATGCTAATTACAAATTCTATGTGAATAATACTAAGGAAAGTTTCAGACAATATGATGTATTTAATAGAAGCTATTAACTTTAACTCAGAGGAAATATAGAGAAAAGAACTTTAAACATGGGAGTGCTATTTTAAGGTTATTTAACTTTATTCACAGAAGTAAACAAAGACCAGTAGCTTCATTACCATATTCAAAGAGAGAAGGAAATAAAATGACACATAATAGAGAGATACAAATCATACTCGACACCTTCTAGAAACTCTTGATTATTTCATTAATCATCAATTAATCAAGTACAAAATTGTGTAGTCTTCAGATTCCCAAGACTCCAACCCTTTTTCTTTAAATTTCCCTCTTTTTATACATCATGGGATAGTTGGTAACTACCAAAAACTGTCGAACTACTTAACTACTTTCTAACTGCTTAAAGTAAAAAGTCATTTTAAAATATTACATTGGAGGGTAAAAGACACCTCATTTTCTTAGAAAATAAAATAACATAAAATGAAATCAAATGAAATTATGATTGATTGTTGCTGGTCACTTCTCAGATTGTTGGTCTAGGTAGATGGTCATGCTGATGAATCTTTTGTTTGTTCTATCATCCACTCTTTGCATCTTCTCCACAATGGTACATTTGGTTTTGCTGCTTCTTCCAGTTTGTTGAGTGCCATTCTGAACGCTGTGATCCTACTATAAGTAGGCTTATCTGTGAACAAAGTCTTTACCATCCATAGAAGTTTAAAATCCTTATTCAGATAGTTCACAATAGTTTCTCCCTTTAGTATTGCTGTCTTTTTATGGGTGCCATCAATCTTACTTTTTTCTTCTACGAGAAAAGTCTCATATGATTACCATGGAAGAAAATTTCCTTGTAAATCATAGCAAGAGGGAAGCCCAACTCTAACTCTTTTATCAAACAGAATATTGAACCTGGAAACTGCTTCTTTTATTTCATTCATCTTCTTCTCAGCAGTTTTTCTGTAGACATTTTTAATAAACATTTTATTGAAATCCATGGCACACAGTGTTCTGTCCATAAGGTCATGTTCTTTTAGCTCTGCATCAGACTTAGAGTTAATAAAATATATCATTCTTTTTGCAAACTTGGATCTCTCTAACAATTTTTTCTTGTCTTGCATAACCAAACTTTCCATGTCCCTCACAATTGTTTTCTCAACAGACACAATGACAAGGAATTCCCAGATATTCCTGATGACTTCAATAATTTCATCCCAGAGGATTTCCCTAGCCTGGATTAAGGACATATTACCTTTCATCCTCTCCTTTAACCTTTTTATCTCCTCTTCAGCCCTTTGGAAGTCTTCCCTGTATTTCTTAGCATTTTCCTTCTCCATTCTAGCTTCCTCTTCACTCAAGTTTAACAATTTACAAACTGTCTCCATATCCCTCTATGATTTTTTCAAATCATGCTCAACCATTTTTAATTCTGTACCCAACTACATCACTTGTGCCACTGGATCCTCTGTCTTGGCTAGCATCACTACTGTGTAGACATGACTGTCTACTTGTTTCTGTAGCTTGGCCAATGATTCCTTAAGCACAGAGATCTCCTCAGTCTTCTACAAAACATCTTGTACTATTGGCCCTTTCGACAACAGTCAGTGGAGCACACACTGAGGTCTCACTCGAAGTAGTATGGGAGGGTGTTGGAACTAGGTTTTCACACCCTGGGGATGTCTGATATGGGCGATAGGTATGCGATTCAACCTTCGCGCTTATTAGATTACGCGCACCAGCGGGCTCCTTGCGTCCTGTGGGACTGCCTTCACACAAATCCAGCCGCAGTACGACTAGTATTAATTACCCAAGTCTTCCTTAGTTAGGTTCTGTTCGTTAATTACTTAGAAAGTTTTCATACATAAACATACATACAAGTGCGCACATATAGATAAACAGATACCATTAACGCTGAACATCAAAATATAGATCTACAAAACAGATGCACAATATGCTGAATCAACTTAGCTTTATTAATGATCCTTTTCAAGTTTAGTTCAATACAGACCCGACTCTGCCCTGCGCACTCAGCTGCAGGGGTCCGCGCACTCAGCTGCAGACTCTACTAGGCCTTTGTGCACTCAGCTGCAGAGCCTTTACCTACTACTATGACCCAATACCTTCAGATCCACTTCTATCCTCTAACCATGCCTTCGCATCTATCTATTACTTTCCAAAAACTCAGAACTCTCTTTACACTTAGAGCCTCGCTCTATTTATACAATCCCATGGTCCGCGGACCATGGGTAGGTTGACACAATTTACATTCAATTTCATTATTTTAAGGCGGACAACCCTATGACTCATCCTAGACTCTCGCGCTCCGCGTTCGCATTTCACAGAGTCTTTACATTATATTGACCAACACTCAGGCTTTAAGCCCCAAAAACATGCTATGGGGGGATCCGCTGCCCAATAGGCCCCCAACACAATCATCGTGACTCATCCCGAGTCACTCTGCTGGTGCGGCGATCTTGGCGTGAAGTCCATCTAGGAGGTCGCGCACAGCTTGGGTGTCCACAACACACTGTTCAGCTGTCTGTTGTATCTGCTGTACACATAGCTCTGAACCTTCGTGAGCAGGGTCACCTTCCTATCCAACCATATATAGTTCCTGCATCTGTGCCAGCTTCCCTTCAATGGTAGTTGTAATTGTGAATGCTTCATTGATCCATGGTTGGAGGCATTCTTTAAGTAGGTCTTCTTTTTGGCGCGCAACGTCTAATTGGTCCTTCAGTGCCCTTGCCTGCTGTAGTCTGGTGAGTCGTTGAGTAAGGAAAATCGTCTGCATGGTGCCTCGAAAACTATCATACTCCTGCTGCAACTCGCGCGCCTCGGTCTCTAGGTGCTACAGATTCGGGTCTTCCTGCAGGTGCGTAAGCATGGTGAGTGCTTGCTCCAACAACCTGGTGCAATCCTGTGTTTCCTGGCCAATTTGTTCCAACCCCATTTGGATAGCGCGGGCACGCTGCTCTCTGACTTCTGGGGGTGTGGAGGGCTGCGCCTTCAATTGCAGCTTGACGATCTGCAGGTTCAGCTCCAACTGAACCTTTGCCGTTTCCTCCCAGGCCTCGTGGACTCCGGCCGCCAATCTATATACCCATTCTGCTACTGGGAGCTCTGCCGGCATGGCCAACTCTGGAATGCTCTTGCATGCATCTTCTACAACCTGTTCCAGTCCGTGAGCCTACGCAACCAACTCATCCTGCTGGATGCTGAGCTGGTCCATGTTGATTTTCTGTTCATGTAGGACCTGGATCACTTGGCCTTCCCAGGCGCGGAGCTCTGCGATGACCCCATCCTGCAGTTGGTACAAAATTTCACGTGGTAGGGCAGCCAAGTTCAAGCCGATGCCTTTCATGCTGCTCATCGCAACCCGGTCACCCTCACTTTCTGTTGCTAGCGTGCCTTTGGGCAAGACGAAGGTGTTGCCCATACGGGCACGCATCGTCTGTTCGGCCTCGTGGTTCCTGCTACGATATACTGGGCCATTGTGCCTGTTTGGGGGTGCTGTACCTGTTAACCCTATAACTGCACACTGAGCACCCCAACACAATGTTCTGCTCCATCCATAATCCCTGGAGCACATCCTTTTTGACCTCATGAATCGTTTTGCTGATATCCAATAGATCACCTTCTGTGAGCATGATCGGGTCGACGAATGTCTTTGTGGCTTTTCCCTTCTTTCGGGGAGTTGTTTTCTCAGGGCTGCGCGACCGCTTGAGTTGGGTCAATGTAGAACTGAGGTTCGCGCGTTCCTCGGTCCTGTCCCCTTCCTCGGTCTGCTGCCCCGTGGACATCTCCTGGCCCTCCTTGGGCTCTTTGGTTGGTGCAGTTGTGGTATCTGCCATCTGCACTGCTACTGCTGCATCAACTGCCTTCTGTTCTGGCTGCTTTTTGTTCCTAGCGCCTCCTCTCAGCCAACTACATGATGCACAACTTGGTGTCCTTCTTTCTTTGCTGAGCTGTGACCTTCTCCATTTTAGCCAAGTTTGGGGCGCACCACTCTGGAGGCCATGACTCCATTACTACGAATATCGCATCATCCATTGCGATGAATGGAAGCTTCACCCATTTTAGTGTTGGGTCCTTGCGTGCCCAGATATACAGGTTATGCATATCCGCCTTGAATTTTGCCATGCTTTGCAAGATGTTATGAACCGTAGGGGACAATCGAGGCCTGCGGTTGATCCATGTTCAGATTCTCGCCTCCACGAACACCCAAAACACCTTTGTCTCGTGAATCTTCTACGCATCTTTTTTAGCCTAGAGCAAGGTGTACCTTGCGGCTTCGGGAAGGTCACCCTCAATAGTGGGAAATTGGCTGTCCTCCGGCAGCTCCCCTGCAACCAACAAGATGGATAAGAGAAACCACGCATAGTGGAAGGTCTTACCCTGCTCCTGGGCCTCCCTGCAGTTCATCAAGAACTCGTTGCAGAGGAACTACGCCCAGTTGAACTGGACCCCCTCTGCGCATTGCTCTGCCAACGCAATCACAGACGCTGGTACTTCATCGGTGTGACATTTCCTCATTAGCTTGCTGGCCAGCAGCTGGGTGGCTACGCACACCCTTGGTCTTTAATGCTTGCTATTGCGTACCCCCACTTTCTCTTTTCTAGTTTATACTTGGCCTTCATAGCTTCTATGAGGGCCAAGTCGCTGCTTTTTCTTGCTATGGCCGCCAGGTCGTTTCCTTTGACTGGCAGTGGAGAAATTCGGTGAATTAGATCGGTCGTGATGGGAATCGGCTCCTCGAGCCAGAGATACCCATCATGCACTAGGCACAACAACTTCCTGAGGACAAAAATGGTGATGGGCACGCGGTGGTGGTAAGGTATCCATTGCAGATGGCGTAACCCAGCCCTCTCCACACCGCGCAGCCATTTCTGCTTCATTAACCTCTTCGTAGCCAACTGTGGGAACTTCTCGCTTTCTACGAGGTCCCAATCTTTGAACTTCATAGTAGGTACTCGTCCCAACGGCGAACCTTCAAACCTTATATCATCGGGGAGGAGCGAGGTTTGGAGCGCACTCTTCATGGCCTCCAGGTCCTTCGGTACCTTGGCTTTCCCCTTCCACAGGGGGATGTAAGGAGGTAACTTTTTCGCAGAAGGCATTTGGGAGACATCCTTCGCCTCATCATCTTGCACCTCAATTTTGGTGATAAGGGATTGCAAGTCCTCCTCCTCCTCCTCTTTTTCAATGGTGATGGCTTTTCCCTTCTCTGCCATTGACAATTACCGTGGGTTTCTTGGGGATACACAGACTGGCCCCATCATTTGCTTATCTTTCTATGGCCGTGGCATGCGAGGTGATTTTGGAACTTTTGGTGCAGCTATCGCCTCTCCAGGTTCCTCATGGGCCATACGAGGCTCCGCGGTAACTTCAACGAATCACACTCTTGTTCTAGCAACCATCATTGTGTCTAGAGGATGGTAAGAGTACATGACGCTTAATGCTCTGTACTTACTCAATTCTCAAACAACCAAGTGTTGCCTTGTGGCTGGCCCTGGGGGTTTTATAGCATCTTTTGAATTTGAATTCGACTCTTCCCCCCACTTCTGAGACATTAATGCCTTCTTGGTGGTAGATCGTTGTTTACGGGAAAACTAGTGTCCATTCAGAGCTGCAAGTCCCACTAAGATGGGTAGCTATCTTAGAAACAAACAATTCAAAGTTACTTGTATTTTCCTTTATGAGAGATAGATGAGAGAGAAGCAGAGAGTACCAACCTCAGTCTTTCACTTGGCTCCTTGCCTGTTTCCTCTCTCCCTTGATAGAGCTTTCGTCACTTCTTCCTCACTTGTCCCGCTTCAAAGAACACCTGTAGATTCAAAGAAGTAAAATACCATCAAAGCATAGAGATCTATAATCATAAATAATGTAGAATCAGATGTACATTAACCATACAAATGCATACACAAATACAAGTTTCAGAAATATACAAGTATATGGAGGAAAACTCAAATAGCTTTATTGATAGAAGTAGTAGAAGAGAGGATTACAACCCAGCTATCTGATCCAGCGCCATCCTCCTAGAATGAAAGCCCTCTTCACCTCATGAAAAGCTAGATCACCCAACAATACAATGCTTCACAGAGAAACCAACAACACTTCCTTTCAAAAGACAAAATTCCAGCCTCTGGATCTCTAGGATGAGGGATCCATATATAGATGTTTACAAGGGCATGAGTCAGCTTCTAGGATTTTTATTAGTGTCATTTCACTGATAATTCTTGGTTCCACTTGGAGATTTCATGATCTCTTACTCATCCCTGGGCGAATTTAGAGAGGCAAGTGTCATATGAGCAGTTTCTAGAATATTCTTTGAGTTTCCACCCAGAAAACTGCCTCTGCCATTTGTCTATTCTCGCTCATCGCACCCTACAGAAGGGATTTTCAGTATGCATCGCACCCTCTATGTGTAACAGGTGAGATGCATCACACCCTTAGCATGGAACAGTCTGTATGGTCCAGTTTTGACCAGTTCTGAGCAGTTTTTCAGGGAGAAATTCTGGGAAACGATGTAATCAGTTGACCTTGATCCTTTAGGGTATGAAACAACACTTTTAGGGGTTTAGAAGCCCTTGGTTTATGGACATATGTGATTGGGGTTTCAATTCCAAAATATGTCTATAATAGTTGCCCCCTAAAGCATGAGGTCATAAATCTTCTGATGTTGGGTGAAATGCTTTATCATGAGGATCCGAGGTTTTTCGAACTGGAAGGTGACCTGTAATACAATACAATACATTATCTTCATAATATTTTCATGATCTAGCTGAGGCGGGCATTCCCATGCTCAGCTTTATAAATTCATTTTCATGTACATAGGATAGACAATCGTCTGTGTGGAAGACTGATGATTCTAGTAGAGCCATCATCCCTTAGCTTGGATGATTATCTGTGCAACTGTGAAGTACATTTGATGTATTTATTTTCCTGAATATATTGAAGCCTGGATGGATGAAACTAGATCCAGGGTCTTCAAACTCATTCAATCTTCACCCAAAGTACAAGTCGATCCATGTGAAAAGATGTTCTGGTGTCGAACATGGAAAGACATCGTCTGATTACCAGCCAATGATGTAAGCTGTTAACAGGTGCGAGAGGAATCACCGATAATGATGATGACCCTCATGGTACTGCAGTACAATTCACGTGGTGTGAATACATGAGTCGATGTCGAACACCACGCAAAATCTTTTGGTCCAAGGCCATTGATGTAAACCTATCGCCGGAAGTGAGAAACTTTCCATTGAGGCATGCAAGCTTCAAAGTATTGAAAGGGCTGTTCCTAAGTCAACTTCTTGGATAATGAGCTGATGTTGACAAGAAGTGACCCATCGTAGGAGGGCCTTAATTAATCCCACATCTATGACACGGAACAGTGCAAATGATTTTGTGGAGGTGAAAACGATCTGATGATACAAGGTTCAGGGTGGCGTTCATGAAAGAATGGAGCATGAAGGTATTGCAGCGGATGAGGCGTAAGCTGGGTTGGTGAATTCTCTGAGCGAATTCTCTTGAACATATCGATGACACTGAAATGGATTGGTAGCGTTAACCCCAAAAATGGATGGTACGGAGGACCAATGGTGATATGAATGGTGAACGGAATAACCCAACCCGACTCATTCATGGTGACGGAGTGAAAGTGTCATGTTCAAGAGCGACTTGCTACCAATGAAGTTCTTCAAGTTTTCTTCCCATTTTTCCCCAGTCATTGCTGACTAGTACCTCTTTATTTTTTTCAAGCTTGAGGAGGATAACATATGCTTGTTCTATAATTTTCCCTTCGGGCAAACCTATCACTATGTTTTAGTGAGCCTAACGACAGTGAAACTCGCTCTTATCTGTATTGGACAAGTTTGTCACTATTGTTTTAACGAGTTTAATGACAAAGATAACTTGGTCCTTTTCAATTTTAGAGAGTCTGAAAAGAGACAGAAAGGAAACTCCAGTAGTCCTTTTTCGTAGTATAATCCCTTAAGTCCGAAAAAGTATAAAATAATACGAAAGGGATGACTTTTTCGATCACTTTAGCAAGCCGAAAAAGACAAGCGCTCGATCTTTTTGTGTAATGATCCCTCAGGTCCAAAAAGATTAAAATATAGAGGAGGGATGGCACTTCCAATCACTTTAATGAGCTGGAGAGGCCAATTGCTCGACAATCTTTTTATATTTTATGAGTCTAAAAAGAGCTTAAAAGAGACTCGTTATTTCCAAACACTTTAACGAGCTGGAATGCTCGACAATCTTTTCATATTTAACGAGTCTGAAAAGGGTTTAAAGAAAACTCGGTATTTCCAAAAACTTTAACGAGCTGCAATGCTCGAAAATCTTTTCATTTTTAATGAGTTTAAAAAGGGTTTAAAGGAAACTTGGTTTTTGAGGAACGAGTGATATTTTCGGGTAGCAGCTGGTTCTAGGTAAGTTTGGAACTTTTCAAGCGCGACAGTGTAAAGAAGGTGGCTAACAGAATCACTCGTCATAGCTGTTCCTCAAAAGGGTAAAGAATCAAGTGGAGGCGTATGATCAGCTAAAAAGTGGAGGTGATGGTAAGAACACAACAAGGGCTCAAAAGCTGATAACAATGCGATCACAAAGGTTATTTATTGAAGGTGGGTTCATTTTTTAATGAGCTTGAACTCTGGGGGAACATTTTATCATTGCTAGGTTTATTTTTTAACGAGATTGAACTTCGCGTAAACTTGCTCGTGCCAATCGTATAATAAGGATGTCTCTCATTAGTAGGTTCATTTTTTAGGGAGCTTGCCCCATGCGAAACTTTGCTTCAGAGCCTTTTGTATGCAAGCTAGGAACGACCAACTACTGTCCTAAGGGTTAAAGAACTACTGAGGTTAGGTAGGATAGTTTCGTAGAAACATTTCCTTTACTTTGCCGATGCCGTCGGCCCTTGCAAAGGTGAATGGTTGACCAGACCAATCACCTAACTTAAGCAGTTGAAGTTAGTAAAAAACTACGGGGTTAGAGTTATGCTGGTTACTTTTCACTTGCGTAAAAAAGGTTTGCATGCCCCCAGGTATAAAGAGAACTAGAGTTTCCAGGTTACCATACAGAAGTTCTTGCATTAAAGCAAGATTGTTTCTTCCGCGTAGCAGCCAAAACGCTTCCTTGGCTTTGTCCATCAAAATAGACAAAGGTGAATGGTGGGAGCTTCCAATCACATAACCTTCAATGAGGGAATCCTTTTCTAGACTGATCCCATTTTCCTAAATGGATGGGTGTGTCAGATTGGTCATATATCCTACGCAGAAACCTACCTTATATGTAGGGTTTTCTTGCCAAAGCAGACCAGGGCGCATGCCCTCTGGGTTTAGTCATATCCACCGAATCACTCAAGGTCATCAGGTGGATGGACTGGAGGTTGATGAGAAATTCCTTGTGCAAAAAGACCATTTAGGGATGGCAGTTGACTAGTAGCCGTGTTTGAATCGGGGAATGAAAGCTAGTCAACGAGCTAGACCATTCTGCCTTCATACGGGAAACACATCACCCGAAAGAGTGAGGAAACAATAGCTCCCATGCTGTAAATGTAGTCACGCCCAAGGAGTAGATTGTAATCTAATGGAACTTGGACTACCATCAAGTTCAGATGAACGGTTTTCCTTCTTAAAGTTATAGGAAAATTTGGAAGGATCCCTAACGGTCGACTAGTTCCTTTATTGAAGCCTGACAGATTTCGAATCTCAGGCAGAAGTGATGGCAAACCAAGCGCTTTCCAAGCAGTTGAGGAAAGGATATTCACTGAGGTCCCTTCATCTATGATAATACCATCCATGATCATTCTCTAAGCTTGTACTATGATTCAGAATGGTACATTAGATGGTAGGCGGGGTCTCACTAGTAGATTCCAATCGAAGGAAACAACTAGACTTCTCGGAGGAGGGACTGAATAAACGGTCGGATGAATCTCTTGAATTGAGGAACTTCCTTCCTATGGTAGAGGAACAGGTAGATTGCCCCCATGTTCATCAGTC
The DNA here is from genome assembly GCA_031772625.1 of Pinus tabuliformis. Taxonomy (NCBI): domain Eukaryota; kingdom Viridiplantae; phylum Streptophyta; class Pinopsida; order Pinales; family Pinaceae; genus Pinus; species Pinus tabuliformis. The sequence goes on from CM062820.1 coordinate 329,477,232, forward strand.
TCTGTGTTAACAAAAAGAATTTGAACGATGTTGTTCTCATTCTCTTTAGAGATTGTATCATCTGAAGGTGGACCCTCTGAAGACAAAACTGGGTCGACTGCCATCTCGACCTGTTGACTTTGGTCCAGTGTGGACTCAGAGGGTTTATCTTCAATGATAGGCGTTTCAACCGACAACAGAGATGTGTCAGTCAGATTTTCAACTAGTGATGGACTTGGCAAGAGTTTCTTGTATCCAGGTGGAATTCGCTGCGGTGAAGCAGGATGGTTATCCAAGACTCTTTTAGCTTCGTCCAGGAAAGGACAACGGTGGAGGGCATGATCGCCTTCACACAACCTACAAGGAAATTTAGATCTTCCTTTTTGTCCATTGAATTCATTTTCACTAGTTAATGGTGTACTTTCAACATGATCGACAGAGGTTGAAGACACCAGATTGTGCAAGCGGGGAGACCAGTCCCTCAGGATCCACGGGATGCAAGGAAAATCTCGATGATAGTGGTCTCCCTTGCAAATGACACATGGAGATTTGGGTTTGGATGGTGTAGTGTGTGGATTTTTGGTAGACGATGCTTGCTTGCCCCCTTTCGCCATTGGCTTCTTCTTCTTCTTCTCCTTCCCTTTCTTCTTCTTCTCAGTTACTTGGTTTTTAGTGTTACTAGTTTCACCAAGCGAAGAGGAAGAAGGAGAGGGAGAAACAAACGAAGTAGAAGGTGGGGGAACAACTTCAATATTATTTGGTTACTGATTTGATTGCTCAGGAATTACGGTGTTTTGAACGACAGAGGTCGAGAATAACCATACTGGCAAGCCAATTGTAAGTCCTGGAAGGGACAATGTAGCCATATGCGGAGCACCAACATCTCCCCAAGAAGAGAAAGGACTAGGACCTTGATTGGTGGACTCCATTTTCTCAACCTAAGATCAACGAGGGAACAGTGATGTCATTCTGATTAAAAACAATTTTATGACGCTTTGAGACAACTTGCTTTTTCAATTTTTAAGAGTCAAGAAAAAGCTAAAGATGACTCTAGTCGCCTTCGATTTTTAATGAGCCTGAAGTGACAAGTGCTCAGATGGACCTTTTCTTTTAAGGAGTCTGAAAAGGAACAAAAGTGGCTACTTTGGAAATCTAGACAGAGGGATTACCAAACCAATCACAAAACTGAAATATACTTTTACATACGGTAGTCAATCTTCCTGAATGATGTGTTCAGTTCATTGCGATCAATAGGGCGGCAGACACGACTTCCTAAGGATAAAGGATATGCCTATTGTAGTCTCCCAATATATACTCGATGGTACGTGGGAGCACAGGTCCATACTGGCACTTGTCATATCAAAGAGGAGGAATCACCCAACCTACAATGAAAAGGATAGTTACCAGGCTTTACGACGCCAGAATACGTCTCTAGCCTAGACTTCTAGATATTGTGCGTTAGGTTCCAAAGCATTTTTATGTTCATTGAGGTTTATTTTACAGTTGATCTTTCTTAAGAATTTTTCCCTTAAGATTCACCGCGTGATGTAGATATACAATTCCTAAATATGCAATCTAAGATGATAAACAGTAGTTTATTTTCTTTTAGCAATGAAAATCCTAGCTACTAAAGAAAGAGGAGTAAAATTCTTTCAACATAGAGCAGAGAGCACACACTAAATGCACTTTTCCTAAATCATTTTCTGCATGCAGTCTAAATGAAAATGCACATGAATGTATTTGTTTTTCAGTTCCCTTAATGTGAGAATGACAAAAAGAAAACTAAGTATAGATCTGAACTATCTTTCCTCAAAGCAACACTTTAGCAATTTCTTTTCAAAAATGAAAGGAAGACTAAGACGACACTTTCACTTTTGAATGGAAAACTCTTTTAGACACTTCAAAGAATTGGCAATTCAAATAAAATACAATGGCAAAAGTGTAATCAACTATCTAAAAGAGGAAGACTTTACGACACTCTTTTTCTTGACTGAAAACGACAATTGCAACACTTTCAAATAAAAAGACGACAGTTTGATTAAACTACTTTTTGCAAAGGAGGACTATAAATGATGAAAAATACATAAAAAAGGCTGAATAATGCAAAGGAAAAAGGTTTCAACAGTGATATACTGATCATAAACAACAAAACTACTGAATAAAGCTGAAAACAATGAAGAAAAAACCAAAATCTAGAGGCAGAAACAGTCTCATTCAATCATCGCACCTGTCCTTAAGGGAAACAGGGATGCATCTCACCTGCAGCACACGAGAGGTGCGATGCATCTAGACTGCCAATGAGAGACAGTTCGATGGTCTAGGGACAAGACTGAGCTTGGTTTTCACTCACAGTTTGCAGCTAAGTTTAGGGATTTAGGCTGAGCTTATGATAGGCAGTAAACACAAAGTATAAGGGCTGATCTAATGAGGTTATTTGAGCTACCACCAGGGCACTTAGGATGTTTGCAAGTCATATGTTCAGTTCATAAACTAACCCGGAGATTGACTAAAGCAACGTTGATCTACTTTGTAGTTGCATAGAAAAAGCAGTTCGTAGGCTAGTTGGCTTAACTTCAGGCTCCGTCTGTAGTTTATAAAGCAAACAATAATAACTAACAATCAAACTATTCGCTCCCCAGTGGAGTCTCCATTTTGTTTACGGGAAAACTATTGTCCATTCAGAGCTGCTAGTCCCACTAAGACGCGTAGCTATCTTAGAAACAAACAATTCAAAGTTACTTGTATTTTCCTTTATGAGAGATAGATGAGAGAGAAGCAGAGAGTACCAACCTCAGTCTTTCTCTTGGCTCCTTGCTTGTTTGCTCTCTCCCTTGATAAAGCTTTCGCCACTCCTTCCTCACTTGTATTGCTTCAAAGAACACCTGTAGAGTCAAAGCAACAAAATACCATCAAAGCATAGAGATCTATAACCATAAATAATGTAGAATCAAATGTACATTAACCATACAAATGCATACACAAATACAAGATTCAGAAATATACAAGTATATGCAGGAAAACTCAAATAGATTTATTGATAGAAGTAGTAGAAGAGAGGATTACAACCCAGCTGTTTGATCCAGCGCCATCCTCCCAGCATGAAAGCCCTCTCCACCTCATGAAAAGCTAGATCACCCAACAATACAATGCTTCATAGAGAAACCAACAACATTTCCTTACAAAATAAAAAATTCCAGCCTCTGGATCTCTAGGATGAGGGATCCATATATATATGTTTGCAGGGGTGTGAATTAGCTTATGGGATTTTGATTAGTGTCATTTCACTGATAGTTCTTGGTTCCACTTGGAGATTTCATGATCTCTTACTCATCCCTGGGCGAATTCAGAGAGGCAAGTGTCATATGAGTAGTTTATAGAAGATTCTTTGAGTTTCCACCTAGCAAACTGTCTCTGTGATTTGTCTGTTCTTGCTCATCGCATCCTACAGAAGGGATTTTCAGTATGCATCAGACCCTCTGTGTGTAACAGGTGATATGCATTGCACCCTTAACATGGAGCAGTCTGTATGGTCTAGTTTTGACTAGTTATGAGCAGTTTTTCAGGGAGAACTTCTAGGAAATGATGTAATCAGTTGACCTTGATCCTTTAGGGTATGAAACAACACTTTTAGGGGTTTAGAAGCCCTTGGTTTATGGACATATGTGATTGGGGTTGTAATGCCCAATATGTCTATAATAATCGTCCCAAATATAGCTCTTAATTCATGTGTTAATTGCCCGCCGCCCGCTCATTTTTGCCTTAAATTGGACCTCTTGTCATGAATAGTGACACCAACAGTCACCTCCTAGCCTACCTGCACAGCAGCACAGCTCCCTATGCGTGGCTGCAACCCCTGCGACATACCGATCCTCCACGTAACCTCCGTATCGTGCAGCTCCCATATAGACTCTTTTATAGTCCCGCGTTCTCTTTCAACTGCTTGGAGTGCTAAGACTGTGCTCTCCACGGATAGTCAGGTGGTTGCACCACCTGTGCGAGGCTTCAATTTACCTTCCAGCCTGGTCTGCAGGCACCCCTCAATTACCCTCGCGTCTGTCAGTGCGTCGTGTTCTTCCTTGTATGGTGCACTCCCCTATTTACTTTGTCTAGTAAGGTGCGGTCGCAACCATGGTAGCAGAGCCACAAATTCTTCTAATGCAGTAGTATGGCTAGCTATACCTTGTCCTATCGTGCTTAGTTTCTTAGCGCAGCATGCTTGCGCGATTTCGGTTTCCAGTTTGTTGATTTCTTCATCCAATAACATGCTTTTCTTTCCCAACCGTACCCGATCTTCTTCGAGTTCGCTAAGTTTCAAGTTCCCTCGCCGAATGACTTCCTATAATTGCATAATTCCTTTACCCATGTCCTCATGTACTGTCCCAACTATGGGAGCTGTTGTATGGGGATTCTTTTATGCTCTGATGGCCTCGTCTCTTCTCTTTAGTGTTGGATTCATTTCCGTGCTCAGGTTTTTTCTCATGGCCCCATAGGCCCATCGAAGCGCTGGTACGCGCAGGTACCTATCAGTTCATCTCGCCTGGTGAACTTTGTTCATGATTTCACATAGCTTTTTGAATGCTTCAATGTGGAATATTTGTGGTGTGCATCGCTTTTCCTGCTGCTGCATCTGGTTTCGATTTTCGATCCTTAGTTTGGGGTGTGCTTGTGTGGACTGCACAACACACGTCTGCATCCATCGACACAGGTGGGCGCGCAAGCTGTTTCATCCTAGCTGCCCGGCTTTCATTCGACACTGGGGGCTTCCAAACCGTAAGCACATCTGCCTTCTACATTCGCGCCAGTTTACAATGGTCTCCTAATGTGTACTCCACCATCGTGCAGCTGTTGCGCGCAGTTCCCATTCTAGTGCACTGTACCGCTGCTATTCCGGTACTGCGCTTTCAAATTTATCCAGGAATTCATCCACTGTTGTCACTCCATCATATGTTAGTAGTTCCCTGGCCTCTGTTGTCACACAACGCAGTGATTTAATCATCATGTTGCAATTCAGCGTTGTCACTTCGTACAACCGGTTCTTCCAGCGCTCTACTTCTTCGTCGGAATACGAAGTACAGGAGGTGTGGCGCTCCCATGAGATTCTCTCATCTGCAGTCGGGTTCACCCGATCCTGGTCTCATGCCGTTATCTGGTAAATACAATCCATCTCATCGTCGCTTCATCGTCGCACAATGGTTCAATGTAGCGCACTTCTTCGGCTGGGTCTAGCGGGACTACTACACATATGGACTTTTTCTCAAATATCATCTTCCGCTTCTTCAGGTTGATGAGTCCATTCATATCAGTGGCCCAATCTATTCCTAGCAATGCGAGATAGGGATTGCTGTCATCGATAATCTCTATTACTTCAAAGTCCATCTATGTGCTCGCACCTTTGATATCAACTGTTACCCCTTGCAACCTCCCCATGGGAAAAATATTCTGTTGGTTCGCCATTCGTAATTGAATAGGGGACCACTGCAACGTGGGCCTGCCCATGCGTTCCCATGTTTGCTTCGGTAACACATTCGCATCTGATCCTAGATCTAGGATGACCTGATCCATTTCATACTCACCAATCTGTGCCGTCAATCTCATTTCCCTCCCAGTGTGCAATGCATGCTTTCCCAGTTTCCAGACTACACGCGGTTCCCCTGACCCTGCGCACCTGGTGATCAACTCCTGTAGTCCCTTAACTGCCTTATTGTTGCGCAACAGTTTCATGCATGTCTCCAAAAAGGTAGTGAGCATGGAAGGATCCATTCCTGTCTCTGGTTGATCCTTACTACCTGAAGTGGAGGCCTCCGTGAAGCTCTTCTTAGCTTCCATGAACGTCTCCTTTGCGTGTTCTAAGTCAAACTCAGGTTCCTTTGTGGGAGCCTTATGAACCCATGTATCTTCCTTAGGCTGCTTCTCCTTATTTTCCCCTGTGGTTGCGCCGCTTCTGAGCATCATGTTCACATTTGGGTCTTCTTCGCACGGTTCAGACCTCATCATTTGGATATTTTGAGTCGGAGGAGGCTGGAGTACCCTTTCTTGCGCATCTGTGTGATCAACGTAGGACAATCTATCATTTCATGATCAAACTAAGCATAGTATGAATAGGATATTCTCGTTGAGTTGGTACAATCGTGGGCATAGTGCCCTGGTCCTCCGCAATTGTAACAAATTAACTATCCGTGGCCCCTTCCTGGTCCCATTCCTCCTCATCCTCGACCTCGCCCCTGAAATCCAGCATACGCCATCCCCGCAGCTGGGTTGAGGGCTCGCGTTTCTATCTGCATCCTATAGGCTGGGGTCCGATCCATCATTAACTCGTAACTGTGACAAGTGCGCTCATCGTGGCCTACTGACCTGCAGAAATTACAAAACAACTGCTGGGGAGTCTGTGTATACTTCTGCAACAAATGACAATTATCTGTTGTGTGTTTTCCTCCTATCTGACAGATCGCACACCATAACGTGGGTGTCACACTTGGCCCTGCCTATGCCTATGATCTCAATGAAATTGGCCCCACTCCTACCAAGTAGTTCCCGAATACTGGACATTGGTCCTTGTCATGGCCCTGGCCTTTGCATTTTACGCACCATACTTTCTCGCACGCCTCTGGCCACAGTGCCCTATCCCGCTTCAAGCTTTGCATTTCCAGGTATATATTTTGTAGTTGCACGTGGATTTTTTGAACTCCCAACCCAGGATCTTGTATCGGGGCCTCATGCAACCTCATTGCCATTTCCAACGCTTCAGCCTAGGTGGAAAGTTTTTGTTGTGACAGTGCCATCCTCAAGTGCGGTGTCAGGGATGCCACAAAAAATGCGTTATGCTATGCATTTGTGAGCATCATATTAGCCTCACGGATTGTACTCTTCAGCCGCTGATCAAGATCCCAGGGGGTCTCTCCAGGAAGCATCACGATCTCTTTAAACCCGATGATTGACTGTGTCTCTGATTTCGGCTGGCTAAATTCTTTGTTCAATGCATTCTGGATCTCTGCTATCCCTGTGTTTGGGTGGTCATTAGAGTGCTTGATATACCATGTCAACACGCGATCCTGCGACGTGCTCACCAATGTAGCCTTCTTAATGTTGTCATCCGTGACCCTTGCGCTTCCCACACTGCTCTTACCACGAACCAGAACTGGTCCGGATCCTCATTCCTACTCCTCTGAATTTGGGTAGCTTGATCGTGCTTGCCATGCTGATCTGCGGGGTTGGTGTAGGTGGAGTGGGTGGAGATGGAGGTGAGGGAGGTGAAGCGAGTGGTGGCATGGGTGGAGGTGGTAACTGCAGAATGCGCTGCCTTATCAAGCTGACTACACTTCTCGGAGAGACCCAAGCGAGCTCTTCCTCGCTTTCTCATGAAGGTGAAATTAACAGGCTATTTGTTAATTCCCTGCTACCTTTTTAGATATTTCCGCTCTGCATCGTCCCAAACATTAATGTATTCGTATAACCCGTTTTTCACATAACAACATCTTAATCCAGGTGTTCAAAGATTTAATATACTTACCTCGCAGTCCCTTGAGAAAAACTCTGTTCTGCCTCGCCGTAGCTCATGGTCGTGTCCACCGCAAACTCAGTCATAAATCCCCCTATTATCTGGTCAAGCCAATGGTCCATAGCTTGCGCGATCTTGTCTTTTGATGCCTCTAGTCTACGCACTAATTTCGGAGTCCACACTATTGGTTGGTCGAGCTTACACCTTCCCTGGCTGTTGGCTAATCTCGCAATCGACTTAGACAGTTCAGAGGGAAAGGATGCAAAGAAGATCTCATGGATTTCCGTATACATGTAAAGATCCAACCACCTTTTCTCAGATACCGGCGGAGTTCTATTTTCCCGTGTCGCGAACTTGTGAATCTTCTTTTCCAACCACTCTTCAATTTCATTCTTTTTTGGGTTCCAGTGGAACGACATCAGTCATCCCTTAGGCAGATCCCGATCCCAACAATAGAACCATTTGTTGGCTACGTGGGGCCTGACCCAGGTTTAGCAGTGAGTTTAGCTAAGCAAATCCCGGTACTACTGGCTCTTTCAGCAATAGTCCGTGGAGCGCAGATTGAGGTCTCACCCGAAGTAGTAGGGAAGGGTGCTGGAACTAGGTTTTTGCACCTTAGGAATGTCTGATATGGGCGATAGGTATGCGATTCAACCTCCGCGCTTACTAGATTACGCGCACCAGGAGGCTCCTTGTGTCCTGTGGGACTGCCTTCTCGCAGATCCAGCCACAGTGCGACCAATATTAATTACCCAAGTCTTCCTTAGTTAGGTTATGTTCGTTAATTACTTAGAAATTTTTCATACATAAACATACATACAAGTGCGCGAATAGAGATAAACAGATGCCATTAACGCTGAACATCAAAATATAGATCTACGAAACAAATGCACAATATGCCGAATCAACTTAGCTTTATTAATGATCCTTTTCAAGTTCAGTTCAATATAGACCCGACTCCATCTTGCACGCTCAGCTGCAGGGGTCCACGCACTCAGCTGCAGACTCTACTAGGCCTCTGCACACTCAGTTGCAGAGCCTTTTCCTACTACTACGAACCAATACCTTCAGATCCACTTCTATCCTCTAACCATGCCTTCGCATCTATCTATTACTTTCTAAAAAATCAGAACTCTCTTTACACTTAGGGCCTCACTCTATTCATACAATCCCATGGTCCACAGACCATGGGTAGGCCGACACAATTTACATTCAATTTCATTATTTTAGGGCGGACAACCCTATGACTCATCCTAGACTCTCGCACTCCGCGCCCGCATTTCGTGGAGTCTTTACATTATATTGACCAACATTTGGGCTTTAAGCCCCAAAACATTCTATGGGGGGATCCGTTGCCCAACATTCGCCCTTATCTAAATCCATGGTAGAAAATAACCTGGTTTGCTCAGAAATGATTTGAGACTCAGCGTGAGCCTCCATATTCAACTTGATTTTCTGGTTTCTTTCAGCTATCTGAGCAAACATGCTCTGAATAAGAGGAACTTGCTCAAGAACAAGTTCACTAGAGGATGGAGAAGCTGGTGCACCCTCTGTTTCTCCCAATTAAATTGTTAAACCAGGCTGCACTGAAGACATTGCATTCAATATTTTGGTTCTTTTTGCTGTTTCTGATTCATCTTCATCAAGATCAATGACTTCCTCTCTGGCTCTTTTTTCACCTTTTTTCTGAAATACTAGGGGTTTCAATCTCTGCCCCTTTGGTGTTCAGAGGACCTCCATTCGCCATTTTCTCAACCTCTGGCCTGATTTCATGTACAAAAGCTGAATATCCATTTTTTGTCCTCCTCTTAGAAAAGATCTGATGTGGGTCATAAGCCCACTCCATAACATGTAAAAGACACATATCACCTAGTAATTTTTCAACCTCTTGGGCAGCTTGTCTTGTGTTCATAATGAAAGGTCTCATTGTTCTAGGCAACTTAAAGAGATAATATTTTTTCATTGGGACAAAATGAACTTGATCCACATTTAGGCTTTGTCTTATAAACTCAAGAGCAAAGAGTCTCATTGGCACAAATTTTGATAATCTATATGGTTTGACTGAGGCCCCATAAAGCCTAATTTTTACATGCTCTTCAAATATAAACCTGTCTCCACATATTACATCTTTGCTCAATTGAAGAAGTTCTTGGGCCTTGGGAAGAAAGTTGGTGGCAAATTCCCATTCAAAATCTTGTAGACCACTGGAAGGAATAAAGAGGTAAACTCAAACAGGCCACCATCTTCTGGATCACCCCTCACCAGGTCTGTCTAGAACACCACTGACTGTTTCTTTTTATTAATATCCACAATGTTTAACCCCAAATTGGCAAAATGCTCAACATTCTGGTACAAGAACAAATAAGTAACAACTGAGGGAAATTTAAATGAACCAGTAAGTGACAGAGTCATGAATTGGGTGTTAATAGTGTCCACCCAAAATGCTGGAATATCTAATACCACTTCTGGCTTCATCATCATGGTGAAAAATCCCAAAACTAATTTATCAACCTGTTTGGAGTCTTCCCTCCCCATAATTTTAGAAATGATTTGAAAAATTGGTCTTATCTCTGCTGCAAATATGTCTAAAGAAAACAATTTTTCATCCAGGGAGAACTATCCAGGTTTAGGAGCCAAGAAGGATAAAGCATAAGAAGACTCCTGGGATGATAGGTTGTCATAATATGAGATTAAATATTCTTCAGTAAAGGTGACATAAGTTCCAGAGACAAGGTAATTGAAAGCTTGGTGAATTAACTGGGAAGTTACTTGGAAGACACTTTCTCCTAACTGATTCATGACAAAACATTGCTTAGGGTACATGGAAGAAGCTAACCACTGAATGAATTCTGGAAACAAGTGGGTTTTTGGGAAAAAAGTTGCTAAAACACCTGACCTGACCATTGCCATGAATACAAGGGACTTCTTATGGTTTAAAATGACTTCTTGATACACAGGAAGATGTTTAATTGTACAACAAGTGTTAGAAATATCATGTTCAACATCCATTAGTGGGGTATGGATAATAGCGGATGAACTTACTTGTTTGGCTATGATGCCTGAAAATAACAGTTGCTGATTCAGAATGCTGAATGGAAGTGAAAGCTGATACGCTGGCGCTGCTTGTACCAAAAACAAATAACTAATACAATGGGGTTTCATTTTTCTTTTATAACTAGTGAGTAAAATAGAGGGAAAAAGGGAATTATGTAATGAATTAATGAAGTGGAAGAGATGAGGTGACGGGGTACGGAGGGTGAGTTGGACAAAAATGAATGGGAGGGGAGGATGGCGTGGAGGAGGTGAGGTGGAGCGAAACGTTGGTGGCTGGCCCACTGCGGGGTTAGGGGGTGTATGGGATGTTGATAAAAACTAAACCCCCGCAGCGATCACGGGCCGTCGATCTAAGTCAACCATGTTGACATCAGGGTCAACTCCAGGGGTTGAGCCGTGAATTATAACCCGCGCTCGTTGCTCTCCCGCATAGCACTTTATCCACCTCCTTTGCCGATATTCAATTGTGCTTCACAAAAATGCTCGGGCTTTAGAAAATGAATCGGGCCCACTTTCATAACATCTTAAATGCTGCCAATAGTACAATTTGAAAAAATATTTAAAAATTTCAAACCTTGTGATTTTTCAAAACTTAAACATAATATTTCATTTTTTTGGATTTTGAATAATATTAAAAATTAAAATGATAGAGCAAGCTACAACAAGGATGATCTTCCGCTGATTCACCATCCTTAGCTGAATCGAAGACCATTGCAATGCAGGTCTCCCCATTAGTTTCCAAGTTTGTTTTGGTAGGACGTTTGCATCTGACCCCAGGTCCCAAATAACCTGATCCATCTCATACTCTCATAACTGTGCAGTCAACCTCATCTCTCATCCTGTCCTTGTTTTATGCTTACCTATATTTCACAATATGCACGGCTCAGTCGTGGTGTTTCTAGCGCATCTATTTATAAGCTCTTGTAATCCCTTCATAGCCTTACTACGCAACTTCATGCAGGTCTCCAAGAAAGTTGTAAGAATAGAAGGATCCATCTCCTGATCAGGCTTATCCTTTCTTCCTGAGGTGGACGCCTCAAAGAAGCTCTTCTTCACTTCCATGAAGGTTTCACGTGCGCGCTCCAAATCAAACTCAGTTTCCTTTGCTGAAGCTTTGCGAACCCACGTACCATCTTCTCGATGTTTCCCTTGTCATCCCCCATTGAAATTCCACTTCAGAGCACTATATTCACGTTCAAATCTTCTTCGCATTGCTCAGAACTCATCATCTGCAGGTTTTGAGTAGGCTATGGTGGCAGCGCTTATTTGTGACGTATCCTTGCTATCAACGTAGGACAATATTCCGTTTCATGATCAAATAGAGTGCAATACTTGCACGATGGACATGTTGGGTTGGTACAATCGCGGGCATAATGTCCTGGTCCTCTGCAATTGTAGCAGATAAACTGTCCCCGACCTCTACCAGGTCCTCCTCTGCCTCAGCCTCGTCTGCGCCCCTAAAATCCTTCCCGCGCCATCCCTATGCTCTGGTCAAGGGGCCTCATTTCTCACTGTACCATATAGGCATGAGTTCTATCCATCATCAATCCATATCTCCTGAAATTACGCTCGTCATACCCTACCGGCCTAGAAAAGTTGCAGAATAGTTGCTGCAGTGTTTGTACAAACTTTTGCAACAAATGATAGTTATCAGTGGCATGTTTTCCTACTATCTGACATATAGTGCACCACAATGCAGGCCCCGCACTTGGTCCTGCTTGAGCTTGTGGCCTCAAAGGCATTGGTCCTCCTCTGTAAGGTAGTTCACAAAGGTCAGACAATGGTCTTTGTCAAGGCCTTGACTCTTGCATTTTAGACACCATACCTCTTCGCGCACCTCTAGTCGAACTGTCCTGTCCCACTTCAAGCTTTGCATCTCAAGGAAAAGATTTTTCAACTACGCATGGATTTGCTGAACCGACAGATTTGGATCTTGCATCGGTGTTTCATGCAGCCTCATTGTGATCTCTAAGGCCTCTACCTGAGTTGTTATCTTCTGCTATGACAGCGCAACCCTTAAGTGTGGTAGGAGTGAAGCCAAAAACCACTCGCGATGCTGTCCGTCTGTTAGGTTCATATTAGCTTCGCGATCGTACACTTCAACCTCTAATCAAGTTCCCAAGTGTCTCGCCTAGTTGCATCATGATTTCTTTGAACCCTACAATAGACTGTGCTTCAGATTTAGCGCTACTGAATTCTCTATTCAGTGCTGTCTGGATGTCTGCCACTCTAGCATTTGGGTTATCATTAGTGTACTTGATATACCAGGTTAGCGCGTGATCCTGCAGAGCACTAACCAATGTCGCCTTCTTCATTTTTTCATATGTAATGCCCTGAGCTTCCCATACAGCTCTCACAACGAATTAGAATTGGCCCGGGCCCTCATTCCCCAAGCCTTTGAACAAAGGAAACTTCACTGGATTTTCCATACTAAATTGCAGTGGAGGTGGAGGTGGTACGGGCGAAGTCACAGGTGATGGTGGTGAAGTTGGAGGTGGTATTCCTGGGAATCCTTGCCTTATTAACTGAATAGAACTTTGCGGAGACTCCTCCGCTATTCCCTCCTCATCACCTCGCGAAGGTAAAATAAACAGACTATAATCAAGACCCTTTTTTCCTTCGTTTCTGTAAGTTTTTTCGCTTCGCGTAGCCCCAAACATCAAGGTAGCTGCATAACTGTTATAGACATTTTTGGGCACTGCAACCCCAATCAAACATGTCCATAAACTAAGGGCTCCTAAGTCCCTAAAAGTGTTGTTCCATACCCTAAAAGAACAAGGTCAGCTGATTACATCATCTCCCAGAAGTTCTCCATAAAAAACTACTCAGAACTGGTCAAAACTAGACCATCTCACCTGCTCCATGGTCAAAGTGCGATGCATCCCACCTAATGCACACGGGAGGTGCGATGCATACTGAAAAGCCCTTCTATGGGGTGCGATGGGCGAGAGTGGACAAATGGCAGAGATAGTTTGCGAGGTGGATGATCATGGAATCTTCCAGAAACTTCTCCTGTGACACTTGCCTCTCTGAATTCGCCCAGGGATGAGTAAGAGATCATCAATCTCCAAGTGGAATCAAGAACTATCAGAGAGAGGACACTAATCAAAATCCCAGAAGCTGACTCACCCCCCTACAATCATCTATATATGGATCCCTCATCCCAGAGATCCAGAGGCTGGAATTTTGTATCTTGTAAGGAAGTGCTATTGGTTTCTTGTTGGAATATCATAGTGTTGGGTGATCTAAGCTTTTCATGAGGTGAAAGAAGGGCTTTCATGCTGGAGGATGACACTGGGTCAGAACAATTGGTTGTAATCCTCTTTGCTTATTCTTGATATTAATAAAGCTATTCAAGTTTTCCTCCACATTCTTGTATGTTTGATGATATATGCATTTGTGTGGTCAATATACATCTGGTCCTATATTGTTTATGATTGTAGATCTCTGTTCTTCGATAGTATTATGCTGCTTTGATTCCACAGGTGCTCTTTGAAGCTGGGTAGATGAAGGAGAAGCAACAAGGATCTATCAGAAGGGAGAGAAACCGAGCAAGAAACCAAGCGCAAGACTGAGGTTGGTATCCTTCATTCCACTCTTATCTACTTCTCATAAAGGAAAATGAAAATAGTTTTAGTTTGTTTGTTTCTAAGATAGCTACCAGTCTTAGTGGGACTAGCAGCTTCGAGTGGACACTAGATTTCCCGATAACAAAATGGCGACTCCACTGGGGAGCGGAGAGATTATTTGTTTGTCTATATTTGTTTGTTTTATAAACTTACAGATGGAGCCTGAAGTCAAGCCAGCTAGCCTTCGAACTGCATTTGCTATGCAAGTGGAAAGTAGATCAACGCTGCTTCAGTCTATCTTTGGGTTTTGTTTATAAACTGAACAATTGATTTGCAAGCTTTCTAATTGCCCTAGTGGTGGCTCTAGTAACCTCATTAGATCAGCACCTGTGATTTCTATTTACTGTACATCACTTGCCTGGCCGAAATCCCTGAACTGAGCTGTAAACTGTTACCCGGAACCCAGTTGAAGTCTCGTCCCTAGACCATCGCACCTTCTACTCTTGGGAATCTGGATGCATCACACTTCCCGTGTGCAGTAGGTGTGCTGCATCGCACTTTCCCTGTGTTGCAGGTGCGCTGATCAGACAAGACCTCTTCTGCCCTCAGATTTTGGTTTCTGTGTTCACTCTCTTCAGCTCTATTCAGGAGTTTTGCTGTCTGTGATCAATATACCACTGTTGAAACCCCCTTCCTTTCCATCTTTCCGCCTCCATTGTGCAAAGAACTGTGAATGTTTTATGTATTTTCCACCATTTTCAGTTCTCTTTTACAAAGTAGTAGCATAGTCGAATTGTCGTCTTTTGATTTGAAAGTATTGCAAGTGTCGTTTTCAGTCAAAGAAAAGAATTCTATTGTTCTTGTCGGTCGATTATATAGTTACTCTTGTATTTGATTTGAATTAGTAGTTTTTCAAGTGTCAAAAGCAGTTTTCAATTCAAAATAGTAAAGTGTCGTCATTATCTTCCTTTCGTTTTTGAAGAGAAATTTGTTAGTACTGTCGCTTTGAAAAGATAATTCAGATTTGTACTTAGCATTCTTCTTGCCATTCACACATTGAGAAAGCTGAAAAAAAATACATGCATGTGCATTTGCATTTAGACTGCTTATTCGTTTGATTTAGGACAATGCATCTAGTGTGTGCTCCCTGCTCTATGTTGAAAGAATATCATCTCTCTTTCTTTAGTAGCTAGGATTTTCATTGCAAAAAGAAGATTAAACGATTGTTTATCATCTTAGATTGCATTTTAGGAATTGTACATCTACATCACGCGGTGAACCTGAAAGGAAAATTTCATAAGAAAGATCAATTGTAAAATAAATTTAATGAACCTAAAAATGCTTTGGAACCTAACGCACAACATCTAGAAGTCTAGGCTAGAGACTATTCCGGCGTCGTAAAGCTTGGTAATTGTCGCTTTCACTGTTGGTTGGGTGATTCCTCCTCTTTGAGACGACAAGTGCCAGTATGGACTTGTGCTCCCACGTACCATCGAGTATATATTGGGAGACCACAATAAGCTATATCCTTTATCCATAGGAAGCCGTGTCTACCGCCCTAACGATCGCAATGCACTGAACACAACATTCAGGAAGATTGATTGCCATACCGTAAAAAGTATTCTGCAGTTTTGTGATTGGTTTGGTAATCCCTCTGTCTAGATTTCCAGAGTAGTCTCTTTCGTTCCTTTTCAGACTCCTTAAAGGAAAAGGTCCATCTGAGCACTTGTCACTTGAGGCTCATTAAAAATCGAAGGCGACTAGAGTCATCTTTTGTTTTTTCTCGACTCTTAAAATTAAAAAACCAAGTTGTGTCAAAGCATCTAAAATTCATTTAATTCGAAAACATTTTCTCCTTTATTTTTAGTTGATTGAGTAATCCGCAATCATGGAAGAAAGCCAATTGAAACCCCGACGTTCGCTAAGACTTACGAGTCAACCGTCTTTGTCCCCAGAATCAAAACTATTCTGGACAAAGTGAACTCGTTTAACCGGCTCAAAGTCCCCTGGTCGGGTTGGAACAAGTGTTCTGACACCCTCGGAGACTCCGGTTACTCCAAACATTTCTGGTACCCCTGCCTTTATAGAAGAAGTTCCGCAACCACGAGAGGATAGTAGAATTGATCCTACTGTGAGGGTAAACACTTATATACCTAAACCGGCTCCATCCATAGCTGATTCGGAAGGTGTTGTTCCCCAAACATCAGTCGCTGCAAAATCTATACCTTATTCGACACGGGAAATATTTTACGGACCTGACGGTCTGCCTCTTCCACCCGGTTTGATTTCTATAGAAGAGATTGTGGAGGATCCACCATCTAGTACTCCATTGCAATTTGGAGTAGGGGTCACTCTATATCCTTCTTCATCAGAAATTAGTCTACCGTTATTGGAAGTTCCTGTAGAATCGCTAGGAAACCTTTTGGATAGACTAGATATGTCTGAACAACTGTCGACATCTAGGACTGTGTCATCTGACATAGCAGTGACAGAACTTCCTGCTGCTACTCCGACAATGTTCGCCGGCATACCATCTATCGCAACTAGCTCTCAATCACTGGATGGGATCCATCCAGGGGCTGTTTCGATGGTATGGTCTGTTCCCGTTTGTTCATCCAAAATAATATCTGGAATCTCTTATGTTGAGTCTCAGCAAATTGATCCTTCACAAGGTCAATTTGGGCAGTCTGGTCCTCAAAGGCAAATAATTCCCTTAAGCACCGGATTATCGCCATATGGAGGGAAATATGCCATTTCATTGTCGCCTTCGCGGGGTCAAACATACAAGAGTTTGCAATAGAATTCAGGTTATGCTGGAATTACATCCAGTGGTTGGGTACCGATACTGCCTCAACAACCAAGAGTTTTATACTCAATGCAACAAAGTATGCCTATGTCAAATATCCCCACTACACCGGCTATTATGACGGTGTCACAAGTACAAGCGTTCCCTGTTGTATGCCAAGCTCAAGTCTCTTAGGTCACAATCCAATAGCCCCTTGTCCCTGTGACACCACCACAATCATTGGGTAGTGGCTCCTTAACTGGAGTGACCCAGGCTCAAACGGGTACCATTACCTCTCATCTCGGTCAAACAGCCAGTATTGGGCAACAACACATGGTCTCACAATCATGGCTGGTGCAATATCAACAACCACAATTCCAACAAGTTTACCAAGGATCTGAGCACCAAGTCTTGGCAAGTAATGGGCAGCCGTATATACAAAACGAACAACATCAACCATTTCATAATGGTTATGCCCATCAACCTTATCAAAGTTATCAACATCAAATGCACTATGCTGGTATGCAAAGACCCACTGCTCAGGCAATCCTATCTTATCCTAGGTACGCTTCGCCAAACCTGAATCAACAGTTGCCCTTCGTGGCAACTTTAGAGTTACCAGATCTAAATCGGCTAACAAACAATCCAATTGCTTACGCCACTTGGTGGCCAGCGATTCCTCATAAACTTCTGTCAGATATTCCTAAATTTAATGGAAATCCGGGTGAAGACCCGTCGAATCATGTGATGACCTTTCACCTGTGGTGTTCATCAAACACTCTAAATGATGATTCGATTAGGCTTCACCTTTTTCAGCAAACGTTAACTAGTTCGGCAACAAAATGGTATATCGAATTGCCTAGAGCTTCGTTTGATAACTTCAGCACCCTAGCCACAACCTTTTTAACCCATTTTCAGTTGCCCATAAGATACGAAATGGGAACAAAGCTTCTTACCAATTTCAAGCAAACGACGACCACTCACATATCCGATCATATTCATGAGTGGCGACGTCGTCGTAGAATGGTAAAAACATATGTTCTTGATCAGCTATTGGCTAAATGGTTTATTAAGTCGTTGTTACCTTCTATTACGGAAGATGTGGCAAATGGAGGAGTCGTCATTGAGGAGCAAGTAATTACTCGTGCGCAATATTTAGAATTAATCTATACTCAATCTGGCACGCTCTACGATAAAATCCCTGATGCTCCTAGACTAGAATTTTCCGTTCCTCCATCTCCTAAATCAAACAAAGACTCTCATGCCGGGGACGGCGTGATAGGAACGACTAGCATGAAAACCGTAAAGGCTAAGTCAAAGAAAGCTCGTACGATTTCAGGTCAAAATGCAAATGAAGAAATTCTCGCCTTGGAAGTAAATGCCGTATCGACTGACAAAGGCAAAGAAACCAAGCAACCAGGAGGCAAGAAGAGAAAGAAAGGGAAGAAGAAGAAACAGGAAGAGTCGTCCCTTGAAAAATCTTCTGCAAACCCTTCTGGAGATAGGAAACCAAATCGTCCATGCCTAATATGTGATGAGGATCATTGGACAAGAGAGTGTCCGTATAAAGCTGAGCTTAGAAAATTCTTCAAGAATTCAAAAACCTTGGTAGTATTGACTGATCCATTTCCAAATCCAGGAACAAATCTGGTTGCTAGTGACAATGCTTCCCTGTCCCAAGTGCTAATGTTGTCGGTTTCAAAGAAGCAAAACGATGCTTTGATATCAACAAGGAATAAATATTACGGGAATCCACAGCTATCGGACAACAAGGCCAATGATCAACCCATTAGTTCGACAAAAAATTCGACCGAAGTTGTGCCACCCATCCTTCCTGAACTAATGATAAAGCCGCTAAAGGGAGTAGTACACAAATCGACATTTAATCCTCGTGCCAGAGCAGCACAACATTATAATATAGTGGAGGATCTGGCTCAATCGCCATCCGCTATGTCGACACTTGAGGTATTGCAAAATTGCCCCTCTCAAAAGTAGGCTTTATTATCAACGATAGGTGGGATTGACCCAACGGATTCCCATCTTGTGTCCTTTATTCACAAAGGATATGACCCTCAGTTACCAGCTCAACTAGCTTTCCTTATTCAAGTGAAATCCCTCAACAAAATTGTTCATCGAACAATTATTGATGAGGGGGCATCTACATGTATTATATCGATGATTTGCTGGAAAAATTTAGGATCTCCACCCTTGTCGCGATCTTCGATGACATTAAAAGCATTCGATGGACGAGCATACACTCCATACGAGATTTTAAGTAACTTGCAAGTTTAACTGGGGGACAAAACAATAGAAATTGATGTTGAAGTTATCGATGGAAACCTCGATTACAACATCCTATTGAGGAGGCCCTGGATTTATGCTATGGCTGCCGTTGTGTCGACCTACTTCAGAAAGATTGCATTTCCTTTTCAAGGAGGAATTACAATCGTCGACCAACAAACCTTTCTCCCCAACAGTTCACAAGTTACAGGAAGCATTCTGATGATCCACGGAAGCTCTCAGTCGCTTCAAAATATTGGAGTAGGCCTACTAAAAGACCCTACATTGATGGGTACTTTTGCCCTACTGCCTCCAAACAATCTGGTGGAAGTGGCAACGGTGGGAACCTGCAATATGATATCTTCTAGATTCAGAAGATTCCTAAACATTTTGTCAGCATGGATCATCGCCCTAATAGAAATATTGTAGCAATCAATTTTCTTGGCCTGGGGGCAAACTCAAGTCAACACTCATCGAGTGTTTGGATAAATAGGTCTAAGGAATATGGCACCTCTTCAGATCCTTGGTCACATGTACACTCTACAGACGAAGGAATCATTCAATTAATGATGATAGGAGAGGCACCATGGGAAGATTACCACCATCGTTCCCATCTTCCGGATTACCACGAAGATTATTCCAACAACCTTAATCATCCTTCAATTTTTGATTTTCTATCAAATACTGTAAATACAGTGGATCATGAGGATAGTTCTTTTACTGTGTCAACCTCATTAAAAAATGAAACGACTCCCTTTCCAAATCAAGTCTTTGATTACGATCTCGTAAAATCCAAGTCGAGTCTTTCAAAGATCTCGAAGGTAAACCTTCATTCCAACCACCGAGTTGAATGCAATGAAGCTTGGGGGGCATGCACCTCGATTTGCATTATTATGCTGGGGGCATGCAAACTTATCACGAGCAGTGTTACCGCAGGGTTCAAGCTCGTTAAAAAATAAACCCACCATGAGCAGTGTTACCGTAGGGTTCAAGCTCGTTAAAAAATAAACCCACCATGAGCAGTGTTACCGCAGGGTTCAAGCTCGTTAAAAAATAAACCCATCGCGAGCAGTGTTACCGCAGGGTTCAAGCTCATTAAAAAATAAACCCGTCACGAGTAGTTTTTATGTGGAGTTCGAGCTCGTTAAAAATTAAACATAAGCAATGAGCAAACATTCCCCCAGAGTTTAAGCTCATTAAAAAATGAACCAATTTCCGGTAAATAACCATTGTGAATGCATTATCATCAGCTTTTGATCCCTGGTCGTGTTCTCATCATCACCTCCACTCTGTTTTAGCCAATCATTCACCTCCATTTGATTGTTTACCCCTTTTGAGGAACAGCTGCGAAGGGTGATCCTATTAGCCATCCTTGTTACATTGTCATGACTGGAAAATTCCAAAACTTACCTGGAACCAGCTGCTACCTGAAATTATCACTTGTTCCCAAAAAATGAGTCTCCTTTAAGCTCTTTTCACCTGACTGGTAAAATATGAAAAGATTGCCGAGCGATTGGCCTCTCCAGCTCGTTAAAGCGACCGGAAGTGCTATCCCTCCTCTAGATTTTAATATTTTTGGACCTGAGGGATTATTACACAAAAAGATCGAGCGCTTGTCTTGTTCGGCTCGCTAAAATTACCAAAAATTCATCCCTCTCGTATTATTTGATACTTTTTTCGGACTTAAGGGATTATATGACGAAAAAGGATTATTGGAGTTTCCTTTACGTCCCTTTTAGACTCTCTAAAATTGAAAAGGATCGAGTTATCTTTGTCGTTAAACTCGTTAAAACCTAATAACGACAAACTTGTCCATACAGACAAGAACGAGTTTCACTGTCGCTAGGCTCGTTAAAATATAGCGACGGGTTTGCCCAAAGGGAAAATTATAGAACAAGCATATGTTATCCTTCTCAAGCTTGACAAAAATAAAGAGGTATTGGTCAACAATGACTGGGGAAAAATTAGGAAGAAAACTTGAAGAAACTTTATTGGTAGCAAGTTGCTCTTGAACATGACACTTTCACTCTGCATCCGAGTCGGGTTGGGTTGTTTTGTTCACTGGTCATACCACCATTGGTTCATCACACCATCCATATTTAGGGTTAACGCTACCAATCCATGTCAGTGTGGCCGATATGTTCAAGAGAAGTCGCTCAGAGAATTCACCTGTGTCTCATCCGCTGCAATACATTCATGCTCCATTCTTTCATGACTGCCACCCTGAACCCTGTATCATCAGATCATTTTCACCTCCAAAATCATTTACTCTGTTCCATGTCGTAGATGTGGGATTCATTAAGGCCCTCCTACGGCGGGTCGCTTCTTATCGACACCAGCTCATTATCCAAGAAGTCGACTTAGGAACAACCCTTTCAGTACTTTGAAGCTTGCATGCCTCAATGGCAAGTTTCTCACTTCCGGAGACACGTTTACATTAATGGCCTTCGACAGAAAGATTTTGCGTGGTATTCGATGCCAAGTCCCTTATTCACACCACGCGAATTGTACTGTAGTACCTTGAGGGTCATCATCATTATCGATGATTCCTCTCGCGCCTGTTAACAACTTACATCATTGGCTGGTAATTAGGCGATGTCTTTCCATGTTCGACTCCAGAACATCTTTCACATGGATCGACTTGTACTCCGAGTGAAGATTGAATGAGTTTGAAGACCCCGGATCTAGTTTCATCCATCCGGGCTGTGATATATTCAGGAAAATAAAGACATCAAATGTACATTGTTGCTGCACAGATGATCATCCAAATCAAAGGATGATGACTCTATTAGAATCATCAGTCTCCCGCACAGACGATTGTCTGTCTTATGTACATGAAAATGAATTTATAAAGCTGAGAATGGGAATGCCCGCCTCAGCTAGATCATGAAAAATATTATGAAGATAATGTATTGTATTGTATCTTATTACAGGTCGCCTTCCAGCTCGAAAAAACTTCGGATCCTCATGATAAAGCATTTCACCCGACATCAAAGATTAACGACCTCATGCTTTAGGGGGCAACTGTTATAGACATTTTTGGGCACTGCAACCCCAATCAAACATGTCCATAAACCAAGGGCTCCTAAGTCCCTAAAAGTGTTGTTCCATACCCTAAAAGAACAAGGTCAGCTGATTACATCATCTCCCAGAAGTTCTCCATAAAAAACTGCTCAGAACTGGTCAAAACTGGACCATATCACCTGCTCCATGGTCAAAGTGCGATGCATCCCACCTAATGCACACAGGAGGTGCAATGCATACTGGAAAACCCTTCTATGGGGTGCAATGGGCGAGAGTGGAAAAATGGCAGAGACAGATTGCGAGGTGGATGATCATGGAATCTTCCAGAAACTTCTCCTGTGACACTTACCTCTCTGAATTTTCCCAGGGATGAGTAAGAGATCATCAATCTCCAAGTGGAATCAAGAACTATCAGAGAGAGGACACTAATCAAAATCCCAGAAGCTGACTCACCCCCTTGCAATCATCTATACATGGATCCATCATCCTAGAGATCCAGAGGCTGGAATTTTGTATCTTGTAAGGAAGTGCTGTTGGTTTCTTATTGGAATATCATAGTGTTGGGTGATCTAAGCTTTTCATGAGGTGAAAGAAGGGCTTTCATGCTGGAGGTTGATGCTGGGTCATAACAATTGGTTGTAATCCTCTTTGCTTATTCTTGATATTAATAAAGCTATTCAAGTTTTCCTCCACATAGTTGTATGCTTGATGATATATGCATTTGTGTGGTCAATATACATCTGGTCCTATATTGTTTATGATTGTAGATCTCTGTTCTTCGATAGTATTATGCTACTTTGATTCCACAGGTGCTCTTTGAAGCTGGGTAGACGAAGGAGAAGCGGCAAGGATCTGTCAGAAGGGAGAGGAACCGAGCAAGGAACCAAGCGCAAGACTGAGGTTGGTGTCCTTCATTCCACTCTTATCTACTTCTCATAAAGGAAAACGAAAGTAGTTTTAGTTTGTTTGTTTCTAAGATAGCTACCAGTCTTAGTGGGACTAGCAGCTCCGAGTGGACACTAGATTTCCCGATAACAATAACCCGTTTTTTGTACAATAAAATTTTAATCTAGGTATTCAAAGATTTCATGTACTTCCTCGCGGTGCTTTGAAAAAGCACTGCTCCACCTCGTTATAGCTGTCTGAGGTATCGACCGCAAATTCAGTTACAAATCCTCCTATGACACAATGGAGCCAATGATTGACAACGCGGGCGATCTTATCCTCTGATGCTTCCAACCTTCGCAGTAGCTCTGGGGTCCACACAATAGGACCGTCAAGTTTCCACCTTCATTGTCTATTTGCTAGCTTTGCGATCCACTCGTATAGCTCAATCGGGAAGGAGCAGAAAAAGATCTCATGGATATTTGTATACAGGTACCTGTCCAACCACTATTCATTTGTCAGTCATGGGTTTCTGTTCTCCTGCATCGCGAATTCATTGATCTTCCTATCCAACCAGTCTCTAATCTCTTACTTAGTCAGATTCCAGTGATACGATGTCACACTATTGGCATTATGATACAGATATGATACAAGTGTTGTCCTTGATGGCAACTCACTCAGATGACAGATCATAGTACAACTAGTAAATATCAAAGAATTAATGATCAGAGAGGTATATGTAGGTGTGCTGTGACAAAGAAGCGTATACACACGAGTGCACCATATACCAAGTCGGGTATACGTACACACACATGTTTACAGAAGGAAAGGCGCGTACATGTTGGGAATCTAAGTTTTGGTCCGTGGTATTTGGTCCATGGTATTTGATCTGAAGTGTTGACCCCAAGTATTGGGTACAAGGTATTGGTTCTACGTGGTTTTGGACCATGGTACTTTTTTCCAAGGAAAAAAAGCGGTAACCTTTTATTAAAGAATTAATGAAAAGTTACACTAGCAGATGCAGTGAAGCATTCTGTAAGATGCCACATGGGCACTAGTGCTTTCGCACCCCACGCATCGTTAGAAGACTAACGTGCCCAAAGAATAAGAAAAGAGAAGAGAGAAAGGAAGGAATCACTTCACGTTTTTCTCCCCTTTTTCTTTTCGACCTTGCGCCACTCCCCTTGAGTGGGCTCGATCGGAACAATGACTAACTGTGTTTCTGCATTCTGAGGGCCTGTTTCTTTGTCTGAGTCTGATGTATCTGAGTGATGATGCCGTTTGATTCCTCCCATGCTTTGATCCATGCTTATCATCTCTGCCTGATTTTGGTGGATCTCTGCCTGATTTGGAGCCTTGTTGTCTGATATGTCTTCCTTCTGGTTCTCTGTTTCAACTTCCTCTATGGTGGTATCATCCTCTTCTGCTTCTGTTTCTTCATCTTCTGTTGTCGAAGAGGCTTTTTTTTCCGTGGCTCTCTTCTTTACTACATCATCTATATTCTGCCATCCTTTGGATTTCCTTTGTTGTGGCTTGTTCTTGTTGAGGCTTTTGCATGCATTGAACAAGTGGCCTGTTTGTTGGCATCCCCTGCATCTGAATGCTGTATTCTCATAGTCCAAAGGTTGTTTCCACTGTGAATTGTTGAAATTCAGGATGATGCTTTCAGGTAGTCCTTGGCTAAGATCTACCTCAACACAAATCCTTGCGAAGTTAAAGATTCCTTTCATGTGTCTCTCTGAGTCAATCTTTACCATTTTTCCAAGGGTATTCCCTATTGCTGATAAGGCCTTATAGTGCCAAAAATGAATCGGAAGATTATGCAGTCTTACCCATACTGGCATCCTTGATACCACCATAGTATTTGCATCAAACTCCGGGAACCATGGGGTGATGAACAGTCCCGCACTACCCCAGAACCATGGCCCTTCATTGAGAATTTTTTCCTTTTCTTCTTCTACAAGGAAGTTTACAATGAAGAAACCCTTTGAGCATAGGTGAATCTGGCAGTTTTTTGTCCAGACCGTGTGAACCCATTGGTACAAGGCATCCGTTCTAGGCCAGAAACCGTTAAATCTACAAATAACAGCATTTTTTTTGTAGATATGAGAAAATATATTTTACCTCTGGTAGATCCAGCGGAATGGAGGGGCTCTCTGGGGCTTGATCCACGATATACTGCCCTGGGGGAGCATTAAACGCTGTTGAATCTTTCCCGTATGATAACCCTCCCTTGGGTTGGTGCTGGGGTGCAGATTTTTTCCCCTTGTCTCTGCTTTGCTGTCCCTGAGGCGGAGCCCCTCCTCTCAACCTGAAGTTTACAGAGATGGTTGATCCTGGCCCAATCTCATAGCTTTCCATCGATCTACAGTCCTGGAGTGACCGTCTACCACTGACCAGATGTTGGATCTGGACTGGGTATCCCATTTCTACCCATATTTGTTGTTTCAGCTGCAGAGAGGTGCTTCCTGCATGGACCCAAACTAAACGAGTTTTCCCCTGTGGGGGTTTAATCAGAATCTGAAAACGAAAAACAGTTACCTGCTCTGGCTGTAGGCATACTTCCAGATCTGGCCCTGATTTTGTTCGTTTATCCTTTTGCATGTCAAGATCTGTGAGAACTCTGCTCGATCTTTGATTTGTGCCAGATCTGCAATATTTGGCCCGATCTGGTGAGCAATCTTCCAGATCTGGGCCCCTGTCATGGCGATCTCTCATTTGCACATCGCATGCTGCGAACCCCCTGTTAAAACGATGCAAATATCCTCTGGATCTACAGGGTTTGGCCCATGCAGTTATGTGCAGAGGCAGATCTGCCCCATACCGGCCTCCGTCTTTGCATGCCTGGACCATCTGCTGGGAAAAGAGCCTGCCAATCACCAGTCTGGCGGATTCTGTGTATATCAGTCCGATCTCTGGCGATTTTCCGCCCCCAAGTTGGGCAAAAACGAATAAAGACTGCGGGTTTCTGGCCTCGAACGGCTGTACTGACTTCTCCTTCAGATCAGCCTTAGCTGTATTTGGCTCATCAGGCAGTAGTTGGTCTGAGCGAAATATGACTGCTATGCCAAGAGCTTCCAGCGCTTTCCAAGCGTTGAGCCGCTTGACCAAGGCAAGGTCGAAACACTCCAACGCCACGATCTGACTGTCGAGCCTGTGGATATCGGTGACGGTGCCCTTCCCTGCTACGCCTCCTCCAGCGATCGCCATGGCGAGGGTTTCATTTCCGGCGTCGAAAGGGTTTTCAGCGATGGCCATCGTGTTCTATTCCCAATTTCACAAATCAATTAACATAATCAAAGTGAGAATCATACCACTAGACCAAATGCCCTTAAACACTATGGTACTAAGAGAGGCCTAAGACTATATAAGGAGAAGATCACTAGGCCAAGAGGGTGCAAGTGTGCAAGTGGTGAATATCTGATGAAGTGTGAGATCTAGTATGCTGGTTATGGGTTTGTGATGCTTTGCTTGATCTGAACCAAGGAGGCACCTATGTGGTTGATAGAGGTTGATGGACCGGGATCATGAAGACTAAAATGAATTATCTGGTATAATCATGAATAGATCTGAATATTGACACATGTCTTATCCTTTATATCATGGTGTTCATGTGTGCTTCTTATGTGTGATGATCTGTTCTATTTTTTCTGCACTTGTTTACTGTTCATATGGTTAATAATGTTCTAATGCACTCATTGAAGATCAACTAACTGAATCATAAGTTTACTGGATATATGCTAGTTGCATTAAACACAGTTGCGTATACGTGTAGGTATACTTAACTCAAGTAGCGTATATGAATCTGATAATGGAAATGAAAAGATTATTGATTTGATAATAATGATCCCCCCCCTTTCAGTGTTATTTCCAACAATTGGTATCGAAGAAGGTCCTTCAGAAGAAGCTTGATCGCTTGAAGGAAGATCCATCAGGATGAGTAATCAAGAAAGAGAGGGATCCATCAGACCACCAATCTTCGATGGGAGAAATTTTGTCTACTGGAAGATAAGAACCACAACATATTTACAATCGCTTGGAACAGATGTTTGGGGAATCATGGATGGAGGATATACATATCCATCAACAACTCCTATAGATACGACAGGTAGAAAGAAATATGAACTCAATGCCAAAGTTGTTACTATCTTATTGGGAAGTTTGTCACAATCAGAATTTGTCAAGGTCATGCAGTTCAAATTAGCAAAAGAAAAATGGGACAAAATCATTCTAAGCTACGAAGGAGATGATCACGTAAAACGTGCTAAGCTTCAAGCTCTTAGAATACAGTATGAAACTCTTAAGATGCATAATAATTGAAGCATAGCTAATTACTTCTTGCGTATAGATGAGATTGTCAATTGTATGAGGAATCTGGGTGAAGAAATTAAGGAAGTTGTCTTAGTTGAGAAAGTTTTGAGATCCTTGTCTACTAAATTTGAATCCAAAGTGTCTGCCATAGAAGAAAAGGAGGATCTGCAGAAAATCACTATGACGCAGCTTCACAGAATCTTAACTGCTTTTGAGATGAGAAAAGGAGGACCATCAGATATGAGAGAAGCCGCATTTAAAGTATCAACAAATGGAAAAGAAAAACTTAGTGAATCAGGATACATTTCAGAAGAAGAATATGAGGTAAATTTTGTCAAGAATCTTGAATGGGGATCTGGAAGGTTCAAAGGTAAGCTACCTTTCAAATGCTTTTCTTGTGGTAGAGTTGGTCACTACGCTGCTAGATGCCCTCATAACAAAGAAAAGATGTCTGAAGAAGGTAATAGAAGTTATTATACTCATAGCCCCAAGGGTTAGCTCAGTTGGTCAAAGCCGTGCCTCGCCATCGGGAGGTCACAGGGTCGAATCCACCCGAAGCCCTTGGGGTCAGGTCTTGGAGTAGGCCGAGGGGCGATTTAGCCTAGCTATCGCTCAGATTTTTCTGTGGACGTAGCGATCACTCACTGACCAAGGTGCTCGTGAACCACAACGTAAAAAAGAAGAAGAAGAAGTTATTATACTCATGATAAAAGTAATGACTCATCCAATAGTGATGAAAACATTAGAATTCTCATGGCATATGAAAATAAGGACGTAGAAACAGAGGAAGTTACTAGATTAAAAGAACAGCTGGAGATAGTAGCCAGAGTAAGGGAGAAACTGCAGGATGTAGTAAAATATCAGAGCACAACAATTTAGAGACTTGAATCTAAGATCCTCTCTCTAAAGGAAGATATTAAAGAATCAAAGAAGCATAATAAAGAAGCTCTTAAAGAACAAGAACATGAAGTGCTCGAATTAAGGAAACAAGTGGAGGAAGGAAGAAAAGCTGAAGAAAACATAAGGAAGTGATATTTGGAAAAGGAAGAACAACATCAGGTTGAGGTAAATATCTTAAAAGGTAAATTAGAAGAAAAGGATAAACTGTTACGATTTCAAGAAAGTACTAATATTTTGGATGATATTCTTAGTAGTCAAAGATCCCCTGCTTTCAAAACTGGTCTTGGTTTTTATGAAACTGTCGAAGGTGAATCTAGCTCACAAGGTGAGGAAAGGAATTCTAATGCAAAATCTGAAATGATCAACAAAGAGATAAGTGGTCAACCCCAGCAACAACCAAGGAAAGAAATTCTTCAAAGAAGATCTTTTCCTCCTAACTATGGAAGTGATAGTCGGTTATTTTCTCAAATGAATAATGTTGAATGTTATGTATGTCATAACTCTGGACATATTGTAGCTATATGCAGAAGCAAAATGGGTCCAGACCATCACACAGAAAGATCATCACACTCCAGGTACTTCAAGGGATATTGTTTTGCTTGCAATATGTTTGGTCACAAAGCCATTGACTGCTATAGGAGGAATATGAAACATGTAAGATGTTATGCATGTAACAAGTTTGGACATAAAGTAAGGGAATGCAGGAGCAAAATTCGAACTCCAAAGCAAGAGGATCATACATCATCACAATTCCAGGTATTGAAGAAGACAGAATTAGAGATAGAAAGATGTGGCATAACTCAGTTAGCTGACATAACAGACACAAGGGAAACTGAAAGTGTAGACCTTCAGTATTCCAATTTGCATACGTAGATATTATGAAGATAAGTCGCGTATATACGCGAGTTATAGGCTGCATAGTCGTGTATATGGAGCTCTGAAGAAAAGGCAGCAGAATAGACTCAGGAAATGGTTTGGTCATGGTATATGATGGTTAGCACAGGCTTAGGGGGAGCATATGCTTCAAATAATGCATTGTTGGCATTATGGTTAGAAGTCCTTGGTGATGATGCTTATTGACACATCTTGCTACTGATTGTTGATTGACCAAGAGAATGGATTGCAGGTTACAGGTCTGGATGCTAGTGACAAATGCTTATGGTGTAGATCATATGGTGTATGATAGTTGCTGATAACTATCATGGTCTTGTTTAGGTCCTTGATCTTTGTGAGTCATATGATGTATTTTGTTACCCCACTATGCATGGGATGGATGATGTAATGGTTCTTGTTTTTGAGTCATGTATAAACATTTGGTATATCCCCACTTGGTTGGGTGGATGAGTAAAAAATGGTGTATTCCCACTTGGTTGGGAGATTGATGTATGTATAGAGTCATGCAGACCTTGCATGTGCTCAGGGGGAGCATGGATGGATTGGTACATCTTGGCATGTACAAAGGGGGAGCTCAATCAGAGATTTCAGCAGGTACTCAGGGGGAGTATGGACAGTAGAAGCTATACCAAGGGAGAGAACATCTTGGTCTACCCTTTGCCCTTGATGTCAAAGGGGGAGAGTGACTTGGTGTGGTTTTTGCCATCAAGTCCAAAGGGGGAGATTGTTGGCATTATGATATAGAAATGATACAAGTGTTGTCCTTGATGGCGACTCACTTAGATGACAGATCATAGTATAGCTAGTAAATAGCAAAGAATTAATGATCAGAGAGGTATATGTAGGTGTGCTGTGATAAAGAAGCGTATACACGTGGGTGCACCATATACCAAGTCGCGTATATGTACACACACATGTTTACAGAAGGAAAGGTGTGTACATGTTGGGAATCTAAGTTTTGGTCCGTGGTATTTGGTCTTTGGTATTTGGGTATTGGACCATGGTATTTGATCTAAAGAGTTGACCCCAGGTATTGGTTCTACGTGGTTTTGGACCATGGTATTGAGAAAGACCTACGAATATATAAGGAGAAGATCACTAGGCCAAGAGGGTGCAAGTGTGCAAGTGATGAATATCTGATGAAGTGTGAGATCTAGTATGCTGGTTATGGGTTTGTGATGCTTTGCTCAATCTGAACCAAGGAGGCACCTATGCGGTTGATAAAGGTTGATGGACTGGGATCATGAAGACTAAAATACATTATCTGGTATGATCATGAATAGATCTGAATACTGACACATGTCTTATCCTTTATATCATGGTGTTCATGTGTGCTTCTTATGTGTGATGATCTATTTTGTTTTTTCTGCACCTGTTTACTGTTCATATGGTTAATAATGTTCTGATGCACTCATTGAAGATCAACTAACTGAATCATAAGTTTACTGGATATACGCTAGTTGCATTAAACACAGTTGCGTATACGCGCAGGTATCCTTAACTGAAGTAGCGTATATGAATCTAATAATTATTGATTTGATAATACTGATTCCCCCCCCTCTCTTAGTATTATTTCCAACACACACATCTCCTATGCAGATTTTGGTCCTGACAACAGAACCGTTTGTTGGCTTGAGGGGGCCTAACCTAGGTTCAACGCTAATTAGCTAAACAAATCCCTACACTACTGGCCCTTTCGACATCAGCCCGTTGAGAGCGGACCGAAGTCTCACTCGAAGCAATATGGGGGGATGCTGGACCCTGAGATGGTCGTGATGTCGTCTTATTCCCTTTAGTCCTACCTTCGTGTAGGTTACTTCACTCTAGGGCTTTCCAGACGAGCCCTCTATTCCATCCTTTAATACCTCTGCGAAAGGGTTCCGCTATCCTTCGCGCATCCTTAACCCTTGATCTAGACCCTTTCGTGCTGCCAAGGCAGCGTAACGTGCAGATTCCTAAACTAGTCCAAGTGTCTTACTTATCTTATTAGATATTTACAGTTAGCACTGCGTAAACAAATATTCTTATATGCGTTCAGTTATCCAACATAATCATAGACATTCGTGCATCACATAAGCATTACAAAGGAAATTCATACTTAAATTCACAAGATGCATCAATCAGAACAAAGACATAGAAATTGCAGAATACTTCTCTTTATTATTATCTTCCAAGTGATTACATACTCTATTCACCCTGTGCACACAGCTGCAGGGGTCTGTGCATTCAGTTGTGAACTTCTACTCTAGGCCTTGTGCACTCAACTGCACAGCTTCTACCTATGCTACGACCCGAAACTTAGACTTCTTACTTCATAGCTATGACTATTCTACATGATTGATGCTTCTAACTACTTAGATCTTAGCTCTTTTTATACAATCCCATGGTCCGTGGACCATGGGTAGATCTCTTACAACCAACTTTACTTTACAAATCTAAGGGCGGACAACCCTTTATGACTTATAACACCTACACGCTCTGCGACCACAAAATGTGGAGTCTTTACCATTTTATTACAAAATTTGACTCAAACATGGGCTTTTAGCCCAAAACTTCCATTTGGGGGATCCCGTTCCAAACAAGTTGCTATGTTAGAAGACCATGGCTACGATATGATATTTAGCAAAGGAAATAATTTCCTTCGTCACATAGCCACATGACAAGTGAAGGGGATCGATATTTGAGTGAAGAACATCTACAAATTGGATGTAGAAGACCATGCTTCTTCGAGAACGAAAGCAGAGAAGGTGCATAACCGAGACATCAGTGAAGTATGACATTGAATATTGTGCCATTTGAACCATGGAGCCTTGAATATCATCCAACATATTTCTACAGGACTTCCCAAGGGTGCACCAGAGAAATGAGATACATGAAAAGGGTGTACATTTGGGAAGTACACCAAAGCCATCTTTCATGATAAGGACATTCGAGCACAAGCGATCCTTGAAAGAGTTCACTCAGATGTGTGTGGAATGTTCTCGATAGCCTCCATGGCCAAACATAGGTATTATGTGATATTTGTAGATGATTTTTCATGTAAGTGTTGGTTTTTCTTCATGTAGAAGAAATATTAGATGTTTTCTAAGTTTTTTGAATTTGAAGCACTTGTTGAGAAAGAAAGTGGCAGGAAAGTGAAGGCTCTTAGGAGCGATAATGGTGGGGAATATGTGTTGAATGAGTTCAAGAACTTCTGTACATCAGAAGGAATTCAGCAAGAGTTAATAGCACCCCTTAACCCTTGTTGAAAGGAAGAGCATAAGTATTGTGGGAGCTGCACGAGTTATGTTACATGATCAGGGCCTATCGTTGCACTTGTGGGATGAAGCATGCAACACATATGTATTTGTGAAAAACATGAGTCCTCATCCAATTCTCAGGATGAGTACACCAAAAGAATATTTTTTAGGGAAGAAACCAAATGTGTCACACTTCAAGATATTTGGTTCATCAGTTTACTGTCGTGTTACCAAGGATGCAAGGAAAAAGCTAGAGCCAATAGCTGAGTTGGGCATATTTGTGGGGTACACTGATACACCTCACAACTATCAGGTGTACCTTCCATCTCACAGGATGACAATTGTTCATAGAGATGTGAAGTTTGATAAAGAGAAGGCCATGAGATGTTCCCTTGAGAGGCATCTTCAATTACATGCAGATGAGGAGCTTTTAGCTCCAAAGGAAGAACCTCAAGATGATGTGGAGAAACCGCATGCAAAGGAACAAAGAGTGGAAGTTCCCACTCATGCAGAGACATCTAGAGATGGAAGGAAGTGCACTAGAGAAGATGACAAAATGATGCATGATGCTAGAGAGAATGTGGGAGCACCCACATCCTAGCGCAAGCAGAGGAGGTTACCAGATCAGTACACTAACTACATGGCTCTGATTAGCAGGAGTGTAGAGACTAAGCCATCCTCATTCACAGAAGTAGTGCAACAACCAGTATGGGTTGATGCCATGGTAGAGGAGTCTCACTTGATTATCAGGAGCAATGCTTGGGAAGTCGTCCAGGTGGATTTGCAAGGTGAAGAAAGTAGCAGATGGGAGTCTCGAGAAACACAAGGCCATATTTGTGGCTAAGGGGTTCTCTTAGGTGGAGGGAATTGATTGCGAGGAGACCTTTACTCGAGTAGCAAGGTAGTCTTCAATAATATCTATTCTAACACTTTCAACGCAGATGGGATGGAAGATACATCAGATGGATGTGAAGACAACCTTCCTCAAAGGAGTGATTGAGGCACTATCAAGAGGAATATTCAAGTTCCATAGAGGCAGGATTGGGGTATCTGATAACCCATTTTTTGTTGAGAGGGAGTGTTGAAAATTAAACAAGAAAAAATCCTGATTTAATTTTCCCTTGAATTAAATTAGGAGAAAAATTGTAATTCCACATCAAAAGACAACTTGTATGAGTTAACTAAGTTAATTTGACTTAGTTGGTTCAGTTAATTCGAGTTGAGGGTCTAACTTGAGTCATGTAGAGTGTCTCCTACTTTATAGGAGCCATGATTGAGTTTATTTTGAGTTGTAATTAATTAACTCATTTTAATTGGGTTAAAGTAAGTTAAACTAGTTCCAACTAATGGAGGAACTAGTAGGAGGTCTAACAGTGGGGTGATGCTTCATGCATTCAACCAGTTAACTGGTAATTCAATCATAAATAACTCATGCATGTGTGATATGAGAGTTACCTAGTTGAGATTGGAGTTTAAGGGCAATGTACTATTAGTTGTATAACCATCCAAATTGTACAGGTGGTGCATGCAGTTAGAGGAATACCTATGATGGATTGTGCAATTCCAATTGAGGAATTTCCCTAATTAACAGGGGCTAATTCCCAAGGAAACATCGCAAGGAAATAGGGACTTGGGTAAGCAGAAAATTGGTTAAGTATTGGCCAAGACTTGTCTAGGAAGTTGTGAGATAGTACAGAGGTTGCTTGGGCTTGAGATAAGCATTGTAATCTTCTCATATTTTCTGACTAATGCAATATACAAATAGCAGGGGTTTTTAGCTGTGGCTTTCCATAGGAATTCATTATGTAATATGTTGATTGAATTCTTTCTCTTCTATGTTTCATGATTTCTAAATCGATTAGTTGTTTTCGCTGAGGAGTAGAGTCAATTCAAGTCTTTTATTTTAGAAAATTACATAATCAGTTTGAATCTACAAGGAATTTCTAAAAAATATACATCCAACTTTCCAAAATTCTTAACAAAGAGAGTTGCATCATCCATATCAAACAACTTATAATTCAACTTGAGAAGGTGTTCAATTAGTTTTTCATACCATGCACGGGATGTCCATTTCAGTCCATACAATGCCTTTACCAACTTACATACCTTTTTCTCTTTACCTTTAACAACAAAACCTTCAGGTTGAAACATATAAAAATCCTCCTTCAAATCGCCATTCAAAAAGGCTATTTTAATGTCCATATGGTGTATCTTCCAGCTATTCTAAGCTGTAAGAGAAAAAAAAGTTCTAATTGTGCCCCATTTTTCTATAGGAGTAAA
Source organism: Pinus tabuliformis (assembly GCA_031772625.1). NCBI lineage: Eukaryota > Viridiplantae > Streptophyta > Pinopsida > Pinales > Pinaceae > Pinus > Pinus tabuliformis. The sequence continues at coordinate 329,511,927 of CM062820.1, forward strand.
TGTCTTTGTGTAGTCAACACCTTCCTTATGAGCGTAGCCTTTTGCTACAAGCCTTGCCTTGTATTTATCAAGCGAACCATTTGCCTTGTACTTGATATTATACACCCATTTACAACCAATAGGTATAACACTAGCATGAGGATCCACTAACCTCCAAGTTCCATTGTTAATAAGTGCACCATATTCCTTTTTTCATTGCATCCTTCCATTTATCACAATTAACAACTTCTTCAAAACAACTGGGTTCACTAATTGTAGAATGATTGAATCCACGTCATGAGAAACATTACATGAACTCGAAGTAACATCATATTTAAAATATATTCTTATTTCAAAGTCATCATACTTGCTTGGAAATCTACAAACAAGTGTGGATCTTCGTAAATTTTGTTGAAGTGGTTGTGATGGTTGCTCATCTTGAAAAACAAGCTCAAGGCCAGGATCTTCAAGAGCAATTTCTGGTCCTGCAGAAACATTACTATCATCCAAATTTTCTTCAGCAATAACATTCTCATGAGTCAAAGATGGAAGAACCACAGACTGATCCAAAATGGGAGGCCCCCCCCCGCCCTTTAGTATGTGGAACATCATTATCAGATTCAAAATAATTTTTTTTGGATGCAAATTTCTCCAAATGAGCCAGTTGTCTATCAAAAGTGAAATTATCTTTATCACATTCAAGAAAAATAAAATCTATGGAAATAATAAATTTCTTTTTCTCCTCATCATACAACCTGTAAGCTTTGGAAGTAGCAGAATATCCCAAGAAAATACATTTACGACTCCTGGCACCCAACTTGTTGCATTGATGTTTAGGAATCAATGCATAACATAGAGAACCAAAGACTCTAAAATGTTGAACAACAGGAAGAAAATTATACCACATTTCATAAGGAGACTTATTATTGATTACAAAAGAAAGACAAAAATTTCAAATATAAGTTGCACAAAGCACTTCTTCTCCCAAAAACATCAACTTAAAATTCTTCAAGAACATCATAAAATCTCTAACCATATTAAGCAAATTTCTATTCATACATTTTGCAACGCAACTTTATTGTGGTTTATAGGGTATGGTAGTCTGATGTTTGATTCCACTATCCTTTGAATAATATTCAAAATAATTAGAAGTATATTCACCACCATTATCAATTTTGAGAATGCCAATGTTCACTTGAGTTTCATCTTTGACCATCAAATGAAACATTTTAAAATTTTCAAATACTTGTGACTAATCTTTCAACAAATACACCCAACACATTATTGATTAATCATCAATAAATGTCAGCATATATTTATTACCATTGGAAGTTGCAACAGACATAGGACCACATAAATCTGAATGTATGAGACCTAATTTTCTTGAAGCTCTAGAAGAAGAACTATGAAAATGTTGCTTAGAATGTTTCCCCAAAATACAAGCATCACATGGTGTAAGATTTCTTGGAATTGTAGGAAATCCTTTTATACCTTGTTGTCTCATAATTTTGATACTATCATAGTTAATGTGACCAAAACGAGCATGCCATAATAAACTAGAAGATAGAGTATCATTTCGATGTGCTAAAAGAGCAGAAATATCATGAGAATTCATTATAGTAGATGATGTGCCATTCAATTTTAGAAGCACAACTTCCTCAACACTTATCATAATGACAACATGATTAGATTATTTATGTATCTTAATGATGCCATCAAAGATATGTATGGAATTCCCTTGCTGTAAAATATGTATAAGAGACATTAGATTTATTTGAAATTGTGGAATGTAAAGGATATCCTGTAGAACATAATTTGGAAGCTTTGGTATCTTCAAATGAATGGATCCAATTCCTGAAGGCTTAACTTGAGATTTGTCAGCAAAATATATTGCTCCATTGACTTGGTCATTGAATGTTTAAAAAAAATCTCTCCTAAAAGTCATATGACACATGGCTCCTAAAACCAAAATCGAATTATCTTTCCATGAAGAAAATGCAGTACTAAAAACATCATTAATATTAAAATTGAAATCAACAACAATGTAATGTGCATAGTCTAATGATTTTCCCTTATCTGATGGTGGATGATATTTCTTTTCATCCAACTGTTCTCTCCTTTCACTGACTTTCTCCCAAGTAATTCTACAATTAGTAGCAGTGTGACCAATTTCACCACATATAAAACACTTGATAGATGGTTTATCATTAAAATTTCTTTGCCGTCTACTCCCTAATTATGTTTGCCCCCCCTACCTCTATAATTTCTTCTACCATGACCTCTAGAACTTTTGTCACTCTAGAAGTTTCACCAAGAGATTTCTGATCATTTTGTGCAAGGCATAAAGTTTATATGTTAGAATTGGGTGGAGTATCTTTCTTTCTAAAGGCCTTTTGTCTCTTAGCTATTTTGTCTACTAGTTTATCAAATGTAATGTCTTTTAACTACCCACTAGCTTGGAGAGATTGCAAATAGTGTGAATAGACATGGTGAAGGAATTTTATAAACGCTGAGTTGTAAATCTACTTCAATTCCAGTGTTTTTTATATCATGAAAAATAGATTTTATTTCAAAAGAACTCTTTAATCGATCATTATCTTTCATCTCCACATTAAACAACCTCAACAACAACTGAATACTTTTAAGTTCAGAGTGTGATTCGTACAGTTCTTTCAACTTCTGTAATGCTTCAAATGCAGTATCACATGAAATGATATATTGACTTACCTCTTCTGTCACTTATGAGATTATTATTGCATATGCCTTGTTGTATTTTGTTTCCAAAATTGCATGCTGCTTCTTATTATCAGGTGGATTCGGTGAATTTTGTTTTCCATCCTTATCTATTCTGTCTCGAAAAAAATTCCACAAATCGTTAAAAAAAAGCACTTTTAAGCTTTCTAAATCATTCTTTATAATTCTCCTTTCCGCTAAGCACAACTCCAACTATGGATATTATTGAAGTTATAATTGTTTTTTAGCCAAATAAAATCTTCAAACAAATCCTTTTCAAATTTTTGAAATATATGTGGATTAGATTCAAACGCCAAATATGAAAAAAAATATTCCACTAAAAATAATTAATAATTCACTTCTAAAATGATTCAAATATTTTCTAATATTCATTGTTATTTATTCACTACTGATTGTGCCAAAAATAAGAGTTACTCATGGGTAGTCACTTTTACCTTGGTTTCTTTTTACTTGATTTCCAACAGTCCTGCAGTCTTTATCTCATGAGTCTGCAAGCAATGCACTCCTCAAAATGAATTTTATGAAATTGGTACATTCTTCCCTCCATAAACTTCAAACAACGCCTCCTCAAAAAACAAACTCAGTAGGCATGGAGTTTATAATCTCAATTGATGCTCTGATACCACTGTAGAGAGGCCCATGAATAAACTCCATAATGGAAAACTGATTGCATTCATGACGAGAACTTAATTTATACAAAGGTAAGGTAGGTTCGAGATAAAACTGTCTCGATAACTTATTAATGGAAAGTAAAAAAAAACAACTAATTACTATTTTACAAACGTAATCTTGAAGGATTAGTTAACACCTGGAAATATGGTTTCTCAACCAATGGAACCTTTATATGCTGAAAATTTCCCATACTGTGTGATTCTTACAAGCAATAGAAGACTATGTTGACATCTAAAAGAAATGCTTTACATTTTCGTGCTTAATAATACAATTTATGATCAAGGTATTTTGGCATTTTACACATATAATGTTACCATTGAAATCATATGTTGGTATAGTTTGGTTATAGTGTAATCTTGATGTTTGCAAAGAAAATAATTTTGGGGTTCAATTCAGCAAGATCAAACAAGCTTGTGAAGTAACGTGCTTTTTTATATACTGTTTTAGTTTATAACATGGGACTCATAGGTGTGCAGATGGTTCTAATTCTTGTTGTTTTCGTGAGAATGAACATATTGTAATGTCCAGTTGAAACAACAAAATTATTCCGCTGACTACTATGTGGAGGGCTAGATGGGTGTCGATGATGATTCTTGGGAGGAAGAGATGGGATGGAGCCAAAACCCTTGAATATTCCTCCTATATTAACATTTATGCTTGATAAAATGTTCATAGCTTGGACGGTTCAACCTTCTCCTTATCACTTGGGTTTAATTCCCATAAGTAACATGTTTGTATGTTGTGATAAGGCTAGAAGGGTAGATGCCCCTAGGGAGAGTTTCACTTTGGTGTGCCTTGGATTGTCTCAACCTTTGGTAAGTAATAAGTTATTGGTATATTTCACTTGCTCATTATTGGTAATACTTTTGGGTTATTGTGAAAATTTATAAGTTTGATCTCTAGCCTACCTAGTCTAGTTGGATATACTCTTGGGTTATAGTGACAATTTATAAGTTTGATACATGGCCTAGCCTAAATAACACCAACAACTAATTGATTTCCATGGTTTAAAAAGAAGAAATATCTTCATCATGAACTATGGATAATCCATGTCTGTTTATCGAGTAAAAAAGAATGGCATCTCCATGACCATCCCTGTTTATGGGCTACCCATAAAACTGTGCTTTTGACACTCTTATCAATTGTCTTAGAAGGCCAATAGAGCGACTTCATTTACCTCTTGTACATATAATATAAGCTTAGCTCCCACAACGCGAAGGACTTATTGACTCAGTTGATGCAACAAATTTTTGGGAAATGGGTTCTGATTAGACTACTTGTTTGAATGTTTTATTTATGTTAATCTCTCAACTACGAGTGCATATTTTGAGATCTTTCTCTTTGGACCATGTGAAGATTATGGGAATCTGCTCTTTGATGAAGAACTCTTAACTAATATGTAATTAAGCGGTTTATAGTCTAGTCGTTTCACCAATGTGGATGTTTTATGGAATTTAAATTTTGGCCCCTACTCTTACTTTGTAAAAGTTGAGATTATGGTTTCTTCAATTGCTATTCAATTAAGTTGTAGGAAATGTGGGACATGCCCTACACTCCCTGCCCTACATGAAACAACCATGTTTAGATACAAAAACCCTGAAATGTGATTGAAACTTCCCTAATACACATTTCAGCTAGGTTGAAACATGTAATCTTGGCTGAAAAGCGTTTTAGGTACCAAACCTTGTAACATACCCCCTTTGATCTCTAGCCGCAACTAACGGTAGGAGGAAGTTACTATAATGACCCAACTCCCATTGTCACATTATGTAAATGGGGTCTAAAATTTTTGACCTTTTTTTAATTCCTCAAAAAAATAAATGGACTACATAATTGCATTTGTCTCGTTGAGACTTTTCCAAAAATATAAAATTTGTCTCCATACAACTCCGATATTAAGAGTTACGAGCATTCAAAAATTATCCTTTTAGATAGTGCCACATCATCTACTTGCCATGTGGTCCCCACATAGCACCCACATGGATATCCAAGTCATGGACGACATGACCATTTCCAACCCGTTCATGTCTGAGGTTATATATATATATATATATATATATATATATATATATATATAAGTTGCCGACCCACTCATACTTGTTAAACCTCTTTAGAAAGTACCATTACATAATACACATATATTATAGGCATAGGACGTGGTGCATTCCCCTATCCCTACCACCTAATTGCGTGGAACCCCGCAGATCCTGCCACTAATGTGGCCACTACCTATTTCAAAATGACGTGCTAAAATCCACATCACCTTGGTCAAACTCTCTATGACACATGCAATGCTTCTAGGATGACCTAGCCTTTTAACCCTCCAGGGTCACATGAACGACATACGAATATTACCTACTCCAATCCGATGAGTCTGCTAGCCCATCTTGCCACGTCCTCTCGAAAGTAAAATCTCAAGAGTTTTCCACAGTGCCTCCACTCGAAACCCCTAGGGCCTAAGATGCCAAGGTGAGGTCATCACAACTCAAATGTGCGGGTGACATTGGATGATGTCATACCACCCAGGTGGCCTCCTTCAAGAGTGGTACATGTCACATGATTTAATCCCCCTTGGACCCATGAAAAGGCTAAAACAAGGTTCCACATGGCACACCACAATGGCACCACGTCACCTATTTTCCATGTCATGTACCTTGTCAAATTGGTCCCACCACCAGATTCGACCCCCTTGGAATGTGTATGTTCATTTTATGGATGATTTGGGTATTTCTGTTCAATTTTTGGTCTAGGCGTTCAACCGGCCCCACTGCACCAAGTCACCCCAGGAGTAAAATCCTGGGAGTTTCCTTTGGGGATAGCTTTTGAAACCTCTGAGAAGAAATATCTGGGATTATCCAACGACGTTAACACATTCAACTCTTGACGATCCAAATTTCTCCTATTTTTCCTTTAGTCGTTGCACCCGGTCGCTTGATCCATCAGGCTTGAGCCTCCTGACTTCCTCAGGCCCTAATCTTTTAGCCTTGAGGCCTATGTAATATGTGAATACTTGGGCTTTCCTTCTATTGAAAAATGTGCAACAAGAAATGTTAAATTTCGAATGTGCTAAAAATAGACCTGCTAAAAATAACAGTTTGGCCAGTGAGGTCATTGGCCACATTGGGTGAGAGGTGAAACTGCTAAAAATAGAAAGTTCTCAAAATAGCATTTCTGGGTCCCTTCCTATTTATAGTAGTCCCTAGTCTATCTATAGGAAGTAAAATTAATTTTGGTCTTAACAGCAGTTGGAAATATTAATTAATTAATTCAGTTGAGTTAATTAGTTATGGAAAATTAAACTTGAAGTCTTTGTGAGAACATGCAATTATTTCTCCACTAATTGGGGAATGTGTCCTTGATTTGCTCCACTGATTGAGGAATTAAGGATGAGTTCTATAATGAGAGAATCAGTTGACTTAGTTCTAACTAGTCAAGTCCAGTTAGATTATTTTAACAAGTTGTTAATATAATAAAATTTAGTTTGTTAATGCTTGCATGCATGTGAAAACTATTACTTTAGATAATTGAGGATTCACTCCTGGATAACTGTTGCATGTCAGTTCTGTCAGAGACCCAGTTGAGATCAGATGAAGGACAATGTATTATAAGATGCTTGGATATTTCTAGTAAGTATTCCTTGCATGGAGAAGGATCTATTATAGGAGATTAGAGGACTTGTGGCCTATATATTGAGGCCTAGGTAGTCCATGATTTTCATCTTCTGATTGAAGATCATCAGGATCTTCTAATTACAGAGAGAGCAGGATAGCTTGATAGCTAATTCTTTTTGTATTGTGAAGAGGATTTCCACTTGATTGATAATACATGGTTGGGGTTTTATGCTGGTGCTTTCCCTTGGATATATCTTGTGTTATGTGTGATTATTTCTCTTGATCAATTATGCATGTTTCTACTTGATGTGCTCATGAATTCGATCATGCTTCCGCTTAATGTTTTGTAGAAGTAGAACAAGTATTATGCTTTAGGACATTGCATATATCAGTTTGTTCTACAGGTGAAATTTCTACATGGTATCAAATCACATGTGATCAAGCAAGAACAATATACTAGAGGAGAAATTCAAAGTTTATTATTCGGGATATAGATCTCAAGTTCTTATCACATCTATTTCATCGATGGTGTTCTATGTTTGAGGCTTGAGTATGCCCTTGATGGCAGCCCAAACTATATAGCTTGGAAGGATCACATGGAGGCAGTTTTGGAAGATAATGGCCTTAAGGATTTCATTGATCAAGAAATTCCTAAGCCTACTGACAAGACTGAGTAGGTGGAATAGAGGAAGTGTGTGGCTAGAGCTAGGAGAATTCTCTTGGAGGGAGTGCGAGATCACATTGTCTCGAGCCTCCATGGGAAGGAGACTCCGCATACAATGTGGAAAACATTGAAAGATTTATATCAGAATAACATTGATCATAGGAAGCTGGCACTGGAGGAAAAACTTCGAAAGATCAAGTGTGAAAGGGATGAGACAATCTCTATGTATTTGACCAAGCTCATCGCATGCAGGGATGAGCTTGCAAGTGTAGGGGTCGTGACATTGGATGAGGATATGGTGAGTCTAGCACTCCTTGGCTTTCCTACGAGCTAGCATAGCTACCAGGACTCGGTGAATGGAAGGAAGAGACTGCTAGATTGGGAATGACTATGGTCGGATTTGATGTAGGAGGAGATCAGATGGAGCACCAGAGACAAGTCTTCATCCATGCAGGATGAGGAGAACTGTGCCTTAGTGAGTAAGGAGAAGAAGGGGAAGGAGAAGGTTTCTCTTTCTAAATCCAGTTCTTCTAATGATGGGAAGAAGGTTGACAAATCGAAAGTGCAATGCTTTCGTTGCCATGAGGTGGGCCATTACGCTGCAAATTGTCCACGGAGGAAATCCAAGAAGGGATTCGGGGAAGGATCTGAAGGTGAAGCACTTGCTTCACAGTTTGAGTTGGATTTCACACTCTTCGCATGCATGGTTTCATCCATGGTGGGAAGTGGTTGGTTTCTTGACAATGGAGCTTCTTTCCACATGAACGACGACAAGAGTTTGTTCAGTACTTTGGAGGAGAAAGATCTCCAGATACTCACATCGATGGGTAATGATGAGAAGTATAGTGTCTCAAGTGTAGGCACGGTTATTTTTCAGAGGGAGCATGGATCTCACCTTACCTTGACTGATGTCAAGTATGTACCAGGACTGAAGAGAAACTTGGTGTCGATCATGATGCTGGAAGACAGAGGCTATGATGTAGTCTTTAGTAAGGGAAAGGTTTTCCTTAGACACATCATCACTAGATAGGTGAAGCAGATTGGTTCACGGGTCAAGAACCTGTATGCTCTTGAGGTTCAAGATGCATGCAAAGCCTTGAGCAACAAGGCAACTAATGGAGACTTGGTGGTTGAGAGGGAGGGTATATTACCTCTCAACATGCAGAGCCAGAAGAAGTCTCAGACGATTGTGGAGGAGCCACGATTGGTGCAACAACTTCAGGAGGTTGTGGAGCAGCCACAATAGGGGAAGCTAAGAGGAGATTGAGTAGAGACATCTACTCATGCAAAGACCTCCATTAGGGGGGAAATTCGAGCGAGGTGGGCAGAGGGATCACATACATCCATACCTCCAGGTAGGAGGTGGGGTGATATAGAGTGATCATCCCAAGGAGGAGGGGTAGGATCCTTGAGATACCCAACCTCTTGGATGAGACCTTGCTACAGGAGCCCCGATGTGGAGTAGTAGGAACTGACTGATTGGGTAGAGACAGATGCGGATGGAACGGTAGAGAGAGCGACAGTGCAGGGAATCCCAGGACAACACATAGCTAGTAGGCTGCAACAATGCGAGAGGCACAGGTGTTTTGCATAGTGCTAGGTGGCACAGAGAGGTGTGCAATGGTGCGAGATGCATGGAGATGTTGCAGTAGCACAGATGTCAGAGAGGGAGCACTTGTTAGCAGCAGGTAGAGCTTCAACATCAGAGTATGTTCCTATCCCAACAGAGTGGTCAATTGGGAGTGTTTTTGTTCCAAGTGTTGTTGAAGCAAGTGGACCGAGTAGATGTGTTGCATGCAGAACATTCCAGAGTTACAGGATCAAGTTCCAGAGGAAGCCTTTCTTGTTGAGAGGGAGTGTTGAAAAATGTGCAACAAGAAATGTTAAATTTAGAATGTGCTAAAAATAGACCTGCTAAAAATAACATGTCTAAAAATATCAGTTTGGCCAGGTCATTGGCCACATTGGGTGAGAGGTGAAACTGCTAAAAATAGAAAGTTATAAAAATATCATTTCTGGGTCCCTTCCTATTTATAGCAGTCCCTAGTCTATCTATAGGAAGTAAAATTAATTTTGGTCTTAACAACAATTTGAAATATTAATTAATTAATTCAGTTGAGTTAATTAGTTATGGAAAATTAAACTTGAAGTCTTTGTGAGAACATGCAATTATTTCTCCATTAATTGGGGAATGTGTCCTTGATTTTCTCCACTGATTGAGGAATTAAGGATGAGTTCTATAATGAGAGAATCAGTTGACTTAGTTCTAACTAGTCAAGTCCAGTTATATTATTTCAACAAGTTGTTAAAATAATAAAATATAGTTTGTTAATGCTTGCATGCATGTGACAACTATTATTTTAGATAACTGAGGATTCACTCATGGATAACTGTTGCATGTCAGTTCTGTCAGAGACCCAGTTGAGATCAGATGAAGGGTAATGTACTATTAGATGCTTGGATATTTCTAATAAGTATTCTTTGCATGGAGAAGGATCTATTATAGGAGATTGTAGGACTTATGGCCTATATATTGAGGCCTAGGTAGTCCATGATTTTCATCTTCTGATTGAAGATCATCAGGATCTTCTGATTACAGAGAGAGCAGGATAGCTTGAGAGCTAATTCTTTTTGTATTGTGAAGAGGATTTCCACTTGATTGATAATACATGGCTGGGGTTTTATGCTAGTGCTTTCCCTTGGATATATCTTGTGTTATGTGTGATTATTTCTCTTGATCAATTATGCATGTTTCTACTTGATGTTGCTCATGAATTCGATTATGCTTCTGCTTAATGTTTTGTAGAAGTAGAACAAGTATTATGCTTTAGGACATTGCATATATCGGTTTGTTCTACAGGTGAATTTTCTACACCTTCGTCCTCAAAGCTCGATCATGATGGTTCTATAGTACATGGGCATATTGCGACTTAGTGCCCGAGCCCTTAGGTTACTAAGACTCAACCCCCGCTTGATGCATATGCACATAGATATGCATAAGGCTTGAACCCAATGGTTTTTCGAAGGACTTAGTCCAAGTATTAGATGTAGTGGTTCTTGGTAAGAATTTGGGGCCTGACTCCAAAATTTGGCTTGTCATACATATGATTTCACAAAGCCCCTCAAACTGTAGCCTGCACACACACACACACATATATTATGTATAAAGATACAAACGAGTGTTATCTCTCCTATGCTTAAATGTGCCTCAGCCTAGCTTGGGTTTACACATTTACATGCTAGTACAATTAGACTCACAAACACAATAGCTAGAGATTTCAAACCTTTCAATGCAAATAATTAGTCATAAACAAAGATTACCCATCTATTCAAAGTTAGGCCAATGAGGTTAATTTTCAAGACCAAAAATATTCACTAGGAATGGGTCGTTCCTCTAAAATCTTTACATAAGACATTGACATCCTCATTCATGCAGGAAACAAAACTCCTTAACATTAGCTTGGAATTCATTTAGTATAATATAGAGACACAATAAACACAAACTTAAGGCCTAAGAGAATACTCATCTTGTAAGAGATATGGAAACTAAAAATTGGAATCTAACTCTCAACCAAGCCATAGATAAGATACGACCACAATTACTTGCAACTGTCACCCTTGAGTCAGATTCCAGTGCTTGCGGTGGAGTGATTTTGAGAGGAAATTTAACCAATATGGACAATAGAAATAGGATGTCACAAGGCCACTTCGCCTTCACCTAACAACTACAAAAGCTTCTACTGAATCATTAGAGGCATGTTGAATATCCATGCTGGGCTACCACAATACAAAGAGTCTTAGCTCACTTTCAGGAGAAGAGAGTCCACATCAAGGGAAGTTTCATTAGTGGATAAGCTACTAATGGGTAAAGAGATCACCTCTCTAGGTAGTTCATCAGTGAGTCAAGCACAAAAGATTCATCCCCAAGGCAACTCTTGGTGGTTCATCAACCCTCACAAGTGCCTGATTGTCTTTTCCCAATCCAGTAGGTTCATCAATCTAAAAGCTTCCAGTGGGTTCTTCAGCCTTACAAGTAAGCCGCTACTCTCTATAATGTTTTCAACCAGTAAGCCTCCATGAGGGTTCTTCAACTAGTTCACCTTCGCCAGAGCTTGATAACTACAAGACTGATCGTTTCTCTCTTTGTATCATTATGTATGTACTCTTAATGTATTTTCTCTATTACCCCTACATGAGAGAATGAGAGTGTCTTCCCTCCCCTCTCCCTTGACTTGGTTTTTTTCTCCTAATAGATCAATCGTGTGTCATTTTCTGAGGTTCCATGCATTCAACTACTTGGACAATGCAACCCATTCCTTCCTTAATGTTTTTGTCCTTCGTAGCTTTCTGTTAGAGCCAAAAGACACATGGGCATGTCCTTTTATTTTCAATTAAATTTATTGCCCAGTAAACCTATTAACTTCTTGGCCAATCCATGAATGATACATTTAAATTAACCATTTCCTCAAGCAATCTCCCTCCCCAAGCAACTGGAATCCATGTCCCTTTCTCTCAGCCTTTTAAATAATTACAATGATTTACAATGATGTAATATTAACCAGGGGATGTCACAGTCCCCCCCGGGGGGAACACTGTCCTTGGTGTTCAATAACAATATACAACCGAAACATCTTTTAGACCAAGCATTGCTGATAGGGAACTTTATATACACAACTTAGTCCAAAATTTACATTTTCCTTTCCCAACAAATAAGAAAGAATATGTTTCCCGCATTTGGTTAGCCATTTCACACATGGCTTCCTCGGGCCTAAAGTGCCTCTAGTGAACTTTGACTTTCTCTATTGCTCGATTCTAGAGCGTGAATTTCCTTTGATCCAGGATGCATAAAGGTTCCTATTGGTACTATCCCTCTAGTTATACCTATGATACAGAGCAATCTATTACATGATTATCATCCTGCACATATCTTTTAAGCAATGAAACATAAATGACATCATGAACTCTTATTTATGGAGGCAAGACTAGCTTATATGCCACTGACCCTATTTGTTTAAGCACTTGAAATGGCCAAGAAAATTGTGATGCCAACTTGGCACAGAACCCAAATCTTAAGGACTACTTTTCTTGGGTCTAACTCGTAGAAAAAAATGTTCCCCAACATGAAACTCTCTGTGAAACCTATGTTGATCCTCATAGCTCTTTTACTTGTCTTGTGCCACTTTTAAATTTCATTTAATAACTTGCATTTTCTGTGATAGGAGTGTTACAATTCCTCCCATAAACTGCTTCAAATGAGCTCATGCTTAATGATTCTTGAAACCCATGATTATTGATCCAAAATGGATCCTAAAACCATCCAAGTCTTCATATACTTAAACACTATCACAAGGGAAAAACATTAACAAATGGTGGAAAACACTATCGCACGGGAAAAACATGAAGAAATGGTGAAAACAGAGTTAAGCGGAGGCTAAAGCAACATTGCGTAGGAGCCGTCGGATCAGACCGATCGACGGTCCAGATCTAATCGGCATATCGCAATTGGAGGTGGCAAGCAGAGTCTATCGGAGGCAGCCTTATGGAAATCGCGATAGCGATCAACCCGATTAAAGGAAGTCCGTTGATCAAACGCGTAGGTCAACGGTCCAGATCTACTCACAATATCACATCGCTAATACACACACAGGAGGACTAATTGCGGTCCGAGGACTATGCGATATGCGATTGTGATATATCACATCACAATATCGCATCGCAGCGATCCAAAGGAGTGGGGCCGTGACAATATGCGACTTGCGATAGTCGGACCCGATGGGTTTTATGGATGCAAATTAATATATTTTGAGTTCTAGTAAAAAGGGTTTTTCTATGTATTTTCACATTTTCGTTAAATAAACGAAATACAAAGGAAATGCACCCGGAGCAATAAAACGGATTTGAAATGTTTATACATGCAACTTTATATTATTTGAGTTCTCTAATGAGTGGGATTTCAGGTAGGCCTTAGGCAGTAAGTGGAATTGAACGGGCTCCGCCCAATGCCATACATGAGCTGACATGTGGCTTGGCACCGGAGAGAGAAAACCGCCTTTTCGAGCAGGAAATCTCCGTACGCATAAGCGGCCCAAAATGAATATCAACCGTTGGATCAAAGATCACACAGATCAACGATGGGCGTGTGACAGCAACCAAAGGTGGACCTGATAGGATTATAGGGTAGATTCAATGATTTTTGAAGTCCGATAGAAAGAGTTTTTGTGTGTTTAGTGTATTTCTCTATGTAAACAGGGAAACGTGTTCTCGAGGGTTTCAACTGTGCCAGTGGTCCTTTCCATTTAAAAACAGGTGGTCACCATACCTGAAGGCATTCCACAATGATTGTTTAATGCTCAAAGGGTATTTGAATGAATAGAGGTCGGGAGCCAGAGAGCCCGAAAGGGGAGACAAACAAACAAGCGCCGATAGGCTTAAAAGCCACTCAATGTCAGAGACAGGGCAAGCAATTGCTGAGACAGAGAGAAAATATAAGACAGAGAGTGAAAGGGAGAGACTGTGTACTCAGAAAGACTTGAGGGATTCAAGTAAAACCCCGTTGTTTGTCCCGGTTGTGTTGAGACTCGATTTGAGCTCACACTTGTAAAATTTTTCTCTTGAAGACATAATAGAGAGGTCACCACTAGAAGCTAGACCAAGAGATGTAGCCCAAGACTTTTGGGTGAACTCCTTGATTATTTGTTGTGTTGATGTGTTTGTGTCTGTTATGTTTCTCTAATTGCTCATAGTCTATATTATTCACAATCTTTTCGATCCGTTGCACTAAGTAATATAGACATTCCTGCACGAGTCTGTAATACCTTAATATTGTTTTAAGATCTCATTTTCAAATCAAGTGGTATCATAGCTTTAGGTTTTGTTAAGTTTAGACAAGCTTGTGCTGGATTTTAAATGCTAACTAGGTCAAATCTCAAACTAGGATAAGGAGAACTTGTTGAGGCTAATCCAGAGATTGGAAGAGTCTATCCTCAGAAGAGAATGGCAAAAGAAGCTCCATTGGAATCAAAATCTCAGTTCGTGGACAATTTTATGGCCATGCGAGCCATGGTGGAAGAGATGTATCGGGAATTGAAGAAGGGTCAAGGTGAAATCACTTCAATACCCAAACCAGAGAAAGGAGCAGAGGAACCTTCTCTAGTTGACCCTCCAGAGGGCAAAGGGAAAGGTGAAAATCCTCCTCCCTCATCTCCTCCACCATCACCTTCATCATCCTCATCTCCTAGTGCTGATAAGAAAAAGAAGAAAATTTCTTTGATTAAATTAGATGTGAAATTTGATTTGCCAATTTATGATGGAGAACTAAATGCAGAAAAGCTAGATAACTGGATAAGACAGATTGATGTATATTCTAGGTTGCAGAAAATTGATTCAGAAAGGAGAAAGATTCAGCTGGCTAGCCTTCAACTTGGAGGAACTGCACTAGTGTGGTGGGAAGGCAAGACACAAGTTGATCTGAAAAAACATGGTAAAATTCTTTCTACCTGGAATGAATTTGTTTCTGCCATCAAAAAACAATTCTATCCTTTAGCTTATATGCAGCAGGAAATGATGAGTTGGCAAACTCTTCGCCAATTAAAGGGTCAAAGTGTACAAAGTTATACCCAGGAATTTAGAAAAAGAGCTTTAACTCTAGGCATATCTCTAGACTCACCTAAAACTTTGTTGAAGTATATAGGTGGTCTACATAGCTATTTGAAGCATGCCATTCTCATGTTTATCCCACTAACTTAGATGATGTATCAGTTCAGGCTACACATCTAGAAGCTAGAGGCAAGAATGTGAACCCAGAGGTTGGGGGATCATCTAAACACTCTGTAAGCAAGAACAAGGAAAAGAAGAAACTAAAATAGAAGGAGAGGAAGACAAACACTGTACAGAAGGACACAACTTCTTGCAGTGATTGCGAGAAGGATGGACACGATGATGCACACTACTGGTCTTTGCATCTGGCACTGAAACCTAAGAAGTTCGGTGGTAAGAAGAAAAAGACCGCTGCTTCTATTCAGAAAGACTTGGGGTCAGACTCAGGTGATGAAACAACAGTCACAACCACAGGTATAAAAGGTAAAAATTCCAAAGCATCCACAAGTAATTCTGCACAATCTATTGATAATGAAGATAATGAGAGGAAAATACATGAGCTTTTTTGTATTAGAGCCATTTCCAAGCACCAAAATATTGATACTTTATTTGATAGTGGATCACAAGTAAACTTGATTTCTAAAACAATTGTAAAGAAGTTGGGATTACTAACAAAACCTCATGAGAAGCCATATCCATTAGGTTGGTTATGTGATAAAACAAAGCTACAAGTAACAAGACAATGTAAACTTAGGTTTGCTATTGGGTCAACATTTGTAGATGAGGTTGAATTAGATATAGTTCCATTGGATATATGTGGTATTGTTTTGGGAAGTCCTTACTTTTATGATATGAAAGTGTTATGAAACCAGCTCAAGAAAAGATAGAAAAGATAGATCAACGCCTTATAATTCAGCCTCTTCGAGGGGGCAACCTCCTATACATTACATAAATGAACAATTCTTTGATGATTCAAATGAAAAAACCTCCTTTCTATATATAGGAGTCTAAGGAGTCACAATATAATCCAGCCGACCTAACAATAATAATATAAAGCCACAAAAATAACAATAGATGGATTCTATGGGGCACAGAAATAACAATATGGGGGTAATAGGGGCACAACAATATAAATAAGGGGTATAACTACAATAGTAATGGGGTAATCAATAGTATTATAGGGACCCAACATGCCCCTCTCCTTCAAAAAAGTGTTGTCCTCAACGCTTGAGTAGTTCTGGATACTTCTGCATAAAATTCTCATCCTCCCATGTGGAATCTTCAGCGGATAAGTTCTTCCACTTGATAAGATACTATGAAATTGATCGATTTCGTAGCTGGCGAGTTCTTGTTTCTGTGACTGCTTCCGGTTCCAATATAATTTTTCCTTCCTCGTCAAGTTCTGGCAAAATTGATTGAACTGGGAGCTTGTTGCCTATAACCTTCTTTAAACATGAAACATGGAAAACTAGGTGCAATCGAGAAGCTGCAGGAAGCTCCAATTTGTATGCCATAGTACCAATCTTTTGCAACACCTTGTACGGACCATAATACTTTGGTGATAATTTATTATCCTTCTTAGCTTGCTTTAGGGACATTTGCTTATATGGTTGTAGCCGTAGGAATACCCAATCACCTACATCAAAACTTCTTTCACTGCGATGTTGATCTGCCTGTTGTTTCATTCTATTTTGTGCCAACACGAGGTTATCCTTTAAGAGTTGGAGGACTTGTTGTTGATGTTCGATGTGATGTTCCACTGCCTGAACCTTAGAATTTTCTCTTAAATATGATGTGATGGATGGTGGTTGATACCCATAAAGTGCCATAAATGGGGTCATTTTTGTTGCTGTATGGAAGGAAGTGTTATACCACCATTCAGCCAGAGGCAACCATTTGACCCATTGTGTCTGTTTATCAGATACAAAGCAACGAAGATATCCTTCCAAACATTTGTTTACTATCTCAGTTTGCCCATCAGATTGAGGATGATAAGATGAGCTATGAGCTAACTGAGTACCAAGACAAGAAAATAATTCTGTCCAAAAATTTCCAGTGAAAATGGGATCTCTGTCACTTACAATAATCTTTGGGTTTCCATGTAGCTTTTGAATTGTTTCCATAAATGCAGTAGAAACTGTACTGGCTTTAAATGGATGTGATAATGCACAAAAGTGTGCATACTTGGTAAGTCTGTCAACTACCACCATGATGACACTCTTTCCCTCAGACTTGGGTAAACCTGTGATAAAATCCATTGAAACCTCCTCCCAACGTTGGCTTGGAATGGATAAAGGTTGTAATAGACCCGGTGTCTTAATTGTTTCAACTTTATTTTGTTGGCAAACCAAACATTCCGCCACAAACTTTTGAATATCTGATTTAAGGCCATCCCAAAAAAATTCCTTCTTAACCCTGTGGTAAGTTTTTAAAAATCCTGAGTGCCCTCCTAAGGGAGAAGTGTGCAATTCCATAAGAATCTTTTGTTTTAGCTGGGAATTCTTACAGAGGTATAAGCGATCTTTGTACCATAACGAATCATTTTGCCAGCTAAATGTATCAGACGTACTGGAATCTTGTTGTAGCTTTCGAATAAGTGCCCACACTTCTTCGTCATTCTTCCATTCCTCCCTTGCTTCGTTTATCCAATCTGGTTGGATAATAGAAATGGCGCACAACAATGCTTCCACATCCTCATCCTTTCTTGAGAGTGCATCTGCCACCACATTTTGCTTCCCTTTTTTGTAGATGATTTCAAAGTCATAACCCAACATCTTTGTGACCCACTTTTGTTGCTCTTCAGAGGATAATCTTTGTTCTAAAAAGTATTTAAGGCTATCATGATCCGTTTTTACCTTGAAGTGTCTTCCCATTAGGTAGGGTCGCCATTTCTTAAGTGCATGGAGTATTGCCAACATTTCCTTCTCATAAATAGCTTTGCTTAAAAACTTTCCCTTGATTGGACGACTTTCAAAAGCAATGGGTCTTTCATCTTGCATTAGAACAACACCAATTCCATTTCCTGAAGCATCACATTCCACAATAAAGGTTTTTGTGAAGTCCGGTGTAGCTAAGACCGGTGCTTGGCACATTGCCTCTTTAAGATGTTCAAAGGCCTTTGTTGCTTTCGGAGTCCATGAAAATGCATCTTTCTTCAATAATGTTGTTAGAGGTGCTGCTATTCTCCCATAATTCTTAACAAACTTGCGATAATACCCTGTCAACCCAAGAAATCCTCGCAGATGCTTTATGGATGTGGGGATTTTCCATTCCTTAATGGCTTTAATTTTGCTAGGGTCTACCTTAACTCCTTCATGAGATACAATATGACCCAAATATTCCACCTCCTGGACTCCAAAGAAACATTTGGATCTTTTTGCATATAATTGTTTCTCCTCCAATAGTTGTAGCACCCTGTCAACATGTTCAACATGATCCTTCCAAGACTTGCTGTAGATTAGTATATCATCAAAAAATACTAACACAAATTTTCTAAGGAATGGTTTGAAAATTGAATTCATCAAACCTTGAAATGTTGAAGGTGCATTGGTAAGGCCAAAAGGCATGACCAAAAATTCATAATGACCCTCATGAGTTCTAAATGCTGTTTTCGGAATGTCTTCAATCTTCATTCTGATTTGATGATATCCCGAACGAAGATCCAACTTGGTGAAGTAAATTGATCCATGCAATTCATCCAGTAATTCATCAATGACAGGAATGGGGAACTTATCTTTAATAGTGAGCTTGTTGAGCTCCCTATAATCCGGACACATGCGCCATGATCCATCCTTCTTGTGCACCAATACTACTGGAGCAGAGAAAGAACTTTGACTCGGTTGAATTATACCAGCCTCTAGCATTTCTGCAACCATACGTTCAATTTCACTTTTTTGGACATAGGGATATCTGTACGGCCTGATGTTTGGAGGAACACTTCCTGGAATCAGATGAATAGCATGATCATGATCACGCATAGGTGGGAGACCTTTGGGAGTCTCAAATACCTTGGAATGATTGTCCAGGACTTTTTGGAGATCTGGAGAAATAGATGATTCCAATGTGGAAACATCTAGCGAACATAATTGTGCAATTACACCTCTTTGCTCCTTTTTTAGAAGCTTTGTCATACCATTAGAGCTGATTATCTTTCCTGGTTTCCCTGCAATACCCCTTAATTCAACTTCCTTTCCTTCCGTAGAAAATTTGATGAAAAGTTCTTGAAAATTAAAAGCTATTGTACCCAAGGATTGTAGCCATTGGACTCCTAGTACAACATCAGCACCTCCCATTGGAATGGAAAGCATTGGGCTAGTCAATACATATTCTCCCATGGATAGCTTGATATTATGGCACTTTCCAGAGCAATTTATTGTTCCTCCATTTGCAATCATCACTTGACACTCTGGTGCTGGATATAGGAAGCAATTCAATTCTTTTGCTACCCTACAATGAATAAAATTGTGGGTGCTTCCTGAATCAATCAACACTATTACCTTTTTCTTCTTGATTTGTCCTTCTATCTTGATGGTTTGAGGAGTGGTAATTCCCGCCAATGCATTACAAGATATGGTCGGATTTATTTGTTCTTCATCTAGGCTTTGTTCCTGGAGTATATCCTCTTCTTTTGACCTTTCTTGCTCCTTTTCTTCTTCCTCTTCACAATCTATGTAGAATAATTTCTTCTCAGCACACTTATGACCTTTAGTGTATTTGCTATCACAACTGTAACAAAGCCCTTTTGCTCTTTTTTCTTCCAATTGTTGTGGTGTCAACCTTATAGGTTGTGGAAGACTAGGGGCAACAACACTTCCATCTTTATAGTTGTGAGTGGTATGCTTCCTGGTTGCCATAATTTTGCTTTCCATTTTTCTTGCTAACCTGAATGCCTTCTCTAATGAATCAGGTTCCCAAAGGCGAACATCATGTTGGATATTATCCTTTAAAGACCCTATGAACACATCAATCCTATGCTCCTCTGGAATATCTTTTACCCTTATGTTCAATTTTTGGAACTCCTCAATGTGCTCCATTATTGAACCCTTTTGTTTGAGACTTATCAATTGGCTAAAAAAAGTGTTGCTTTTTGTATCCTCATAATGTGCTATCAATTCTTCCGTAAAAATTGCCCAAGTGATAAATTGTTTACGAGAGCAAAGCCATTGATACCATACAAACTGATTTGGTTCCAAATATACAGTTGCCATACGTACCTTTTGTGTGTTTTGCACATTATTGAGATCGAAGAATTGCTCCATCTGTAATATCCATGTGGCAGGATCCTTGCCATCAAACTTCCTCATATCGATTTTTGGAATATGGTGAGTCTTCGATCCAACATTAGCATCTATGGAATCATGATTAACATTTCTTTTGTTCTCATCATGAGTTTCCTTTACTACCCTTTCACCTTAGTGCCCATTTCTTGTAGCAACTTATTCATATTTATCTTCAATTCGTCCTTGTCTATCTTCAAATCTGTCTTCAAATCTACCATGTCTCTCTTCAAATCTGTGTTCGAATAATCCATCTTAGCTTCCATTCCCTTTATCTTAGATTCCACGCCATTTATCTTAGCTTCTGTTAGCTTTTGTGAGCGTGACATTTGTTGCACTTGTTCTTGTAATTTTGATATATCATGTAGCATTTCTTCCTCTTCTTCATGAGTCATGCTAGAGCTTTCAGGTTCCTTACTAGGTGTTTGCATTTTCTTTCCTCGGGGCATCAGTTACCGATAATAATGCTTTACTATGCCCTTTGAATTCCTTCAAACCAAGCTTACACAAAAATTTAAAAAAAACTACACACCTTTTTTCACTTTGTAGAAGCCTGATATTGAATCTGATGTATCTCTGTAATTTCGGATCATCCAGTTCTGAAATTGCAACCTGTAGTAGCCTTTTGCGTCCTCTTTCCAATGCCACAAGTCTGACCCAAATTGGATTCTCCAAGGAAGAGTTATGCGAAATCTCCCACAGTGACTTGATTTTAGACTAGTTCAGTAGAGCAAACTTGTACGACGTGCCACAAGTCACTGTTTCAACCTATGGATCTGAAAAATGCATACAAGAAACTACAGTCCGTCCTCTTTCTGTACCTTCTTACGAAATTTCAATCCGATCTTCAGAGAGAAAGTTATGAAAATTTTCCCCAGGTCACCTGTTTAGAATGTAATTCAGGAGTCTGCAAAAAGACCAACTTCCTCAGATCATATCTCCGAAAATATAGTGCAAAATGATCTGAAATTCGGACCCAAGGTTCAATGCTATTTCTTCTCAAATGGGTTTTTTTTTTGAATTCTGAAACGTCACAGAAAAAAAGTTATAGCGAAAATTCCACGATGACCTGTTTGGAGCAGCGAAACCCTAGAATCCAAAGCTCTGATACCAAATGTTATGAAACCAGCTCAAGAAAAGATAGAAAAGATAGATCAACGCCTTAGAATTCAGCCTCTTCGAGGGGGAAACCTCCTTTACATTACATAAATGAACAATTCTTGATGATTCAAATGACAAAACCTCCTTTCTATATATAGGAGTCTAAGGAGTCACAATATAATCCAGCCGACCTAACAATAATAATATAAAGCCACAAAAATAACAATAGAGGGATTCTATGGGGCACAAAATAACAATATGGGGGTAATAGGGGCACAACAATATAAATAAGGGGTATAACTACAATAGTAATGGGGTAATCACTAGTATTATAGGGACCCAACAGAAAGCTATTTTCTATAGAGCTGAAAATAAGTGTCAACTCACTAAAGATGGAATAGAATATATTGTAAGAGCTCATAACTCAAAAATAACTATTCTCTCATAAACTCAGGGCAGATGAAAAGAATTGTGAATTCATATAAGTAATTTTGACTAATGGTTGTAAAGGAAAATAACCCTGATAAAACTAATGTATTTGAAGGCTGTGATGCTAAACAGAAAGCTGATTTAGTTAAAGTTGTTTCAGAATATGATATCCTATTTCAAGAACCTAAAGGTCTGCCACCCAAAAGGAAAATAGTACATGACATTCATTTGCAGCAAGATGCTCCATTACCTAACATTGGAATGTACATGTTATCCGCTTTAGAGAATGCAGAGATAATGAAGTAGGTATAGGAGCTGCTCGATAAAGGGTTCATAAGACCAAGCACATCACCATGTGGATCTCCAATCGTGCTGGTGAGAAAGAAAGATGGTTCGTGGAGAATGTGCATTGATTATAGAGCATTGAATAAAATAACGATCAAGAATCGTTATCCTCTTCCTCATATTGATGATCTATTAGATCAGTTAAAAGAAGCAATTTACTTTTCCAAGTTAGACTTGCGTAGTGGCTATCATCAGGTCAGAGTTGCAGAACAAGATGCATGGAAGACTGCTTTCAAGACAAAGCAAGGGCTGTATGAATGGCTGGTTATGCCTTTTGGCTTAACTAATGCTCCTGCCACTTTCATGAGAGTTATGAATGATGTACTCAGACCTTTTATTGATGATTTTGTAATTGTATATTTAGATGACATTCTTGTTTTCAGTAAGACATGGGAAGACCATGTAAAGCATGTAAAGCAGACTTTAGATGTTTTGAAAAGAGAAAATCTCTATGTAAAACTGTCAAAATGTGAATTTGGCAAAACATCTTTAAATTATTTGGGTCATATTGTAGGGGGTGGTGAATTGAAGATAGATCCCTCTAAGGTTGAAGTCATTGTAAACTGACCTAAACCCAAATCTACTACAGAGGTCAGGAGTTTCCTAGGAGCAGCACAATACTAGAGAAAGCTTATTGCCAACTTTTCTTTGATTGCAGTTCCATTACATGCTTTAACAGGATTGAAAAAGGTGTTTCAGTGGGGAGGAAAACAATAGAAAGCCTTCAACACCTTAAAAGAAAAAATTAGTGCATCCCCAGTACTAGCATTGCCAAATCTTCAACATCCATTTGAGATTGAAATAGATGTCAGTGACTATGCCATGGGAGCAATGTTGATGCAACAATGTAAAACCGTATGTTATCATTCTGAGACATTTACTTATGTAGTAGTTAATTATCCCACATATGATAAAGAATTGTATGCATTAATACAAAGTGTGAAAAAGTGGAAACATTACCTAATGGGTAAGGAAACAATCATACATACAGATCATCAAACACTTCAATATTTGCACTCTCAAACTAAATTGCAGCAATCAAGACATTATAGGTGGATGGGTTTTCTACAACAATTTCATCTTGTCATCAGATATAAGAAGGGCATACACAATAAGGTTGCAGATATGTTATCAAGACCAATCATAAGCGCGTCTACTATACTTAAGCATAACTCAGTAATGCATGAAATTTACATTGAACAATATGCTCAAGATGTAGATTTTAAAGATGTATATGCAACTTTAAGTCATAGCAAACAAGTAGAAGAATTGGATTATTATGTAAAGGACCAACTCTTATATCATTTGGGAAAGTTATGCATTCCTCAAACTAAAAGAGTTAACATGATTCGAGAAGCACATACTTCTCTAATATCAGGTCATTTTGGTGTAAGTAAAATAGTTGCACAATTGCAAAGGTTCCGTTATTGGCCAAGAACGCATGAGACAATTTCTAGATATATCAAATGGTGTACTATGTGTGTTACAAGCAAGCCCAATAATAGAAAATTAGGCTTGTACACTCCACTTCCAATTCCTTTTCGTCCTTGGGAAAGTGTTTCCATGGACTTTGTTGGGGGATTGCCAAAATCTAGAAAAGGTCATGATTATTTATATGTTGTTGTCGATAGGTTCAGTAAAATGTGTATTTGATACCTTGTAACAAGCAAGTTACAGTTGAACAAACAACAAAGTTGTTCTTTCAGAATGTATGGGTTCATTTTGGTTTACCTACTTCTATTGTATCTGATCAAGATTCTTGATTTGTTGGGAAATTTGGGTCAAGTTTATGGGAGTTGATGGACACCAGATTGAAGAAGAGCACAACATTTCATCCACAAACAGATGGTCAGACAGAGGTGGTCAATAGGATAGTGATCCAGTTGCTTAGAGGCTATTGCAGCAAGCATCCCAAGCTTTGGGATGAACATTTGTGTTATGTGCAACATGCTTACAACCGTGCCAAGAACTCTTCTACTCAGAGATCTCCTTTTGAGACTTGTTTTGGTTTTATGGCAAAGTCTCCCTTGGATTTTGTCTTTGGTAAAGACATAACAGTTGCTGGACACAGTGATGTGGACAAAGCAACCAAGTTCATTGAACAAATCCAGGAAATTCACCAGGTAGTGCAAGAACAGCTGGAAATAAGTCAAGCCAAGTACAAGGCAAGACATGACAAGCATTGAGTTGAACATAGTTTCCAAGTTGGTGATCAAGTCTGGCTGTACATCAGCAAAGACAGAATGCAAGGTGAAGGTAAGAAGCTAAAACCAATAAGGCATGGGCCTTTCAAGATACTTGAGAAAATTGGTGAAAACGCTTTTCGCCTTGATTTTCCAGCTTATATGCATATCTATTCAGTCGTTAATTCATAAAACTTGAGACTGTATGAACCTTCATTGATTGAAGATCCCGAAGAGCAAAGTCAGCTACCTTCTATTGATGATCTGTTGCCTGAATATCTCAATGAGTTGCAGGAAGACACAGTTGTGGATAGGAAGGTGAGAACTACGCGACGAGGGGATGTTGAGTACCTGAGAATTGGACTCAAAGGTTCAAAACCAAGCAGTGCACGATGGATAGAAATTGGACAAGTGAGGAAGCTACATCTTCACTTGATTGATGCTTAAAAACCAACGTTTGGTGGTCCAAAAGCTTTTCAGTGGGAAGGCGTGATCCAAAATGGATCCTAAAACCCTCTAAGTCTTCATATACTTAAACACTATCGCAAGGGAAAAACATTAACAAATGGTGGAAAACACTATCGCACGGGAAAACATGAAGAAATGGCGAAAACAGAGTTAAGCGGAGGCTAAAGCAACATTGCACAGGAGCCGTTGGATCAGAATGATCAATGGTCTAGATCTAATAGGCATATCGCAATCGGATGTGGCAAGCGGAGTCTATCGAAGGCGGCCTTATGGAAATCACGATTAAACGAGGGCCATTGAACAAGCGCGTAGATCAACGGTCCAGATCTACTCACAATATCACATTTCTAATACACACACATGAGGACTAACTGTGGCCCGAGGACTATGCGATATGTGATTGCGATATATCACATCGCAATATCGCATCGCAACGATCCAAAGGAGTGGGGCCGAGACAATATGCGACTTTTGATAGCTGGACCTAACGGGTTTTATGGATCAAAATTAATATATTTTGAGTTTCGGTAAAAAGGGTTTTTCTATGTATTTTCACATTTTCGTTAAATAAACGAAATACAAAGGAAATGCGCTCGGAGCGATAAAACGGACCCGAAAGGTTTATACATGCAGCTTTATATTATTTGAGTTTCATAATGAGCGGGATTTCGGGCGGGCCTCAGGTGGTAAGTGGTATTGGACGGGCTCTGCCCGATCCCATACATGAGCCGACACGTGGCTTGGCACCGGAGAGAGAAAACCGCCTTTTTGGGCGGGTAATCTCCGTGCACATAAGCTGCCTGAAATGAATATCAACCATTGGATCAAAGATCACCCACATCAATGGTGGGCATGTGACAGCAACCAAAGGCGGACCCGATAGGATTATAGGGTAGATTCAATGATTTTTGAAGTCCAATAGAAAGAGTTTTTGCGTGTTTTTAGTGTATTTCTCTGTGTAAATAGGGAAACATTTTCCCGGGGGTTTCAACCGCGCCAATGGTACTTTCCATTTAAAAACAGTTGGCCACCATACCTGAAGGCGTTTCAAAATGATTGTTTAACGCTTAGAGGGGATTTGAACAGACAGAGGTCGGGAGCCAGAGAGCCTGAAAGGGGAGACGAACAGACAAGCGCCGATAGGCTTAAAAGCCACTCAATGTCAGAGACAGGGCAAGCAGTTGCTGAGACAGAGAGAAAACAGAAGACAGAGAGCGAGAGGGAGAGTCTCTGTACTCAGAAAGACTTGAGGGATTCAAGTAAAACCCTGTTGTTTGTCCCTGTTGTGTTGAGACTCGATTTGAGCTCGCACTTGTAAAAATATGCTCTTGAAGACATAACAGAGAGGTCACCACTGAAAGCTAGACCAAGAGACGTAGCCAAAGAGTTTTGAGTGAACTCCTTGATTATTTGTTGTGTTGATGTGTGTGTGTCTGTTATGTTTCTCTAATTGCTCATAGTCTATATTATTTGCAATCTTTCGATCCGTTGCACTAAGTAATATAGGCATTCCTGCACATGAGTCTGTAATACCTTAATATTGTTTTAAGATCTCATTTTCAGATCAATTATATGCAAATTCCATGAGTGGAAGGTAAACAAAGTTACCGACTTAATGAAAACTGTGACATCAATACGAGAACTCTAGCAAAAAAAATGAAAAAACAGGCTAAAAAGTAAAAGAGTTGATGCTGTAACAATTTTTTTTTTTTTTTTTTTTTGAAATACGGGGTCAATTTTCAAAATTTTAAAAAAATGGCAATAGAAATCAAATTCTTTTGCGTAAAAAACATGAAAAACACCCTAAAAACAAAAAGTGTTGATGTTAGAACATTTTTTTTTAGCAATGATGTTAAAGATAAAATATCACGGTTATGAAAAACCATAAAATTCCAATAATTTTCAAGCATGATATTAAATATAAAATATCATGTCTCTGAAAAGCCTTAAAATTCCAACAATTTTCAGCCATGGTGTTAGATATAAAATATCATGACTCTGAAAGACCTTAAAATTCCATCAATTTTTAGGGATGGTGTTAAAGATAAAATATCTCATCTTTGAAAAGATTTAAAATTCCAACAATTTTCAGGGATGACGTTAAAGATGAAATATCATGACTCTTAAAAACCCTAAAATTATACTGTTTTCAACCATAGCATTAAAGATAAAATATCGTGACTCAGGAAAACCTTAGAATTTTGACAAATTTTCAATCATGGGATGAAAACCAAATACCACGACTACAAAACACCTTAAGTTTTTAACATATTTCAAACCATGACATTAAGGAAAAATTATATGACTAAAAAAACTTTAAAAATGAACACAATGAAAGAGTCATTATACCAAGAGTAATTTCTTTTTTAAATGCTAAAAGTACAACTATTTTAAAATCTTAGGCTAAGTCAACTTGACACATTACAACAAAAATTTAAAAATCAACTATCAAATTGACACGCAATGGAGGCGAACTCGACCTATTGCAATAAAAACTTAAAAACCAACCATGAAATTGATACACTGTGAGGGTGGACTTGATCCATTATAAGGAAAACTTTAAAATCAACCATTAATTTGGCACATAGAGGGGTTAGGTTGCTAGTCGAGGATCAACACACGCCCTACATAAAAAATTAAAATAAAACAAAATAACAGATAAATAGAAACGAAAAATACCAAACAAAACAAAACTACAAAAAAATTAAAACTAAAATAAAATTCAAAAAAATTAAAACTAAAACAAAAGTAAAAAGTTAAAAAATAGTAACAAGTAAATAAAAAAATATATATTTTTTTTCTCGATAAAGACTAATTCTATTAAGTAAAATATAGTACAATAAGGAGAAGCAAGAGACCGGCAGACCGGAAATGATGGATCCATCAACCTCGGTCCCAGAGGAAAGATTCAAACTCATAGCTACAACATATGACTTGAGATCACAGACTGACTAACTGACTTTTACCCCATAGGGGCAGAAACTACAACACATTGTTTTTTCCCTTTCTTTTTGTTGACTTTTTCCAGCCATCATGGGAGAATGAGCTAAGACAACTTGAAGACTGGAATTCTCTATCATCGGGAATTCCTTTTCTGATTCAGAGGAGGTCTCATGGGCGCGTCGAAGGACAGGGAGCCCAACGCTTGGGTTTGGTTTTTGCGTAGATTCCCTTTTTCGATCTTGCTGTCAGCGATGGGCAGGAGTTCTGTAGGTGCCCTGTTAGGTGACAATGACGGCATCGGAAGGCAGTGTTTTCGTAATCTAGAAACTGGGTCCAAACAGTGTCCTTGATCTTGAGATTGATTTGCTCTGGCAATCCCTTGCTTAAATCTAGCTCCACACAAATTCTAGCATATGTGTAGAGACCTTGCCGTTCCCTCTCGTAATCTCCCATTAAAAAGCCACCCAAAGTGTTGCCTATTTGCCTGTATACTTCTGTGCTCCACAGGTGTATTGGGAGATTTGGAAGTCTGATCCAGACAGGGGCTTTAGTGATAACTGCAGAAGCTGGGTCAAAGTCTGGGAACCATGGAGTTAAGAAAAGACCTGCCGAACCCATGAACCAAGGGCCTTCTTCTAAGGCCATTTCGTAGTACTCGAGATTATCGAACAGCACTATAAAATATCCCTTTGCACAGAAGTAAATCTTGCAACGGTGAGTCCAGTTGTCATTGATCCAGTCATAAAGATCCTTTGAGCGTGGCCAGAGCCCATTGAATCTGCAGATGATGGCCCTTTCAGCAAATTTTTGGGTGTCGTCTGCCAGGTCAGAGTAAGAGATCTCAACAGAGGGAACCTCCTCCGATTTGTCAACCAAAAAAGGCTTGGGTGGAGCCTGAACCGGTGGAACTGTCTTTTCAGGCTTCTTAGCATGGACTGCATCTTTATATGAAAATGCTTTAGCTGAGGATGACTCTCCAGCAGCTCCTCCTCTCAAACGAAGGGTTAAAATAATGGATGCATCTTTCTTAATGCCGTAAAAA
Organism: Pinus tabuliformis; assembly: GCA_031772625.1. Classification (NCBI taxonomy): domain Eukaryota; kingdom Viridiplantae; phylum Streptophyta; class Pinopsida; order Pinales; family Pinaceae; genus Pinus; species Pinus tabuliformis. Next base: position 329,540,990 of record CM062820.1, read on the forward strand.
GAAATAGGATGGAGATCCTCTAGTTGTTTACGTTCGTGGAGAAGCCGTTGAGCTACCGAGGGGATCCCCAGTTTGATGTTCAGTGTATGCTTGAGATTCTGCACTAGATCCGTCTGGCTTACCCATTGTAGCATAGTTTTGCCTGTAATGAGCTTGATTTGTATCTGGAATGAGGAAGAAAAGTCCGAATGCCTCTTTCCCCTGCAGATCTATGAAGAGAGGAGGCATACGCGTTGATTGATTTTCATTTCATGGATTTGCCCCATGGGCAGAAGAGGCGTACAACCAATCGGTGCAAACCCTTCCTTCCCGAAAGCCACGATCCGAGGAGAAGCAGCGAAGGGTTCTGCATGATCGTCCTTGGCCGCTGCGCCAGCATTCTGAAGAGGGCCACATAAGCGCGTTGTGGAAGCAGGGGGCTGAGGCCATGCTACCCCAGAGCTCTCGGCAAAGAGATCTGCGTGAGCATCCGTGTCTGCGGCGCCGGTGTTCATGGTATGGACATCTTGCGAATCTGCAGAGAGGAAAAAGACCCATAACCTGTGCATGAATCTCTCGACACCATCCGCAGCAGGGGCGTTCAAAGACCCGATGGCGGCCGAGGGCAAGGAGGCGGTAAATCTAGGGTTCATCCTTGGAGCCGTCTAAGTCACCTTCAAAATTTTCACAAATTTTACTTTTCAATCACTTTAGAAATTTTTCATCGATCATCAACACAACTCAATCATGTAAAACATAAATAAAAAAATATATTAAAACATAATAAAAACTAAAAAAAATAAAAAATTACCCTCAAAAAATTAAAATCAATCATAAAAAATTATATGAAAACACATACACACAAAAAGATTCAAGCATAAAAAATGTAAAAAAAAAAAAAAATACTAGAAAAACTTAAACAAAAAATAAAAATAAAATAAATAAATAAATGAAAAAACAAAAAAATATCTCTAAAAATTTAACCCAAAAAAGCAAATTCTAAAATTATAAAAAAAAAACAACCAACAAACAAAATAAATACAAATTAAAAATAATTAAATTAATTTTTTTATTTATTTAAATCATAGTAAATTTTAAATTAAAAACAAATATAAAAATTGAATATATATATACATATATATATTAAAAAAGCATTAAAAATGAATTAAAAAAATTTAAATAAATAATAATAATAATAATAATAATAAAAATTATGTTGCGGCGCTAGACCCCTGCCCCATGACCATTGGGCGGTGGATCGGAGTCCGACCCACTCGCCAACTACCTAGGGGCCACAAACGGGTGGGTCGTCAATTCCTGGAATCAACAAGCCACCCACTCACTACTTGCATGCCATCCCTTGCCACCTTTCCTTGTGGTCCTTGGGCGGTGGGAAGAGGTCTGACCCTTAAACACAATTATTATTATTATTTTTAATTTTTTTTTGTAATGTTTTTTTATTTTATTTATTTTTTGTGATGTTTTTATTTTATTTTTAATGTTTATTTTTTTGTTGTATTTTTTTTAATATGCATTTTAAAATTTATTTTCAAAATTTTCCTATTATATATATATTTTAATTATAGCCATATTTATTTATTTTAAATTTTTAGTAACTCTTTTAGTTTTATTTTAGATTTTTTGTTTTTGTTTTGAAACGGCATGTATTATTTTTTATTTTTTTAATAATAATTTTATTTTTTAATTTCGTTTTTTTGTTAAATAAATTTTGGCTTATAATGCTTTAATTTTTAATTAATTTATTTTCCCCTATTTTTGGTAACTTATTGCTATAATTTTATTTATTTATTATTATTACTTTTTTCAATTTAAATAATTTTTGTTGGTTTGTTTTTCATTTTTTTTACAATTTTTTTGTTAAACTTGGTTTATTTTTTTTTCTTCTTAAAATTTTATTTGAATAACTATTTTTTGGAAAAAAAATTTCAAATGTTATTATCTTTGCTCATAAAGTTCATAAAAAATTCATAAAATTTGTTACTTTTTTCAACTTTTTTTTATTCATTCTTTTATTCATAAAATGATTTCATTTAAAAAGGTCTCAAAATACTTTATTTTATTTTATTTTTATTTTTATGCAAAATGTATATTTTTGTCAAAGATTTAAAATTATTATTTGTTAGTGACAATTATTTTATGTGTATTGAAGTATTAATTAACGATATATAAATATATAAAAAATCTCAACTTCAAAATATTATTATTATTATTATTTTTATTTTAACTTTGCATAAGAAAATAAAAATTCCATTATAAAAGAACATTGCAAAGAAAAACAAAAAACACAAGCTTGGAAAACCCTTAAAAAACAAACATCTTAAGACAAAAAAACAAGAAGAGGAATAATACAACTTGAAAAATGGTTAAATAACTAATATTTAAAAAAAAATGTGCATTCTTAGGACATAAATTTTTTTGAAGTGTCAAAATTATTCCAGCCACCCTACCCCCAAAATGAAAGGTTGATGCTGCATCAACATTTTTCAAAATTTGCATGAAAATCACTAACATTTAATAAAATTATCCATAGATATCATTTTGGGATTCAACTGCGTTAAGTAAGTCATTCACGTATGACCATTTCCATGAGAGGTAGTCGTAACTGAATGACTTACTTAACGCAGTTGAATCCCAAAATGATATCTAATATAATGCACTGCGTAAACCCCCATACTAAAATTATCCATACTTAATATATTAGAAGATTTAAGGTGTCTAATATAAGCCCCCAAAAAGGGTTGATGCTGCATCAACACTTTTCAAAATTGGCATGAAAATCACTAACATTTTAAAAAAATGTAAATAATACATAAAAAATTTAAAGTGTCAAAAGTATGCTAAAAATAATGTGTATTTTGAATCAACACTTTTCAAAATCAAATGATCTTTGTGCAACCTCTAAGAAAGAGAGAACTTAGTACCATTCTCCTTTTGTTGGTAACTGTGTTAGTATTCTTCCCACTTCCTTGGTTGGTGCATCACATACGTCCTTAACATGACCTCAAGAATTCTGTTTATCCTCTCCATTTTCCCATAAGTCTGTGAATGGTAAGCTTTGTTAAATGCCATCTCAGTTACCAATTTCGCAAATAGTTCTCTCTAAAATTTTGAAATGAACTTGGCATCTCTATTCGAGATTCTTTTTGGGAACTCAATGAATTCTCACAATCTCTTAAGTGAAGGTTTGAGCCACTTCACTCGCTGAATTTGTAAACTTAACAACTACGAATTGAGCCACCTTGCTCAACTTGTCAACCACTACCATGATTGCATCATGTTGCTTAGAATTCTTTGGAAACCCTATAATGAACTCCATAGAAATCAATTCCCACTTCCATTCTGAAATCGGAATGGGATGCAATAAGCCAAATAGGTGCTTGAACACAACCATTACTTGATGGAACTCTATGCACTTGGAGATGAAATCTACGACCTCCTTTTTTAAATTAGGCCAAAATTTGAATTTCTTGATGGCCATAAAAGTCTTTTGGTAATCTAGGTGACTAGAGTATGGCTTTGCATGGAACTCTTTTAGTATGAGTTTCTTCAAGTCACTATCATTTGGCACATATGTTCGGTTTTGAATCTAATCATCCCATCATTTGTAAGGCAATATTCCTCATCATTTTCACCTTCACATACTTACTACAATTTCTCTTTCAATTGATGATATTTTTCATCCTATTGCCTGACATTTTTGATCTTTTCTCCAAGATCAGTTCCATCAAAACTTATGGCTGCTATATGGTATATTTGCACTCTCCTACTGAGTGCATTAGCCACTCTATTCTCCTTTCCTTTTATATATTTGATCTCAAAATCAAATTCACTAAGCGTTGACAACTATCTAGTTTGCCTTGCATTTAACTCGGGTCTTACAAACAAATATTTCAGCCCTCCATGATCGGTCATTAGAGTAAACCTTTTTCTAAGGAGGTAGTGCCTCCACATTTTTAATGTATGGATGATGTCAACCAATTCCTCACAAGTTACATATTTTTTCTCATGTTCATTTACTTTTTGATATTTGTAACATACCACATGGCCTTCTTGCATAAGGACTCCACCAAGTCCTTCCTTGGAGGAATTCATGCAAATCAAAAAATCCTTTTCTGGATCTACAATTCCTAGTATTGGTGTATTAGTTAACAATTGCTTCACAATGATTAAATCTTGCAACACAATCAACTACCCATTCAAACCTCTTCCCTTTCTTTTGCATACCCAATAATTTGGTGGGCAATTTTGGAGAAGTTCTTGATGAACCTCATTTAATAACCCACCAGTCCTATGAAAGACCTAATTTCAGACACATTCTTAGGTGTTGGCCATTCCATGATGGCTTTAACCTTTTCTGGATCATCTGCTTACCTCTCTTTTGAGACAATGTGTCCCAAATAATGGATCCATGATTAGAAGAAGTCACACTTATTAGGCTTTGCATATATATCATGTTCTCTTAAAGACTATAGTATTGTGGTCAAATGCTCTTCATGTTCCTCCTTGGTCTTTGAGTAGACCAAAATATCATTAAGAAAACCACCACAAACTTATCCAAGAAAGAGTGCAACACATTATTCATGAGGCACATAAAGGTTGCAGGAGCATTAGTATGCCCAAGGGGTACTACCATGAATTCGTAATTCCCATACCTTATTCTGAAAGCTATTTTGAGGATAACTTCATCCTTAATGTGTACATGGTGATAGTTTGATCTCAGATCAATTTCGGAGAACACCGCTGCTCCCCTTAATTGATAAAATAGACCATCAATCCAAGGAAAGTGATTCCTATTCTTGATGATCACCTTGTTCAATTGCCTGTAATCAATGCACAACATGAGTGTGCCATCCTTTTTCTTCATGAACAGAAATGGTGCTCCCCATGGAGACATACTTGGTCTTATGTAGCCTTTTTCTTGGCATCCCCTTGAGCTATAGCTTCAACTCAAATAATTCTAAAGTGCTCGTTCTATATGGAGCCTTGGATGCTGGAGCTAATAGTGGCACTAATTCAATAAATAAATCGACTTCTCTTTGAGGAGGAAACACATGCATTTCTTAGGAAAAACATATGAAAACTGTTTTTAAAACAAGTTGTTTCCTTAGGATATCACTATTGTCATTCCCAGCACTGTAGTTAGCTTCAACGCTCATGGATAATTTCGCAACAAAAAAAGACATCCCTTTATGAGACTTCTCTTGGCTTGCATAAGTAAAATTAATATCACAAAAGTAGGTTTCAGTTTTCCTTGCAATATTCTATGCTCTCCGTATTCATCGAGACATTTAATGGTCTCATCGAAACAACTGACCTTGGTGCGAATGCCCAACAGTAAGATATATGTTCCAAATGGAAGCACCTTGAGGTTTTCAATCGTTAGCATCCCATTCAATTCGATTGAGCAAGCCCTCACCCAATGTTCAATTCTTATTTTCGTCCCTGTGGCCAGATAAACTAGCCAAGACTCATCATGTGCTACCTTATTTAGTGCACACTTCACAACAATAGTGGGATTGATGTAACTAAAATTTGAACTAGGGTCAATCAACACTGAAATACATTGGTCACAAAGCCTACCTTCCATTTCTATGATCGTTGCCTAGTGATCAACTCAACTATTGTCAACTGCTGAATAAATTCTGGGTATATTTTGGGCTACATCCTTGACTATATCTACTTCCTGTGCATTGTATGGTCTCAGGCCAGTGAGCTTGTGTTGTGGGAAATCCTTCCTCAAGTGATTCCCTCCACAACTCCAACACTTATATGGACCTTTCTCATAATTCTCGGATTCCCTTGAGTAGAGTGGCCTCTGCTGGCAACGTTGGACCTCTATTGATGTTCTTGATTAAAAAGGGTCATACTCATTCCCTTGGTTGTTTTTTTCCTCTTTTCTTTAAGAATGACATTTATTTTGAATTTCTAGTCTGATTTATACTCAGGTTTGTGCCTAAAATACTCATAATAGTGCTTCAATTTTCAAATTGCATCCTCTAATGTCTTTCGCTCATCAAACTCAATTATATCCTTGAAGGGTTGTGGTAGTCCATTGACATACCTTTGAATCTTCACTTTTTCTTCCTTAATGAAGCACACATACCTTAGTAGCTCTAAGAGTTTGGTGGTATAGTCCTCATATGTCATTTGTCCCAATCGGAGCTCATAAAACTCCTTAGCCTTGCTGTTGAAGTATCTCTTAGATAGATACATGTTCCTGAAATATCCCTCAAATTCCTTCCAGGACAACTCTTCTTCCCTTACACCCTTGAAAATTTTCAGATCTTCCCACAAAATATAAAACTTGCCTTTTAGGCTGAAAGTATCTACCTTCGCTTTCATGTTCTTTGAATAATCATGAATTTAGAAGAACTTACTCGTTCCCAATAGCCAAGCTTCTACATCCTTTGACTTCTTTATTTCACCATCAAATGTAGGAGGATTGGCCTTCTTGAACTCCTCTGGTACATACTCTCTTTCCCTCCTCTTACCATGATGATGATGATAGTGATGATAATGTGGCCTTTAGTAAGCATTCTCATACTGCTGCTAATGGGTGCTTAAATCTTTTTCAGGAGTACTTAGCAGAGTGCTTCCTTTCACAATGTCTTCACTTGACAATTTGTGCCTCTTTCTTGATCTACTCTCATTTGCCCCATTTTTTCTTTCTTCTTGTCCCAAAAGGCTTTGCATGTCCCTATGACTTATCCCCAACTCATGTTTCCTATGCCTTTGCAAGTTTGATAGGCTTTGTAGTATGACTACATTAACTTCTACTTGTTTCTCTTACGCTCTAACAAACCTCTCATTTTCAGCGTTACGACTCCTTATTTATCCTCTCAAGCTCCTAAATGTGTCCATCCATTCAAGAGATTCTATCCCTCCTCTTTGTCCAACTAACCTTTTCTCTTCAACTCTCCTTCCTTCTTCATATCCATTCTATGATAGATTATAGTTATACTGCACCATTATACTATTCATTCCTTGGTCCTTTGGTTCTATATTGTTCCATCCTTTGATATTCAGGTGGTATTTAACCTTCATCTCTTGGACCTTAGTGTCTTCTTATGTGCCGTCACACATACACAACTGTTATCTTTTAACAAAATTCAAGAGCCTAATAGAGAATATCACTTTGGCTTGCTATTGGAAATATGCTGGTGTAAAGCTAGCTGCAACATTACACCTCAGTGTATTAGTATGAATACAATCATATAAATCATTCGAACCATGCTATGCATGTAGCATATGTTTCATCAAAATGAATACACACCATAGTACATACAATCAATCCATACAACAATCAGGATTCTAATGCTTATCACGAGGCATTGAGACCTCACTGAATCTTCAAAGGTCTAGTGTTGAACCTTCGCTTGATAATTCTATGATAGAGCCTGTTTGGTAATTTAATTGATGTTAATGTTAAATTACTTACATGAATGATCAACCAGGGCTAGTAAACCGATGAAATGTATGTGCACAATATGTGCTAGGAGTCTTTGTCACTCACACAATTCCTAAGTTAATTTGAGATATCAAAATTCACATGTTTCTCCACAACTATGTAAGTAAATAAATCACTCATAAAAATGGAATCAATTCTATTTCTCTTGCTTAAATAAATATCACACTCTTCTTCAAATAAACTTCACACTTAAAAATAAAATCACACTCATACCTTTCTCACACAATTCCTAAGTTAATTTGAGATATCAAAATTCACATGTTTCTCCACAACTATGTAAGTAAATAAATCACTCATAAAAATGGAATCAATTCTATTTCTCTTGCTTAAATAAATATCACACTCTTCTTCAAATAAACTTCACACTTGCTTCACACTTAAAAATAAAATCACACTCATACCTTTCTTGAAATACAATCACACACACGCTTTAAAATGAAATCACTCTTGCAATAAAATCACACTATAAATAAATCTACTTTAACAGAAAGAAAGATTAACTCTGCAAATGAAAATCCTATTTATATCACTGCAATGTAAAGCAATGCTTCTAATCTATGTTAACTTATACCCTGACCATGTACACCAGATATATCGCTTCACTTCAACAATGAAATAATTAGATAAACTTGCTGCAAAACAATCTTAAACTTATATTCAAAAATCAAAACTTATGCGATTAAATGAACTAACAAAAATCCTACAGGAAACACAAAATTAAATACTAACTGCAAATAAAGAAAACCTTACTCTCTTGAGGGGCCCCTCCTACGAGAAGCAGGTATCACTATAATACCTTCACCAGATGATTAATTACGCATTGAGATCACACAATAAAAGAAATGGAATGAAAACAGAGTTTGTATTTAAAACAGAGTGTATATAAAATAAAATCCAAGTCTATGTTTGCTATGTTGAGAGGCATATTTATAAAACTCCTGGCATTAAATGTTTTAGAGTAGTACGCCTGATGCTTTATCGACATTAACTATAATTAAATTTAAAAGATAAGATATCGTGATCTGCTCATGATTTTCTATTAGCGCAGCAAATCATGAGGCTAAAAATATGCATATCGCTCGCCTAGTTCACCTTTTATGGTGGTTTATTTTCGCTTTGACCGTGCTGATAGGTTGTCTTCTTTATAGATCCAAGCTATGAAAGTAGGAACAAATTATTGTACCAGATAATTTCCATCTTCCCATTGACTAACAACTCTATCTCTCATAATATTAGAGCACAATGTTGGCGAGACCAATGGCTCTGTTCTTTGGATGAAGCTTCGCAACCCATCGAAGCTTGGACTTAGCTGCAGAAACATTCATCAGTTTCAAAATCAATGTAATTCAGTAGATTAGGTAAATATTGAGTTAAATAATAAAGGAAAATGATATTTATGAAATAAAATATTATTATGTCCCTGCTATGCTATCAAACTTGTAAACTGATACCCAAATTGGAGTTATGAAGGTCAAAAAGGGAGGAATGGAGTGAAAAAGAGTTGTAAAAAAGAAACAATTTTAGGGTTCAACATTCCCCCACACGGAAGACATTGCATGTCCTCATGCAAAATTTCAAAATTTGTGAGTCCTTCCTGTTACTGATCCTCTTCAGATGTCTGAGCAAGGACATCCAAGTTAGTCCTCCTTGCTTTCTTAGTAGTGACTTCCATCCTCGATTTCTTCATCAAATTTTTGTGTTGCAAACTTATAATCTTCCTCTTAAGAAATTTGTTTTTAGCTGTCAATTTATTATGTTTCTTATACCATAAACCAATATGTAGTAGGATGTTGTCATTTTCGGTTCTTTGTATTTCATTATACACTTTTAGTGTCTCATGCTCCTATTTTAAGTGTCTATTCAGTATTTCCAATTCATAAATTTCTTGCTTGAGGGTTTCTTCAACTTGGAGTTCTTCTGAAATATTAGAATGAATTCCCTAATTTTCTTCTTGGTTTGAGGATGATGCAATAACTTTACCTGTATCTCTTCTTTCCAAAGACTCTATATAATCATAAATTTTCTGCTGGATAGGATCTAACTCAGGTGTTTACCTAGTTGGATTGAAGATTGGTGTTGGAATTGATGATGGAACTGTTGGTGATGGAACTCTAGGTTCCATTTATTCTTCCTCTAAATCAAGAAATTCTGGGGACTATAGAGGCTGTTCATGCACTATTTTATTTAGCCTTGCACTTATTCTTATGGTAGATGACGGTTTAGATGGTAATTTAGTAGTAAGGGGATACTTTTTAACATTTCCCTGCTCTGTTTTCTTTTTGGATGAACTTTCTTGCTTAGTGTTGGCTATCTTTCTTCTAACATTTTTATTTTTAATATTTTCTAACATATCTGCAAGAGGAGTCTCATCCTCTGAATGTTGCTCTTGTTGTGGAGGTGAGTTATCTTCTATTGGAAACTTCCTTCTACTCTTCTTTGTATTACCACTAGGCTCTTCTTTTTCTGCTTCCTTAAACTGATTTCTAACTAAGAAATCTTCCCATGGGCTTCAATCATGATTTTCACTAGGCCATGATGATATAGGGCATTATCTATAGATTGTATCTTTCTTTTAAAATTATCAACCATCTTTCTTAAGCTACGAAGCAGGAAATATGGTAGGGTAATTTCATTCCCATTAAGAAAATTTGTCATTAAGCGTGCATGATAAAATAACATGTTACCGAATCTTCCTTCACAAATTATAAACTTTTGAATGATCAATAGAAAATTCCTTCATTTATTCTTCAAAGCTGTGACTAGTATTCCCTTTTTAAACACAGAAATGTCCATACCTGGATTCTTGAGGAAAACTTTCCATTCTTTTTCTTCAATTTTTCTATTCTTGAACCAGCTCTCTCCAATTCTTGGAAATATGGTAGCTTCTGCTATGAAAGACTCTATCAAAACCAGCTTCACATCCCCAATTTCTGCATTAATGTCATCATATGCCCTAGTGAAAGACTTTGTAACCTCTTTCTCGTGCCTAGCAAATTTCTCCATGAATTCTAGCCACCGTGTCTGCTGGAACAATTGTTTGACCTATGGGTATCCTTCAAGAAAACTAACCTCGTTCGACTTTGATCTTATAATGAACCCCATGTTAGAGAAGCTTAGCCCCTAATTTCTCTTTCAACATGGTTAAGAAGTGGAATGAAACATAGTTTAGGTGAGGGAGGTCTAGGCAATAAAATAGGGTTGAGTGAAATGGAAGTGTCTCAGCATGAAGTAGAATGATTAATGGAGAGGAGAGGGTGTATTTCGAATTACACCAAGGTTCATTCCCGACTTGGTTGAAAATACAGATATTTTCGTTAAAACTGAAGTTTTGTGATAATAATTAAGGGTAATCATTATTCAGTATGGCAGTAGCAAGAGCTACTCATCATTTATTTCATAATTCAAATGTTCTACCTTTATTATATAACTTAATATTTACATACCTTAGATCCTTTGTATTACGGATTTTGATTTGTCTTTGTAGGTTGTCAAGTTGCTTCAGCTGCAATCTTCATTGGATTTGTTTTTGACATAATCTTCATCTACCCTGGTGGAAATTTGCCAAGTCAGCTGCAAAATTCTATCAGAGCCACAGATTGTTGAGAATTTTGTAGCTACATTATTTTCAAAAGATAAAAGAGGAATAAAAAGAAAATGGGACTAGAATAGGGAAAAGAAAATCTAAGCCGCCACGAACTTTTGGTTTTTAACCTAGATTTTCTTTATAAATGATGAGGCTCATTAATAGGTAAATTATATGGACCTTAATGCCACTCTCCAGCTTATTAAAATCAAATTTTCTCACATTTCTTTATATATTTTATTATATTTTTCTTAGTGAGAAGGGTAAAGATGAGATGTTATGTCATGTGGCCTAATGTGCATTTATTGCAGGATTTAGAGCAATTCTGGCTAATCTAAGTGTAGGAACTTGAAGTAGACAACCAAGAGGGATTTTAGGAGATTAAATCTCCCTCCTTAACTCCTTAATCACTTGAAGATTCCTCCACTAGATCTCATCAACTCAGAGTTACAAGCAACCAAGCCCACCGAGGTCATTGGCAACCAAGCCAGTGATAGTTGAAGACAAGTTAATCTCGAGTTTGGGAGCCAAGCCTCCCTAATTTGAAGTAAGCTATTGGTAGATTCAATTGTATAAATAAGAAGGCCTAGGGCCTCATTAGCATTTGACTTTTTTGTTGTTGTAGCTAAGAGGCATTTTTGAGCTAAGACATTGTGACTGATTACTCTTATGTATTTTTGACATTTTGATGAGAATGAGAAGCATTTCGTTGATCCAACACCGAGTTGACTCAGAGGGTTGAATCGCTTGGGTTAGGGTCCAACCCTAGCATCAAAGGTTCCTATGTTTGTATATGCATGCTTAGATTACATTCATAGTTAGCTGCTGAAGTGAATTCTATTTTGTTTAATCTGCAAGTATATGGATGATTTCTTAGTTTGCTTCCATTTGTGGATAGATAGATCAGTGGTACAATAGTGAAAGTAAATACTTCAGAAAATCTTGTTGTAGTGGCCTCTACTTCATATCCCTTATGGGATCATGGTTTGAGAGTTCCATTCTCATCGCCAAAAAACAAATTTGTTGTTTGATCACTACATGATATAGGATTTCTTGTTGCATAGATCACTATTTATCAATTCTTTATAAGTACCTGCAATTTTAATTTTGGTTTCTTGAGTTTTCTATGGTTTAGGATCACTTCCATTCATAGAATTAGCCATTAGCTATTAATAACTCTGTTTTTCCTAAATTAAACTCATCTTTTCCATATATAAATGAAGTTGTGCATAAATGAAGAAAAGAATGAATGTTGTTGTAGGAGTTTCTGATTTACAGGGGGACCTCATCTCACTAGCCTCATCCAAGTCTTCTCCACCTACGCTGCCAAAGTCCACCAAACCCTAATCTGAATTTCTATTTTGTAGAAGAGTGGACATTTTCCTTGAACAAGTCCAACCATCTTGAAGACTTGGGTTGAGCCTTGGGTAGTGTGAACCTCCTCTTTGCCTTATTCTTCCATAAGACACCTTTCTCACATTTCATTCTACCTTTCCTACCTCCCTATAAGCTTTCGGCCAGTTTCCTATAGTAAAACAAGGCATCTTGTACTAGAACTAGGACATCTTGCAGTACTACAGGAAACCCTATAGTAGCCCGTTTTAAGCCCGAATTGAAAAGGAATGGTCATCCGAGCTTAGGCTAGGCCTCCACTTGTCTTCCATACTCTCAAAACAATTCTAGGCCTGTTTCCCCATACTTGTCTCCCCTGCCAAGGATCAAACTGGTTAAATTAGCTTTTACATTCATAAAATTGAAAATAAAAAAAGCTTTTATGTAATTTCTAGTTAGTACATACATGCAACTGTCACAGTAGTTTTAGGATAATTTCCATGCTTATTTAGTCCTGATAACTAGATGTTAGATGCAATGTTAAATTAGGTCTCCTTTACAAGCAATATGTGTAGATACTTAGCTAGATGATTTCATGTCACTTTCTAGCATTTTCCAATTCAACACTTTCATTTCCTAGAGTAGGCAACATTTCCTTTCTGCATTGAGAATAGTTTTCCGTTTGCTATTTGGTAGTCAGACTCCTTCTATTCAATAGAAGGTTGGTTTGAAAAAACCTAAGGGACTATCGCCCCAGTTGAAAAGTGACAAGAGCAGACCATTGCATATAATGTGTATACAACACTGTCACCCCCAAGTTTATACGAACCCCGGGTTGATGAAGTAAAGTTGGTATCCCTAGGAGTTACAACACCCTTGCTGCAATATTGGAGCTCATCATTTTTTGGCACCGTTGCCTGGGAGGTGTCTAAGTAGATGTGATTTTTGCTTTCCTTTTTGTTTTGCATCCAACCAATATTTTCAATCTTTGCTTTCTTTCCATTCTGCAAGTAGTTCCATTCAGCAAATAATTACAAATATTTGCTTTCTTTCCATTCTGCAAGTAGTTACATTCAGAAAATAGTTGCAAATCCTGCTTTCTTTCCATTCTGCAAGTAATTCTGAAAAACCCTAAAAAAAGAAAAAAAACAAATTCCTTTCATGCCTCGTAGGAGTAGAGAAAACTTAGGAAATTTTTTTTCCAAATATCTCCATCGCATCTAACAGCCAACCTTCTCTCTTCTTCGGTGGCTGTGAGCTAGAGGACCCATTAGGCAAACAACCAAGGATATTTGAAGAGCTTATTAGGGAAGAAGAAGAAGAGACCATTCCACCAACCTACACCATGGCTGAAAATAGAAATGGGATTGAAAACATAGAAGGAGCTGAAAACAGAGATGAGGGTGCTTTTCCGATCATAGAAGCTAATAGAGATGGTAGGATGAAAAACATAAGCCCCTCTGCCCTTCCTCACTTCCATGGCTTAACCTAAGAGGACCCATATACCTTTTTGTTTGAGTTTGATGTCATATGCATAACTTAATATTATACTTATGATGACCAGAAGTTGAAATTGTCCCATCCACCCTCAAAGATGTAGCCTTGTGCTGGTTCATGGGTTTACCTGGGGACAACATCACCACCTGGGCTCAAATGCAATAATGCTTCAACAATAAGTACAATTATTATTGAAGGTCCAAAGATACCAAAGAGAAAATTTTTAGAATGACCTTGGGACATGATGAGTCTTTGGAAGATTATGAGGAAAGGTTCCAGCTCAGCTACAAAAGGGCTAGATGTACCCTCGACCCTGAATCACTTAAGCTAGTCCTTCTTATAGGGATCAAGGAATATCTCCTAGAAACCCTAAACATGCTGTCAGGAGGGGACATCTATTAGTTACCCTATGATGATATCAAGACAATTTTAAAAATTCATTCTAGGGCAACTAGAAAGAAGGTTAGAGCTAGTCAAGCTTTGGCCTATTCATCCTCCTCCAACACATCCATCAGAAGTGAAATTGGGAACATGTTGGAAGACTTCAAGAGTGAAATTATGCATACCCTTTCTTTGAAAATGGACACCATGCAGATCAAGAGGAAGCAGAAAGAAACTTAGCTGTATTTTTACCTAAATGCACTAGAAGGAACCCTAGAAATGAATGTCCATTGAATATTATAGAGATCTGCTTGGTCTGTGAGGAGAAACACTCCAAAGAAAAGTTCCGTTCTCTGCTTGGATTGAAAGCTGTGTATTAAGGAATTGAAGGGGTGACTGAACAACTCTACTATATCAACCAAAGAAGGGTTCAATGACCTCGACCATACCAACAAGGCATGCAAGGGACACCCTATTCATATTACAACCCTAACCAGAATGCATCCATTCCCCCTTGGTGCCCTCCTACTCATCCTTCATGGTCCACACCTTCTCCATGGTCTTTTTCACCTCAATACCATTCCCAACCTTCCAATCAATCATTTCAGCCATATGCTCCTCCACAACCTCAGTGGAATACACCATCCCAGGGGTGGAGGCCCCCATACAACTAATCTCCAGCCTTACTGCCTCCACCTCCATCTCAACCACAACTCCTTCACCCTGCTCCACCTAAGAAACCTCATACGCCTGCTCAACCAAATCCGAACTCGAATAACAGACATACACAACAAGTTTATAGTGGGGAAACACCTTACCCTACCTATGCTATGGAAATTCAAGAAATCAACCTTAGGCCTGGAAGAGTGCTTCCAGATAATCAACCTCCATCTCCACTTGAGGAGCTTGAAGAGGAAAAGGAGGAGAATGTTCCTCAAGCCAATCCACCTCATTTTCGTGAGAGATTAATCCATCTTATCTAGCACACCCTAGAAGAGACTGAACTTCCGGGTGAATTGAAAAACTTGCGTGTTAAAATCATGCTCCTCCAAACTATCAAGGATGTCCCCATCTACAAAAAGTTAATAAAGGAGAGATGCTTCAAACATCCTGGGAGGCAAAAGAAAGACACCCCTACCATTAATGCCATTTGACAATTGTCTGACTTAATGTTGGGGCGAGTGATTTGCTTGAAGTATCTAGATCCCAGAAGTCATGTGGTAGATGTGCATATCGATGGTATCATTGTCCCCTATACCTTGATCGATCTTGGGGCTACCATAAATTTGATGAATAAGGAGACTATGCTTAAATTGAATCTTCAAGGATCATTAAGGAAGACCACAACAGTCTTGCAGCTTGCAGACATGTCCACAGTAGCTCCTGAGGAGTTATTGAGGATGTGATGGTCTCCATTGATTCCTAGGACTACTCTGCTGACTTCTTAGTTATCCAACCTACGACCAAGTTCAATGGTTATCCTCTCATCCTTGGAAGGCCATGGTTAGCCCTGCTGATGCTTACATAAGTTGCAGGGCTGGGAATATGACCATTAAAACTAGGCATTTGTCCAAACAATTGGCCTTGCACCCTACTACTCAACCATATCTAGAGAATGACTTACCTTATTGTTAGAAGAGGAGGAGGAAGATGAAGTCTACTCTTCCCCAATCTGTACCCTAGATGCTACTATAGGAGGGAGGAAACCTGATGAAGATGGCCTAATTGAGAAAATCCTCTAGAATCAGCCCCCCAACACCATGTCTCTTGAAGAGTTAGTAAAGAAAGCTAAAGATAACACTTGGATTGATTTGTGCCTAGCTAAATCAAGTCCTACTCATGTCAAGATGACTGAATTTGGTCCAGAAATAACATTGAATATCAACCCCTCTCTCTCTCCACATTAGGAAGAGGAGTTATGTGACATGCTAAGAAAGCATCTGGATGCCTTTTCCTGGAGTTATAAGGAAATGAAGGGAGTGCACCCTTCGATGTGTACTCACCACATTTACATCAAGGAAGGCTGCAAGCCAATGCACCAACCTTAGAGGATAGTGAACCCAACCCTCAAGGATATAGTCAAAGAAGAATTGCAGAAGTTGTTGGATGCAAGGTTCATTTACCCCATCTCAGATAGTGAGTGGGTGTCTTCTCTGGTTCTGGTTCCAAAGAAAAATTGTAAGTGGAGGATCTATGTGGACTACAGAGAGTTAAACAAAGCGACAAAAAGGACCATTTCCCTCTACCTTTCATTGACCAAGGATTAGATGGTTTGGCATGAAAGAAGTTCTTATCTTTCATAGATGGATTCAATGGTTACAATTAGATCGAGATCAATCCAGAGGACAAATATAAAACCACATTCACCTGTTCCTTGGGTACCTTTTCTTATAGGGTCCTTCCTTTTGGATTATGCAATTCCCCTGCCACTTTTTAGAGGGCAGTCCTGAGCATCTTTGCAGAGCTAGTCCATGAATTTGTGGAAATTAATATGGATGATTTCACTCCCTATGGGTGTGTTTTCCTGGAGGATCTCTCTAACTTGGGAAAAATATTAAACAAATTCATTGAAATGAACTTATCCCTTAGTCTTGAGAAGTGCGAGTTCTTGATGACTACAGGCACTGTTCCTTGTCACTCAATATCCCAAGAAGGACTGCAAGTGGACCCAAATAAAATTTCTATCATAAAGAGGGTCCCTACTCCTCAGAAGTAAAGGGATGTTAGAAGTTTCTTGAGCTTATATGGATACTATAGGAGATTCATAAAGGACTTCAACAAAGTATCCTTACCTTTGTTTGGACTATTGGCCAAGGACTCCAAATTTTCATGGTCAGAAAACTTCCAATAGGCCCTAGAAACCCTAAAGGACAAGTTGACTACTGCACCTATACTGCGAGGCCCAAATTGGGCTTTTCCTTTCCACATCCATGCTGATGCCACTGAGAAAGCTATAGCAGTAGCTCTAGGCTAGATAGATGACAATTTACCTTATGCCATTTACTTCATCAACAAAAATCTGTCCAAGGCTGAATTAAACTATACTATGAATGAAAAAGAGCTCCTAGATGTTGTCCATTCCTTGAATAAATTTAGACATTACATCATTGGTTACCAGACCTTTGTACATACTGACCATGCTGCTATTAAATATTTGATGAACAAGATTGATGTGAATGCTCGAATTATTAGATGGTTGCTTTTGTTACAACAGTTTGATTTAACTATCATTGATGATCAAATTGGATTTGCCTGCAGGTGAGGAGGGAATGGTTGATGATCAACTGCCAGGTGAGAATTTATTCACTATTTCAATTCTCTCTCCATGGTTTTCTTACATAGCCAACTACTTGGTGGCTACACAATTCCCTCCAAATCTGTCCTCCAAGGAAAAGAGTAGAATTATAAGAAAAAGTGCACTATTCACTTGGATTGGGGATAATCTCTTCAAGCTAGGCCAAGATCAAATTATGAGAATATGTATTATGGAGGAGGAAGATTTTGACATCCTTCTATCCTATCATGATGGGCCTTCTAGAGGTTACTTTGCAGCTAAGAGGACAACCTTCAAGGTACTACAAGCTAGCTACTACTGGCCCACTCTCCACCAAGATGCAAGAATATATACCATTCGATGTGACCGGTACCAAATAATGGGGAAACCTACTCCCAGGGATGAAATTACTTTGCAACCTTAAGTGAATCTTGAGCCATTTGACAAGTGGGGCATGGATTTCATTGGGCCCATTGATCCACCATCAGGGAAGAAAAAGTACATAATTGTGTGCATTGATTACTTGACAAAGTGGGCTGAAACCAAGGTTGTCAAGGTAGCAACATAAGAGAAAGTGGTTGAGTTCTTAAGGGAGAATGTGTTTTACAAGTTTGGGTACCCTAGAGAGCTAGTCAATGATCAGATTGCTCAACTCACCTCACACCTGATTGAGAAACTGTTGAGCCAACATAATATCAAGCACAGGAAGTCAACTTCTTACCATCCTTAGGCCAATGGACAAGTAGAGATTACTAACAGAGCATTGGAAATCATTCTCACAAAGGTGGTGAGAAGCAGCAGGAAAGATTGGGCTGACAGACTAGTGGAGGCCACTTGGGCCTATAATACAACTTGGAAGACAACCACTGGCTTCACCCCTTATGATTTGGTCTATGGGAAGAAGGCTCTGCTCTCCATTGAGTTTGAGTACAACACTTTGAGAATGGCAACACAATTGGATTTGGATGTTACAAGGGCACAACAAGAGAGGCTGCTCCAATTTAGTGGGCTAGATGAATTCAGAATGCAAGCCCTCCTACACACAGAGGTGACTAAGTACACAGAAAGGTTTGGCATACCAAAATCATCAAAGACAAAGTTTTTCAAGAGGGTGATTGGGCTTTTCTATATGACTCTAGGTTCAAGGATTTCAAAGGAAAATTGATGACCAGATGGCTGGGCCCATATGTGATAGAAAAGTGCCATGACAATGGGGTTGTTCAAATAAGAACCATTGATGAATAAGGTATCCCCTTGCTTGTCAATGGGTACATATTGAAAGCCTACAAAATACCTCTGTCAAAGGAAGAGTTTGTCAGTACTATCAGTAAGGAAGTGAATGTGATTGGAAGTGTCTCGGCTTCCAACTCACCGAATTCTTGAAGACTATTTTATTTTTGAAAAAAAATGAAAAAAGAGAAAAAAAAACAATAAGGGACCTAGGTGAAAACCTCCATGAGGCACCTGAGGCCAAATTTTGGGTTGAAAACCTCCTTGAGGTAGCCCAAGAGTGAAAAAAGGAAAATAAAAGATCCCTGGGTGAAAACCTCCCTTGAGGTGCCTAGGGCAGGAAAATAGGTTGAAAACATCCTTTGAGGTGACTTGTGTATCTTTCAAAAAAAAAGGAAGAAGGAAAAAATAAAAAATAAAAATGCTATGACAGGGACCTCAAGCTTGCCCACTAATAAAATTTTGTGATTTTTTCAGGTTTTCAAGGCAACAAATGACACCAAGTTCATAGGGAAGGAAGCCAAGAAACAACCCATTATTCATTTATTCACTTCATACCTTCCATGCCCACGATGTCTCCAACATCCATTCTCATCTCCAAGCATCAAAAAGCAATTTGTAGGCAATTTTTTGACTTCTACAGGGTTTCCTGTAGTTACTATAGGAATTTCCTGTAGTACTACAAGATGTCCGAAAACTCTATAGGAATGGAATTCCGGTTGAGAAATCATGATGTAGGCCTATTTTGGGTTGAAATAGGAGACCATTGAAATCACCACATCTCACCCAAAACCAACTCATGACTATGCCATCCTTTGTAACAATGTAAACTTTGAAACGGGAACTATAAACTCAAAACGGGAACTCTGGCCAAAAAACCCCAAAAAAACATCAAAAACAGTGCTAAAAACGAAAAGTGTGTATACTGGAACGATGTTTTTTTTTTTTAGGTGTCAATTTTGAACGTGTTTTAAAAATGGCAGTGACTACGAAATTTACTACGAAATTTTCGTGCAAAATATAGCTTCAAAACGAAAGTGATGATACTGGAATAATGATTTTTTTTTTAGGGTCAATTTTCAAACTTTTTAAAAAATGCTAATAAAACCAATTTTTTATGTCTCAAACAAAGTTAATTTTTAAGGAAAAAACACATTAATGTTTCTGGTAGAATATCATTTTTCTTTCCTAAGTATAAATTTAACATGTTTTCAACCACACCATGCTAGATACAAAAGAAATTGAAATTTTTTCAACTATAAAATTAAAAAACCATGACATTATGAACAAATTATATCACTGAATGAAATCAAAAGTCTTTATTTGTATACTGAATAAAACATACATTATATCTCTAATTTGATATTGCATTGTAGATTTTAAACAATAAAATTTATCATACTTAAGATATAATCCAACAACATAAAAATGCTTCATAACTTCTCATTTAACAACATATGGAAAACATTAATTTTATTTGAAGATATCATGCATACATCAGTTATATAATCTGTCTTAAACAATTATTCAAAATCACTCATATTTTCTTGCACACCATCACAATTCACATCTTCAGATGAGTGATTGGATGCTGACGAAGATGTTCCATATTCTTCTCTTTCATCAACTAGTGCCCCATTTGAGTCCACATGCATGCCCAACATTCCAGGTTTCAAAAGTCTTCTAGATCTACGACTGGTTTCAGCAGACTCCCATGTCAACACTATTCCTTCTGGTAACAACCTTTTCAGAATCTCTGTCGTCTTGAAGCGAAGAGTTCCTCTCTTTGTTAAATTGAAGTCATAAACAAGTATGTCAACATCCTCCAATTGTAATATGTCTGTGCGGCGGCGATTAATATTTGTACCCTTTCTTTTTCTTTTTCCACCATTTTTTTTGTCAACTACCATCTCTGGCTTATACACACCATTTAATGGGTGTGTATTTGTGGCATACCAATGTACTTCAACACTTGTAACATCCTCATTTTTTGTAAAGACCTTTATAACTTTAGCAACCCAAAATGGATAGCCTTTGGGATCTCCATCTGCTAGCACTACAATCATGCAACCCTCCTTAATATCATGTACTGAACCCCTATAAAGGTCTTCCATGGTTTCGCATTGTGCACGAGATCTTCTGGAACCAATATACATCTCTCTTTCCATTGCCTGTGAAGAATTAATAATACCTTGAGTTTGTTGCTGTTCAACAATGTTTACTTCCTCTTGTTCATTCGACACATTTTGTGGCCAAATAAATGGATTTTTCAAAGGTATATCTTCATTGGTTGTTGTTGAAATGATATCACTTTGATTATTGAAAAATGACTCCCACCAAACTGAATCAGCAATGTCAAAGTACTCATATGTATATCTAATACATTTTTTAATTTCTTCTAGGCAATCAGAATAATTTATATGTCTATTCTGTCTGCGTGCATTATGAACTTCACCAAATGATTGTAATAACAATATTTTTGATGCAAATATTGGACGATATGGAATGAACTTCAAAAATTGCAAACCTGATGACGGTGCCCATTCTGTAGTAGTTGAAAACTTCTTGCCCCATATTAGTGTTTTCCCATCAATTTTTTTTATACGAAATTGATGTTGGAAGCTAATATCATTAAGTTGTTCAATGCATTTCCCCTCACCATATGATCCTAGAATAAACCTTCGCATGTCAACAGTTTCTTCCAACACTTCAAAAGCAGGCTCTGGCATGTATGATTTCTTAATACATTCAATTAGTGATGGCAAGCTCCCAACTTCCTTCCTCCTCAATGTGACTGAAAAACGACTGAACATCTGATCAATATGGTCATGAGTGTGCCCAACAAGAAGGAAACCAACCTTTACCTTCTGAAAAATTCTCAATTCAACAAGCATGTTCAGATACCCAAAAACAACCTGATTTTTTTTTTCACGGCAAGTGTTGTCCAATTGTAGATACAAAACTTCAGGAAGATTACCAGACCAATGAGAAATCACATCATGAATTATGGTTATGGTCAGATTTGCATCATTATGAATATTTGGAGCTGTGAAGTACACCCTTGGCAACATTTTCCCATTGAAGACCATACAACCGACCAAGTGAAACTGAATAAAATTTTCCTCTTGTAGATTTTTGGGTGTGCGAACAAAATGTGGTAAAAGTGTTTTCTTCTGGTCCATACCATCAATTATCAAACCCAAATATTTATTTGGATTATCATAACACTTCTTTTGATGCTTGTACAACTTCTTCCTTTCATTTGTTTGTTGTTCGCGATGCTCCTGAAGTTCTCTGACAATTAAATTTACACAACATAAAAGAAATTCATTAAGAAATATGTTTTCATAGTTGATGACTATACAATTTTAAAAGTAAAAGTTATGAACACTTACCTCTTTTTGAGCCTTCACATTTGTCCCTTTTTGATTTAAGAGAAGCACATGTACTGCAAATCCCCATCCTTGTCTTCTTAGGAATACAAACATTATTGAATTCTTTCTTCCATATCTTCACAAAATATTGATATGTAATAAATTGGCCCTATCCCTCAGCACTTTCTGCATATTCTTTGTATAAGTTGTAGATTTCTCGTCTTGAAAAATTATCTAGAATATGTATTGTCTCTCTATTTGGCATACACTCTCCATGCTTTGAAAAGAAATCTTTCATCCATGACATTGCAGTATTTGATAATGGCCCAAACTATCTTTTATAACGTACTTCTGAATAAAATGTGGGATCCTTTTCCAAATTTTCTTGAATTCTCGAGAGACGAAAATTCCCAATTGAATGAAACATTTTGAAAGCTTTTCTACACAATAATAAATTCCTAATATGATAATCATAACCTGACAATGTAGATTGCATGCAACCAACTAAATATGAGTTTTGCATGCTTTTATTCATTGACAAATATCTCTTCCTGCTTTCTAATGCAAATGTGAAATCCATACGTTTCAAGCAATTTTTTTGGCAACATTCACTTGAAATGAGAGCGCTGATAGAACTTCTTCTCGTCAGATATTCTTCTCTACCCCTTGTATAAATAGAATAGTTTGCATTGATACGAAAAGGTCTGCTCCTACTCCTCGATACAATATTTCTTGGCAACATCTCCATCATTGGATCATCATTTTGATAAGGATTTTCATCATCATTAAGAGGAATGTTATCCACACTATGATCAGCTCTGATTTTCAAATTTTGACTGAGAGGATACCCTTCATCTTCCCCTTCTTCAGTGCTACTGTCATAGTCCTTAGAATTCAGACTAAATGGAAAATCTGACTCGATGTTTAATGGATATTATTCCTCATGTACATTGTCAGTGCTACTCTCATAGTCCATAGAATTAGGACTACGTTGAAAATGTGGCTGTTTACTTATTGAAGATGCTACATCCTGTCCTTTGTCACTGCTACCTTTATACTGATTAGAATTAGGACTAACTGCATCATCCTGTTCTTCATCACTGCTGCTCTCATAGTCCTTAGAATCAGGACTAAGAGGACATTGTGATACTCCAATCTTTTGAAAATCATCATCCCGCGCTTCATCACTGCTGCTCTCATAGTCCTTAGAATCAGGACTAAGAGGACATTGTGATACTCCAATCTTTTGAAAATCATCATCCCGCGCTTCATCACTGCTGCTCTCATAGTCCTTCAAATCAGGACTAAGAGGACATTGTGATACTCCAATCTTTTGAAAATCATCATCCCGTGCTTCATCACTGCTGCTCTCATAGTCCTTAGAATCAGGACTAAGAGGACATTGTGATACTCCAATCTTTTGAAAATCATCATCCCGCGCTTCATCACCGCTGCTCTCATAGTCCTTAGAATTAGGACTAACTGGACACTTTGACACTCCATTCTTTTGAAATTCATTATCACACTCATCATCACTGCTGCTCTCATAGTCCTTAGAATTAGGACTAAGTGGACACTTGACACTCCATTTTTTTGAAATTCATTATCACACTTTTCATCACTACTGCTCTCATAGTCCTTAGAATTAGGACTAAGTGGACACCGTGACACTCCATTATTTTGAAATTCGCCATCATGCACGTCAAAACTGCTGCTCTCATAGTCTTCAGAATTAGGACTAAGTGGACACCGTGACCCTCCATTCTTTTGAACTTTACCATCATACTCTTCAAAACTGCTACTCTCATAGTCCTCAGAATTAGGACTAAGTGGACATCGTGACACTCCATTCTTTTGAACTTCACCATCATGCTCTTCATCACCGCTGCTTTCATAGTCCTTAGAATTTGGACTAAGTGGAATCTGTGACTCTTTATTAATTTGAAATTCTCCATCCCCTCTTTCATCAGTGCTGCTCTCGTAGTCTTGAGAATCAGGACTAAGTGGAAGAATTGACTTTCTATTCATAGTGGAAGAATTCCCACTATATTCATCAATATGAATAGAGTTGTTACGCGATGAAGATGTTGATGGTGTATAAATCGAAACTTCACCATCAGAACAATCCATCCCTTTCAAATATAAGATGTTGAATGATACAAATGGAGTCTCCTAAGAATATTATATAGCTTAAAGAATGAAATATTCCCTCCAAAATTATTCCCTCCAAAAATTTTCGCGAAAATATTTCCCTCCAAAAGTTTTCGCGAAAATATTTCCCTCCAAAAGTTTTCGCGAAAATATTTCCCTCCAAAAGTTTGTTAGATTTATTTACCTTCATTATTTTATTCTACAATTCATTGAAAAATGTAAACTAATTTTTTTTATGAAATCAATCACTGAAATTCAAATTGTAAACTACAACTTCTATATTAATTATTCTAATAGTTAAAGTATATAATATTTACTAAACAACTAATTTTTTTTTTTTAAATTTTTATAATATATTCTAAAACAAATTAATCCCACATTCAATCCATTGTAAAATAACTCTACAATATTCGCTCTATAATAATTTAAAACAAATTATCCCACATTAATCGTACAGAAAAACATCTTCGTAATTTCACTTATATATTAAATTTTGTTATCACTATTACTTACCTCACATCCAGGTTTTCTGAAGTTCGTTGAAAGACTTGTGAATTTGTGGAGCAGCTATATTGCTATCAACAAC
This sequence comes from Pinus tabuliformis, assembly GCA_031772625.1. Taxonomy (NCBI): domain Eukaryota; kingdom Viridiplantae; phylum Streptophyta; class Pinopsida; order Pinales; family Pinaceae; genus Pinus; species Pinus tabuliformis. The sequence continues at coordinate 329,565,866 of CM062820.1, forward strand.
ATATTCAACGAAGAATTATCGCAATTGAAAGGTAAGTTCAATTTTTTTTTCAAAATTTTCATATTAAATTAATTTAACGAAGAAGATTTTTTTTTTTAAATTAATAATTTTTCCAAGCCAAAATAACAATTATGTCAATCGTGAACATGGTGGGCCCAATCAAACTCAATCACCCAATAACCATGGGTAGGCCGTCGTCGTGCCCCCTTCCCCCAACCCATTACCGATCTTTCCCCTTCACCCATGCCCTCTTCCCCCTTCTACCCTACCCATGCGCCAGCCCTTGCCACCCCCAACTCACCCACCCATGCACCCTTTCCCCAACTCTTCCTTCCCTACCCCACAACTCTCCTCCCCATAATCCCACCCCCTAACTCCCATTCCCCTCCAATCTCAACTCCACCCCCCCTTCCTTAACGCCGGCCCCACCCCCTAACTCCTTCCCCCTCTGTTTCCTTCCCCGTGCCCCCTCTCCCTCCACCCCCTTCTGCCTCCCCCCACCCGCACCCTACCCCCCCACCTTCTGCCCCTACCCCTACCCCCCCCCCCATTCCCCCCCCTACAACCTAACCCCTACCCTTACCCTCCCCCCACCCCCTACACCCTTCCTGCGCCCCGCCCCCACCCCCTAACTCCTTCCCCCTCTATTTCCTTCCCCGTGCCCCCTCTCCCTCCACCCCCTTCTGCCCCCTCCCCACCCGCACCCTACCCCCCCCCTTCTGCCCCTACCCCTACCCCTACCCCCCCCCCCCCCACCCCCTAACCCCTACCCTTACCCTCCCCCCACCCCCTACACCCTACCCGCGCCCCCCACCCCCTCACCCTTACCCCCCCCCATCCCCTACCCTTACCCATCCCCACCCCTACACCCTACCCGCGCCCTACCCCCCCCCCCCCCCCCCTCACCCTTACCCATCCCCCCCCTACCCCCTACCCGCGCCCTACCCTTACCCCCCCCCATCCCCCTACCCCCCCTACCCACGCCCTACCCCCCCCATCACCCCTACCCCCTACCCCTACCCCCCCCATTCCCTCCCGCCCCCTCCCCACCGAGCCCACCCCTCCCCCTCCCCGGCCCCTCCCCTCCCCCACCCACCCCGCCCACCCCTCCCCCTCCCCCGCCCCCTCCGCCCACCCCGCCCACCCCTCCCCCTCCCTCGGCCCCTCCCCCTCCCCCGCCCCCTCCCCGGCCCCTTCGCCCACCCCGCCCACCCCTCCTCGGCCCCTCCGCCCACCCCGCCCACCCCTCCCCCTCCCTCGCCCCCTCCCCAACCCCTCCTCCCACCCTGCCCCCTCCCCGGTCCCCTCCGCCCGCGCAGTGCCACCCCCGGGCCGCCCCGCCCCGCCCGACTGGCGGTCGGTCGGGCGGGGCGGGGCGGCCCGATGGTGGCACTGCGTGGGCGGAGGGGGCGGGGTGGGCGGAGGGGTCGGGGAGGGGGCGGGGAGGGGGAGGGGTGGGCGGAGGGGCCGGGGAGGGGGCGGGGGAGGGGGAGGGGTGGGAGCGGTGGGCGGAGGGGCCGGGGAGGGGTGGGGGAGGGGGCGGGGTGGGCCGGGTAGGGGGCGGAGGGTGTGCGGGGTGGGGAGGGGGATGGCGGGGGGGCAAGTTTAGGGGGTGGGGGGGTAAGGGTAGGGGGGGGGGGGGGGGGGGGGTAGTGGGGTGGGGGGGTAAGGGTAGGGCGCGGGTAGGGGGTGGGGATGGGGGGCGTAAGGGTAGGGGGGGGGGTAGAGGGGTAGGGCGCGGGTAGGGTGTAGGGGGGGGGGGTAGGGGCAGAAGGGGGTGGGTAGGGGGATTGGGGGAGGGTCGGGGTAATTGGGGGGGGGTAGGGGAAGGGGTAGGGTGCGGGGATTGGGGGGGGGGGGGATGGGGTAGGGCATGGGGGTAGGGGTGGGCGGGGGGTTGGGGGGGGGGGCGCGCGCTGTGGGGAGCGGTGGGCGCAGTGGGGAGGGGTGGCCGCGGGGAGGTGTTGGGGGGTGTAGGGGGTTTGGGGGGATGGGGGGCGGGGGATGGGGGGGGAGGGGGTTTTGGGGGCGGGGGGCGAGGGGGGATGGGGCGCGGGAGTGTGGGGGGACGGTAGGGGGTAGGGTGAGGGAAGGGGAGGGGGGGAAGCTTAGGGGGTTGTGGGGGGCGCGTGGGTAGGGGCTCGCCCATACTTGCCTAAATGTCTACTTAGCCTCATTATCCCTCACCTGACCTCCCGCTCGCCCATCGACTCGCCTGCCCGTTAGAGGTGGCTGGGCAATTCTGATTATACAAATAAAAAATTTATGGTATATTTTTGTTATTAATTTAAGTTAATATGTTTTTTTATTTACTAATTTATGTGTTTTTTTTAGGAAAATGGCATCAAGGAAAATTTCTGTGAATCTTTCTGGACCAAAGAGTCTTAAAGGTGTATCTTCAAAAAACATTGGTGAACGAACTCCACCTGAGCTCATGCCTACAAATATTTCAAGTGCTTCAAGTGATAAGAAGCTAATCTCAGATTGGAAAAGTTCAAAAGAGGTGAAATTTCCATCAAGAGTCTGGTATGTGAAAGAAAGAGAGAGCACAACTGTGAATATATATCTATACATTGATATACCCATAATAATGAAAATTTGGAGGTGATGGGAAGAGTCATAGATATGTGTTCGGTACCAAACACTGAAGTTGTTTACGTACTTACAAAAGCTCCCAAGTCACATGAAAGGATTAAATACCGACTATCATATTCATTATATGACACGAGAGAGGTATCTACAAAGTTGTGTAAACAAATCGTAAATGAGATGACACAAAACATCGTAAGTATTGTTATTTGTATTTTTATTTTGCGTTTTGAAAGTGTCTCGCTATATTTTTTTAACTTTGTTTATATTAACATATGATATTTTGTTTGGCAGAATTTTGTTGAAAGCTGTTCAATTAGGTTGGGAGGCATTCATTTCATAGAGCATGATATCATGAAAGTTGTCAGCCATTTTTACTCAATGTCAGAAGAAGATATGGAAAACATGGAAAATGTAGTAATTGATGATGCTACAAAACTACATCCAAAGAATCAGAAAAAAAGGCCTCTGGTGGATAAATCTAGCAAGGGTAAACAAGTTACTTTTGAGGACGATGAAGTTGAAATTGATAATGAAGCATATGTTGCCATTATTGAAGATGACATTGGAACTGAGGAAGGTCGTAAAAGACCAAAAGTAACAATGCCCAAGAATAGATCTCTTGAGAATGTTATGACGAAAAAAAGTAGAGTTGAAGATCTTGAAGTAGTCATTACCAGCAGTCAAGAACCTAGTGAAACTTCAAAATAAAGCAGAGAAATCATTACACCAGGAGCTGATTTAGATGATGGCATAATCAAAACAAAACAAAATGCCATTCAACAGAATTTGACAAAGAGAAACTTAATTGATGGTGGTTGTACATTTCAGTTAAATGTCAGACAAATCTATAAGGCAAGTGAAGGACAATGCCAATATCAAGTCAGAAAGCCACATCATCTGCATGTTCACAACTTGAAGACATTGATGAGGTACAATCCATATGCTCATGTGGTTAGTTATGTGCTTCTTGTTGATCCACTTCAAGTTCCCAACAAAGAAGCATTTGATAAGTCAAAATGTTTTGAATACAATTATTATGTGCTTGGGGGGAACCATTCTGTTGAAGCTCAAAGAAAATTGATGGAGGAATATCCTAATAACCCACGTTTTGAAACAATGAAATGTATCATTTATGCTGGTTTAAATGAAACAGAAACAAAGTTAGTGGCATGGGATCAGAATTCAGATAATGAATATAGGATGTCTATGACTTTGATCCAAAAGGTTAGATTTATTCATAGTGAATTCCTAAAAAAATGTGGTGGGGATAAGATAAATATTACTACAGATTTCCGAAAGGAATGTTGTATGGAAATAGGCTATCAAATTGAAGAGAAAACCAATTCAAAAGGTGGAAAAGACAGCAGATATAGCGATTTATTCAGAGGTGTTGATAACATTTTCCAATTGGCATTTAGAACTGGAGATATTTGGAATTTGATTGATGACATTTTTAGCATGTGGGAAGACATTGGCATTAAAAACCAGAGGGTCAAAAAGTCTAAGCCATTGATATGTAGCAACAATAAATCAACTCCTGAACCGAAGCAACTTCCAGACGATATGACCATCACGCCTTGGAGGGCGATGCAAGGAGTGAAAGATGAAAAAATTGTCAAAACAATATTATCTCGTGTGAGGTCAGGGGAATTATCATTGGAAGAAATGTCTGAAGAATTTCAAAAGTAAGTTTGCTGAATTATTTTTACTTATTTCCAGGATTATAGTTATCTTTTAAATAAAACATGTTGTTATTGGTAGTATTTGTTATACATATCATTATATTAACTTTTTCTTACTTTATCTATGCAGTCACAAAGTTTACATGAAAATTCAGGAACAAATGGTTAAATTGTTGAATGAAGATAGTTGGGATGATGTTGTACACAACTATCCAGATTCAAGTTCTACATCAACATTAAAAGCTTTTTATCTTGCATTTAAAAAGGTAACTTGATTTATACATTCAGTTTTAATCATCTATGTATTATTTTTAATTTAAAACTTACACATACATTTGTTTGTTTGGTAAAAGATGAGGAAAGAAGATAATGGAGCACCAGACAGTTTCAAGACTTTTATTGAAAAAATAAAGATTGAAAGACTGAGAAAGCAACGTATTAAGAATGTTGAACTTGATCCAACTCTTAATCATTTCATTTTGAATAGGCTAGACACTATTCAATATCAAGTAATACAAGGCGACTGTGAAGACATTGCTAAACTCGTACCAAAAAGGGATTATGCCCTGGTTATTGCAGATATTCCCCATGGTTTCAATATTCCAAACATTTACTATGATAGTGACCCTTATACTTATCAAGCTTTTAATAAAGTGGTGGCGGGATTTATGGAAGTGACGTCATCACCATTATGGAGATTTGTGACATTTCATTCAGACACACAATTGGCAATGGTATTGTCAAGCTTCAAGGGGAAAACAAATTCAAGGATGCAGCTTACATGGTAAGATGTTTAAAGGTATATTTGATTAATGTTGAAAAATTCATTTATGTACAAGTTAATTGAACTTTTACTATTTTATGTTACAGGCAAAAGTCAAATCTTCTTAACAATGAAGATCAACAATTTATAAATGACTGTGAGTTCATTCATATTGATAGTTGGGCAAAAGATGATAGACATATGTCTATGATTTTTAATCGGGTGGACATAAAGAGTCATAGCCAAATACTGACTTATGATGCTGTTGTGAGAAAACTAACATATGAAGATAAAGAAACGAAAGGAGAGATAGTTAACATTTATCAGAAACCACAATTATTGATTAACTATCTTATAGACATATGTTCAAATGAAGGAGATTGGGTTCTGGATTTATTTTCTGGCTCAGGTAGGTTTTGCCACATGTAATTGAATTTCAATATGTTCTTTTTTTTAATTAGTATGTCATTGTACTAATTTACTTCATTATTTTTTTGTGCTTGATAATTAGGTACAACATTAGCATGCTGCCTTCAAAAAGGAAGAAATTGCATTGCAATTGAGAAAGATCCATTACAATGCAATTTCATTCAGCAAAGAATTAATGCTCTTCAATTTCTTCCAGATGCAATGCAAGAAATTGGGTTGAAGAAATGGGAATTTAGTGAATCACGTGTGGCAAAAAAGGCAAAGGAACCCCAACCACCATTACATGGAATGTTTGGAAAGACATATATTGAGAGATTTGCAGACATCAAAGACCCATTAGAAGAGGAAATTGCGCAAAAGGAAGCAGAAAATATTGTGGAAGATGACAATGATGAAACTCTAGAGGACGAAGAGTTTGGATTACGTGACATTGTTGATTAAATTTAAGTTATACTTGGAAATCAAGCTTTGCAATGTTTTGACTCTGACATTTCATGAAAAGAATAATCAATGAATTAAAGTTGTTATGTGTTCAATATTTGTAATTTGTGATTTTCGCATTGATTTTTAAGTTAATTATTATTTTTTGAAAAAAAAGTTGTTATTATTATTTTTTTGACATGAAATTCATAAAAAAAACTATTATTTGACCATTTTTAGTTAATATTTTTGTATAAAAATTGTGATTTTGACATGTTAATTCTAGCAAAAAATTATCAAAACGTTTAGTTTTTATGTTATATTTATGTTAAAAATGGTTATTTTTATGTCCATTGTTAAAAAATGTTGTTTTTTAGAAACAATTATTTCATGTGGATTGAAAAATTAATTAAGGATGTATAAATATGTAGATTATCTAAAATTCAAACTATCGACTTTCTAATTTAAAAACGCAAAACAATAAAAACCCCACTAAAAAAAAAAAAAATTAAGATAGAGAACAAGAAAATATGAATAAAATGACCACTTCAAAAACTATCAAATTTAGAAAATAATTTTTTACATTTCACACACTAAAAAATTTAAAGTCAAAAAATAGGTCTTTTAAAAAAAGGGTGTGATGCAGAATACTCACTTTTTAAAATCAGCATGAAAATCACTACCATTCTAAAACTTAATGCACATGAAAAAAATTAAAGTTCCAAAAACCATGTTCTAAAAAAAACATGTGTATTCTGCATCACCACTTTTGAAAATCGGGTCATTTTTTTGCTATCTCTACGAAACGGGTAACAGTATCAGTTCCCGTTTCAAAGTTTACATTGTTTTGTGTCCATAAAACAAAAAACCACTAAAAAAGAAAGATATATATACAAAAAAAGAAAAAAAAAGGAAAACACAGAAAAGTCCAAGGGCCATACCATCAGTGGCCTACTTCACCTACCACTCCATCTCCACCATTTCCACCCCTTCCACTACTACCTCACCACCTATTCCTCCTCCAAGAAAAAAAAACAAAAGAATTAAGAAAGAGGCAGCTATAGGATTTCCTATATTTCCACAAGAAACCATGTAGCAACCTATGTTATGACAACATCAATCTCCATGCTCCTCCTTCAACATCCATGAAGAGAAAGAGTATCAAAACCCCTGCAGGCACTATGACACCTATCTAGATCTTAGCAGCAGCAGAAGAGGCTAACACCTGCACACCACAACAAATAAGACAAACATATCAGCTGGGTGAAATCAACAAAACAAGAGAAAAGGAAAACATGTCCCTGAACAAGAAGAAGCACAACAGAGCCACTCTCTAGTATGCATTGACAAAGTGAAGGAAACCACAGGTATGGAACCTCATCCACCCTCTTTCCTAAGTATGAATATGATAAAAGTTTAGGAATATGAAAAATTCATTTTTATAAGCTGAAGGTAGCCAGTTAACTTGGCCACCCTTAGCCTGAAAACAAAAAGTAAAGTCCTAGTGAGCAGGCTATGTGTCAAGATCACATCAAAGAAAATAAGTTGGAAAGGTGGTCAAGTTAAGTTTTACAGGAGTGGGTGATGATTACAAGGAAAGGCTGCATGATAACTAACGGTGGGCCAACGGTCTAAAAGGGGAAATCACATACACTGCCAGCCAACACAATGCTCCAAGGGATTGACCATAAATAACAAAAATACCTAACTTTCATGCACATATCGTTCCTTTCAGTATTAGAGAACTAGGACCACCTAGAGGAGCCATCGAAGAAGAAAACCAGTTTCGGCCATCCTACAGTGAACACCTAAAGGAAACATAGAAAACTACAAGAAACAATGGGACTTATAAAAGAACTCTGCAAAGGGGTGCCTAGGGCCCAACTATTTAGAAATTCTCCTCACCCAGGGAATCACAGTGAAAGGTAGGTGGCCCATATCATCTGTTTTTTGACTTGATAGATAAGAAAGACAAAAAGGAAAATAAATCTTCATTTTTTTCTAGTAATTACAGTGTGCATGGGGATAGACAGAATTGTGTGGAGAAATTGTGTGGGGATAAAGAGAGAATTGCAGTCATCACCCTCCTAAACTATAAACCCATAGTCACCTTGGAAAGATCTAGAGCTAAGCCACCAAACTACCTATAGTCATATTGACAGAGAGGAGAAAATGATAGGAGGTTTCAATAGAAGGGAGCCCACAGGGACATCCAGAATACACCTCCATCCCCCTGTGGTAGATATATTTAGAAGGCATCAATGGTTGGGATTCTTTGAGCTTCTTAGAGGATATGATGATGATGTAGCTCGAGAATTTTCCATGCCACTCACACCTTAGGCTAGAGTCAGTACCACTTCTGTGGTGAGAGGATTGTTAGTAAAAATTACCCTTGAAATCATTAGCAGAATCACTACACTTCCTCTGTTGGGTTGTGTTATATTCTTTCCACGTAGTTAACAGGGGGTTTGAAGGGCACCCGCAACCCCACTTTATGGGGTCCGGGGCAGCTCCCCGGAAAATTTTGGTTTTGGACCCTATGTTAGGTTGGATGGACCCACCTATGGTTTTGTGCATGATTTCGCACATGTTTTTTGGATGCGATGGTTTTCGGTCCTTGGTATTGGATGCTTCGGCATGTATAAATATGTATTATAACATTGAAAGGAACATAATGAAAAATCAAGGTGGTAGTCTCGGTTTTGGGATCCAGGGGAAAATCTCTGTGTATATGTGTTTTATGTGTTATTATCTCACATGGTTTATTTTATTTGTTTTAGAATTCGTATGTAGGTAATTTCTGTACAGGGTTAAAAACTACATTTGGTATTAGAGCTTTTTTGGCTTCAAGGGGATGCCTTTGTTGCTGAGGGGTTTCGCTCGGGCCTGTGGTATACGCTGTTCAGTGGGAGATCTGCGAGATTGATTCTAGTGGTGAAAGAAGATGGTGAGCAGTGGAAAGATAGAGATCGAGAAATTTAATGGTCAGAGTTTTGAGTTGTGGACACTCAAGATGGAGGATCTGTTGGTGGATAAAGACCAGCGGATCACGATAGATCCGGGTACTAAACCAACGAGAGTGTCCGATGAAGAATGGAAGAAGTTGGATCAGAAGGCAAAGAGCACAATACGATTGTGTGTCTCAGATTCAGTATTGTTGAATGTATCAGGGGAAGCTACGGCGAAGGCTTTGTGGGACAAGTTAGGGACTTTGTACCAATCTAAGTCTTTGGTGAATAAACTGTTCCTACGGAAAAAGCTGTATAACCTGAGGATGAAAGATGGAGACTTGGTGAGAGAGCATCTGAATGCATTTAATACTGTGGTAAGTCAATTAGCATCTGTTGATATTAAAATTTCAGATGAAGATAAGTGCATCAGTTTTTTGTGTTCTCTACCAGATTCGTGGGATAGTCTGATTATTGCAATAGGTAGCAATGCAATTGCCTTGCATTTTGATGAAATAGTCTCATCCTTGCTGACGGAGGAGATGAGATAGAAAAATATGGAGAGCCAAAATGGTGATGCCTTGTCTGTATGAGGGCGGACCCAGAACAGAAACAAAAATAAATAATTGAGTGGGAGATCTAAATCTAAAGGGAGATCTAAATCTCCAGGAAAACCAATAAAGGTGGTGTGCTGGAAATGTGGAAAGAAAGGGCACTACAAAAGGGACTGTAAATATAAAGCTCCTGACAAAGGAAAGGGATCTGATGAGGCTCCTTCTACAGAGGTGAAAGCCACCTCAGATGAAGGTGGGGATGTGTACTTGGCTTCTTCAAGTACAAATGTAGATCATGAGGCATGGTTGATTGACTCAGGTGCATCCTTTCACTTCACTCCCCGTAGAGAGTGGTTCTATGAGTATGAGAAATATGATGGTCGTGATGTCTTCTTGGGGGATGACAGGAAGGCTAGAATCATTGGTCGCGGAAAGGTAAAGTTGAAGTTGCAAGGTGGAAGGGTTAGAACGATTCCAGGTGTTCTACATATTCCTACATTAGCCAGAAATTTGATTTCTGTTAGCAAGCTGGATGATGCAGGTGTAAAAATAGTGTTCGAGAAGGATACCTGCAAGATGGTTCGGGGAGCACTAGTATTGATGCGGGGAGTTCAGATTGGAACTCTGTACAAGCTGCAAGGTAGCACTATTATTGATGGGTGCAATAGTTTTGTGGTTCCTAAAAGTGGAGCAGAAAATCTAGTGGTCTCTGGAGAGAAGACCATGCTGTGGCATCAAAGGCTTGGACATATTGGAGAAAAGGGCCTTTGGATACTTCATGGTAAAGGTATGGTAGAAGGTATGAGTAATAGCTCTCTGGATTTTGATTTCTGTGAAAATTGTGTATATGGGAAGTAGAATCGGGTGAGTTTCCCCTCTGGTAGTAAGAGGGCGAAACAAATATTAGAACTTGTGCACATTGATGTGTTTGGACCTATGAAGGTTCCATCATTGGGTAAGTTTGTGTACTATGTATAATTTATAGATGAATTCTCAAGGAATACATGGATATATTTCCTTAAGAAGAAATCTGAAGTCTTTGACAGGTTTAAAGAATTTAAGGCTCTGGTGGAAAACCAGACAAAGAAGAAGATAAAGGTGCTGAGGATAGATAACGGTGGAGAGTTTTGCAGTAAGGAATTTGAATAATTCTGTAAGAAGTGTGGTGTAGCATGATAGAAGACTAATCCATACACACCTCAACAAATGGAGTTGTAGAAAGAATGAATAAGACGTTGACGGAAAGGGCTAGAAGCATGCTCAGTGGTGCCGGGTTAGGACATGAATTCTGGGCAGAGGCAGTGGATATTGCATGTTACCTGGTCAATAGGTCACCTTGATCAGCATTGGAGGATAAGACTCTACAAGAGGTATGGACTGGTAAGAAACCCTCTCTTTCACATATGAGGGTATTTGGATGTGATGCATATGTACATGTTCCAAAGGAGAAATGAACCAAGTTGGATAGTAAATCTGAAAAGTGCATCTTTATTGGGTATAAGGATGGTTTAAAGGGTTATAAGCTTTGGAACCCAGTCACACAGACGGTTGTGTACAACCGAGATGTGGTGTTTAGAGAGGTGAAAGATGTTATTAAACATTAATTCCAACGAAAGGAACCTGAGAAGATAGAGTTTGAGCTAAAGGAGAAAGAATCAGACTCTGCAGCAGAGGAGGAATTAGAAGATGAAGAGCCACAAACTCCGGCTATGAGAAGATTAGTTCGAGAAGGAAGGCAACCTGAAAGGTATAACCCATCTGCTTTCTGTTAAAATTTTGCTTTATCTATTACTGACGATGATCCTAGAATTGTGAAGGAAGTAGTAGATTCAGAGGATGGAAAACTCTAGAAAGAGGCCATGGTTGATGAAATGGCATCTTTACACAAAAATGAGGCTTAGGATCTGGTGGAGTTGCCGGCTGGAAGGAAACCCATTGGCAAAAAATGGGTGTTCAAAAAGAAGACAAATGCAAAAGGAAAAGTGGAGAAATACAAAGCTCGGTTGGTAGCAAAAGGTTATTCCCAAGTGTCGGGAATTGATTTTGGTGATATTTTTTCTCCTGTTGCCAAGGTAACTTCTATTAGATTACTTTTATCTGTTGCTGCTGCTTTTGATTTGGAGGTAGAATAGATGGATGTGAACACAACATTTCTTCACGGGGATCTGGAAGAGGAAATCTACATGAAGCAACTTGAAGGCTTTGCAGTGAAGGGTAAGAAAGAACTGGTATGCAAGTTAAAGAAGTATCTGCATGGGTTAAAATAGTCACCAAGGATGTTGTATCCGAAATTTGATACATTTATACAAGGACTTGGCTTCACCAGAAGCAAAGCAGATCACTGTGTGTATTTTAAATTAATTTGTGACCGTGTTATTTATCTAGTCTTGTATGTGGATGATATGTTGTTGGTTGGAAATGACAAAGAAATTATCCAGGATTTGAAGACCCAATTGTCCTCCAAATTCGACATGAAAGATCTTGGTGTTGCAAACTATATTTTGGGCATGGAAATTAAAAGAGATCGAGCAAAGAGGAAGCTCTGGTTAAACCAGAGGAAGTATGTCGAGACAATACTGTAGAGGTTTAATATGCAGGATAGTAAATCGGTGAAGGTTCCTATTCCTATAGGTGTAAGGTTATCTGCTAAACAATCTCCCATGACACAAGAAGAGGAAGAGGACATGTCCTGTGTTCCATATGCAAGTGAAGTCGGTAGCCTGATGTATGCAATGGTCTATACTGGACCAAACATTTCACATGCAGTGGGAGTATTGAGCAGGTTTATGTCAAAACCAGGAAAGGAGCATTGGACAGTAGTGAAGCGGGTTTTTAGGTATTTGCGTGGCACTAGTGATTATGGTCTGTGCTACCAAGGAAGAACAGGATTGGACAGAGTGTTGGATATTCGTGGCTTTGTTGATGCAGACTGGGCTAGAGATCCGGATCAAAGAAGATCTACAAGTGGGTATGTGTTTAACCTATTTGGAGGTGCAGTCAATTGGATGAGTAAGAAACAATATGTAGTGGCACTATCAACTACAGAGGCAGAATACATGGCAGCCACGCAAGCAAGGAAGCAGTTTGGTTGTAGAGATTGTGTTCAAGTATGGGGTTAGTATAGGAAGCTAAAAGGATAGACTATGATAGTCAAAGTGCATTTTTCTTGGCAAAGAACCCTGCATATCATTCAAAGACAAAGCACATTGATGTTCAGTATCAATTTGTGAGGGATATGATAGAAGAAAAAAAGGTGTTGCTGGTAAAGGTGGACACTTTGAAGAACACTGTAGATGCATTCACAAAATCTGTGAGCTCTGAGAAGTTCTCTTGGTGTAGAGAGACAATGGGTATTTCAAGGCTGGGAAAATGACTAAGCTCTCTTGTGGCCCCCTGTGGAAAGAAAACAACAAGTGGGAAAATGTTGGGTTGTGTTATATTCTTTCCACGTAGTTAATAGGGGGTTTGAAGGGCACCCGTAACCCCACTTTATGGGGTCCGGGGCAGTGCCCCGAAAATTTTTGGTTTTGGACCCTATGTTAGGTTGGGCGGACCCACCTATGGTTTTGTGCATGATTTTCGCACATGTTTCTTGGACGCGATGGTTTTCGGTCCATGGTATTGGATGCTTCGGTATGTATAAATATGTATTGTAACATTGAAAGGAACATAACGAAAAATCAAGGTGGTAGTCTCGGTTTTGGGATCCAGGGGAAAATCTCTGTGTATATGTGTTTTATGTGTTATGATCTCGCATTGTTTATTTTCTATGTTTTAGAATTTGTATGCAGGTAATTTCTGTATGGGGTTAAAACCTACATCCTCTAGGCATGCAATGGAGAAAGGAGGATAAATCTAGCCACACTTATGCTAAGAAGAACTTTTTCTTGAGAGATGAAGAGGAAATTGAGGACAAAAATGGGATTAGAATTGAGAGCCTTGACTATCCTTGGGTTGAAGTAAGCTATCACATTCTCAAGTATATTTCTTGTGAGGGAAGGCTCAATATAGTCTATGGTTACCAATTTAGACTCATCCATGAGCTAAGATTCAAAGAAGATTTACCACTTAACAAAAGACTTAGTGTGCCCTACTTATTATTGCAATCAATAATATACATGATCATAAAGGTACATGAAGGAAACCATTAGCATCTGACACATCATGGACTAATCAAGCTCATGCTAGAAGATACCTTAAGCCAATTAAGAGTCCCTATTCTATGGTCCACATTTAGGGACATGGACAAGGAGGCTGTAATTGAAGAAATTGAATATGAGAGGGACCCAACCTATAGTGCTGAGGAGGAAGAAGAAGAATTTGAGGATGATGAAGAAGAACTTGAGGAAGAATAAGAGGAAGAACTTGAAGAAGAAGAAGAGGAACCTGAAGAAGAAGAGGAAGAACTAGAGGAAGAAGAGGAGGAAGAGACAAATAAAATAGAGGAAGAAGAGGAAGGAGAATAGAACAATTGAGAATAAGAATAGAAGGATGAGGAAAGCCATGAAAAACATACCAAGGAAGGGAAGGAATCTCCAAGAGTGTTTCCTGAACCCACAGAGAAGGAGGCAGCTACTGCCTTGACTTCCCTAAGCACACCCATAAATTTTACGGGAAAAAGGTAGAGGCAGACTCCCCTATATTTCAAAACAAAGAGGAAAAATAGGATCAAATAGGGGAGACCACAAACACCTACCAAGACTCCTATCATCATTTAAGACTCACCAAAAGGACAAGAAAAAGTAGTCTACCTGGAAATGAAAGGTGAAGAGGGCACGTCAAAACAAGCTTCCCCAAAGTCACCAATCACATATGTTAGGAGGCTTCTCGCCAGGTCAAACTTAGAAAAGAAAATCAAAGAACCTTTGACCCCATTTCAGAAGGGGAAAAGTATCCTACAAGAAACAAAGGCAGTCCTACAAGAAACACTGTCACCACTACATGAAACACAGAAAAAGTGGCATGAAGGAAAACGAGGAAAAAGGAAAGGAAAGGAAGCAACGCCACAAGTACAAGGAGAGGTAGATGCTCCAAATACATTAAAGGGAGAATCCCAAGAGCTGTAGGAACCTATCCCACAACCCAATCTCAGCTCCTATTACAGATTCATTGAGAGAGGTAGAGTAATACCACAAAAATTTTCCATCCCTCTTCTTTGAGCTTGAGAAGGAGAGAGCAAGGACACATCACTGGATGAAAATTTATAAATCAAAGAATGTAGAGGATGTGGGCCATATGGAAGAGAAGCTACTAGAGATGGGTAGAGAGTTGAGTAGGATAAGAGACAGGGAAAGAGTTATGAAATCTCAACTAGAGGCTAAAAACACATGGCTGAGGAGGCAGGTATAGGAAAAAGAGAGCCAATTGGCCACTATGGAAAGCCTCTCTATGGAGGCACTCCAGTGCAGGATGCCACCAAAGTCATATGCCTTGTACCTAAAATATAAATGGCTGCAATTTCAGATAAAGACCCTAGCACAACGAGGGACTATGCCTTTCCAAGACTATAGGAAGTTCATTGAGCTATGTGACCAAAGCACCCTAGAGGATAATGCCAAGATATCTGAATTGTACTTACACAACTTGGCCTTAATAGACTTGAATGTTTGGGACCCTAATGAAAAGATGGGGGACCTACAACTAATGACCTTTGCATCATGGATGAGTCATGGGGAGGCCAGGGCTAAGGTAGTAAAGAGGGGGTTGGAAAGAGAAGAAAAAGAGCTCATTTACATCAGATCAGAACGAATCAATTCCATGGTTGTCATTAGCACCCAAAACATCATCGCCAATGATCCCCAAATTGCACCAAGATACCTAGCTACAAAAGAGAAATGATTCACTCATTTTGAAGACACCTTGAGGTTGCTAGGGGATGAAAGCTAGCAAGCATGCCAAAGGAGATGGGGCACCCTACCATACAACCTAAGGACCAAGGAGTATCTTTCCCCTAAAAGAATGAGAGATGCACTAGAAAGGACCCCAATGTATAAGAAGGCACTACAGAGACTCAAAATCAACTAGATTGGTTTGAAACTCAGTCCACCAATGCTCTTGGGTATGTTAGAAGGAAGAGGAAAGAAATCAGTGGGAGGAAATAGAGAAGCATGCATGATTTTATCCACAAGAGGAGAATACATCAATAGAAGCCTGGGATGTTAGAGAGACCACAAGAGCAATGCAAGACATGGACATCGATTAAGTTGCTCAAAGGATGAGAAAAAATTTCAGTAGGGGTGTGATGATGAGGCTCATCAATAGGTAAATTATATGGAACTTAATGCCACTCTCCAACTTATTAAAATAAACTTTTCTCACATTAATTTAAATATTTTATTATATTTTTCTTAGTGAGAAGGGTAAAGATGAGATGTTATGTCATGTGGCCTACTGTGCATTAATTGCAGGATTTGGAGCAAGTTTGGCTAATTTAAGTGCAGGAACTTGAAGTAGACAAGCAAGAGGGATTTTAAGAGATTGGATCTCCCTCCTTAACTCCTCAATCACTTGAAGATTCATCCACCATATATCATCAACTCGAAGTTACAAGCAACCAAGCCCATCGAGGTCATTGGAAACCAAGCCAATAATAGTTGAAGGCAAATTAATCTAGAGTTTGGGAGTCAAGCATCCCTAATGTTAAGGAAGTAGTTGATAGCTTCATTTGTATAAATAAGAAGGCCTAGGGCCTCATTAGGATTTGAATTTTTTTTTGTTGTAGCTAAGAGGCATTTTCGAGCTAAGACGTTGTGACTGATTACTCCTATGTATTTTTGACATTTTGATGAGAATGAGAAGCATTCCCTTGATCTAGCACTGAGTTGACTTAGAGGGCTGAAGTTATTGGGTTAGGGCCCAACCCTAGCAATAGAGGTTCCTATTTTTGTATATGTATGCTTAGATTACATTCATAGTTAGTTGGTGAAGTGACTTCTATTTTGTTTAATATGCAAGTATTTGGAGGATTGCTTAGTTTTCTTCCATTTGTGGACAGACAGATCAGTGGTACAATAGTGAAAGTAAATACTTTAGAAAATCTTATGGTAGTGGCCTCTGCCTCATCTCCCTTATGGGATCATGGTTTGAGGGTTCCACTCTCACTGCCCAAAAATAGATTTATTATTTGATCACTGCATAACTTAGGATTTATCGTTGCATAGATCATTGTTTCTCAATTCCTTAGAAGTACCTGTAATTTTCATTTTGGTTTCTTGAGTTTGCTATGGTTTAGAATCACTTCCATTCATAGAATTAGCCATTAGCTATTAATAACTCTGTTTTTCCTAAATTCAACTTATCTTTTCCATATATAAATGAAGTTGTGCATAATTGAAGAAAATAATGTACGTTGTTGTAGGAGTTTCTGATCTACAGGGAGACCACATCTCCCCAGCCTCATCCAAGTCTTCTCTAGCTACGCTACCAAAGTACACCAAACCCTAATCCGAATTTCTATTTTGTAACAAAGTGAACATTTTCCTTGAGCAAGTCCAACCATCTTGAAGACTTGGGTTGAGCCTTGGGTGATGTGCACCTCCTCTATGCCTTATTCCCCCATCATACAACTTTCCCACACTTCTTTCTACCTTTCCTACCTCCCTATAAGCTTTCGGTCTGTCCCTGTAGTAAAACAAGGCATCCTGTAGTAGAACTAGGACATCCTATAGTAATACTAGAAACCCTGTAGCAACCTGTTTTAAGCTAGAATTGAGCAGAAAAGGCCTCCACTTGGATTCCATACCCTCAACACTATTCTAGGCTTGTTTCCCCATACTTGTCTCCCCTTCCAAGGATCAAATTGGTAAACTTATCATTTAAATTCATAAAATTGAAAATAAAAAAGGCTTTTCTGTAATTTCTAGTTAGTACATGCATGTAACAATCACAGTAGTTTTAGGATAATTTACATGCTTATTTAGTCCAGATAACTAGATGTTAGATGCAAGGTTAAGTTAGGTCTCCTTTGCAAGAAATATGTGTAGATACTTAGCTATATGATTTCATTTCACTTTCTACCATTTTCCAATTCAACACTTTCATTTCCTAGAGAAGGCAACATTTCCTTTTTGCATTGAGAATAGTTTTCCCTTTGCTATTTGGTAGTCAGACTCCTTTTAGTTAATAGAATACTAGTTTGAAAAACCCTAGTGGTATATCGCTCCAGTTGAAAGTGATAAGAGCATACCATTGCATATAATGTGTATACAACACTATCACCTTCAAGTTTGTATGAACCCCGGGTTGATGAAGTAAAGTTGGTAGCCCTTGCAACATCCTTGTTGCAATACTTGAGCTCATCAATAAACATGAAAACAATGTTGGTTTTCATGTTTATACAATTTATTTATTCTCTGAAAAAAAGGCCAAGTTAGAGAGGGAGAAGAATCTTTCTTGACCAACTTCAAATCAATATTATCTTGAAGATTTCTTATGAATTATTCCCTTGTTAATGGTTTATTATATATTCTTAATCTATGACCATTTACAAGGAATATTACTTTTTCTTCATCAATGGTTCTGATTCTCACTGCTCCATTATCAAAGAAAATTTCAATCTCATAAGGACTACGCCAATGAGTTTGAAATTTTCCTTGAAAATATTTAAATTTTGAATCAAAAAGCAATGCCAAATCACTAGGCTAAAATTTCCTTTCTTTGATAAACTTATCATGCCACCTGGATCTTTGCTGTTGGACTATATTGGTTCTATGAATAGAATCTTGTCATATCTCATCAAGTTCATTCAATTGCTCCATTATTTGTCTTTGGGCTTATGATAAATCAAGACCCAATTTGGATGATTTTTTAAAAGTATTTATCTGGAACTCAATAGGAAACAAGGCTTGCTTTCCATAAACAAGTTCATAAGGAGTGTGTCCTGTTGTATTTCTCCATGTGGTACGATATGCCCATAAAGCTTCTGGAAGATTTTCTACCCAATCCCTTCTATGCAAATGCACAATCTTGGTAAGAATTGCTTCAATTACTTTATTGGTAGATTCAACTTGTCCATTGGCTTGTGGATGATATGGAGTTGACTTCCTATGTTTGATTTTGTACTCCTCCATTATCTTCTGTACCAACTTGGATGTAAATTGAGTGCCTTGATCTGTCACAATTTCCCTTGGGACACCAAAACGAGTGAAAATATCCTCAAAAAGAAATGAAACTACAACATTTTCAGTAGCAAAAGAAAGTGCTTTAGATTCTACCCATTTTGTGACATAATCTGTACAAACAAGAATGTACAAAATCCAAAGCCTATTTTTCAAAAGGTTCAATAAGTATCTGAGGTTTTAGATGCATTTCATTTGAAGGAACATGTTTCCCCATTCTCTAACAACTGTCACATCTCTTAACATATTCTTTGGCATCCTTAAAAAGAGAAGACCAATAATATCATAATAGAAAGACTTTATAAACCGTTCTTTTATCAACGAAATGTCCTCCACATGGTTCGTCATGAAAATCCTTTAATATCTCTGGTACGTCATCCTCTCTAACACATATTCGAATGATTAAGTCAAGTCTTGTCTTGTACAACTCTTCATTTATCCATGAATAAGATGCACTAGTATGACTAACCTTCCTTTTCTCTCGAGGAGACAAGTATGATGACAACTTCCATGTAGACAAATAGTTAGCGATATTTGCAAACAAAAAAGATTTAATAGATACTTCAAAAAAAAATTCATAAGGAAAATGATCTTCTACAGGAGCATTATTATTATCAATATCATTTTGGATTCTAGATAGAAAATCAGTAATTGTGTTTTGCTTTCCAGGTTTATCCAAAATAGTAATATTGAATTCTTGTAATGACAATAACCATCTTGTAATTCTGCCATTAGTAATTTATTGATTCATTAAATATATATAATGTCTGAATTTATTGATGGCATGCACAATAGCTAAAAACTCATTTTCTATTACATTGTAATTTAACTCTGCAGGAGTCAAATTTTTGCTCGTGTCGTAAATAACATAGGAAGTTAAATATTTTTGTCCTAATAAAACTCCTAAAGCTATATCCGAGGCATCAGTCGAAATGTGAAAAGGTAGTTTCCAATTTGGTTCTCTTAAAATGGGTGCTCCGGAAATCTTTTCTTTCAATGTTTCAAAAGCTTTTTGGCAGTCAGGATTCTAGAAGAATTCACAATCTTTTGTAAGCAATTTGAAAAGTGGAGAGGCTATCTTTGTAAAATTTTCTATAAATATTCTATAATAACCAGTAAAACCAAGAAAACTTCTAACATCTCTTTGACAAGTTGGAACTGATAATTTAGAAATAACTTCCACTTTAGATGTATCCACTTTAATTCCATTTCCTGAAATATGGTGTCCTCAAATAATTCCCTCGGTGAACATCATAAAACATTTTTGATGGCTTAATGAGAGAATTTATTCTTTACATCTAATGAGAATTTTCTCCAAATTTTTAAGAGCTTCTTCAAAAGAGTTTCCATAAACAGTAAGATCATCCATGTAAACTTCTACACAATCATGAATTAGATTAGAAAAAATGACGAAATTTTTTCTTTGGAATGTTGCAGGAGCATTACATAACCCAAAAGGAAGTACTCGGGTAAGAATAGGTTCCCCATGGACAGGTAAAAGTGGTTTTATTTGATCTTCTGGAGCTACTTTGATCTGGTTATATCCAATAAAACCATCCAAGAATGAAAAATACTTTTTCCCTGGCAATGTATCCAAGGCTTGATCTATAAAAGGAAGTGGAAAATGACTTTTTAAAGTAGATTTATTCAATTCCCTATAATCAATTCATACTCTCCATTTTCCTTTCTTTTTCGGAA
Source organism: Pinus tabuliformis (assembly GCA_031772625.1). Taxonomy (NCBI): domain Eukaryota; kingdom Viridiplantae; phylum Streptophyta; class Pinopsida; order Pinales; family Pinaceae; genus Pinus; species Pinus tabuliformis. The sequence continues at coordinate 329,586,068 of CM062820.1, forward strand.
AAATTACCAATGGTGAAACCAACTAGTTGTCTGATATTGGATAAATGAAAATCACATTTAACAATTTTTGTAATTCCTCTTTAACAATTTCCCTTAGATTTGGGTTCATTCTCCTATGGGGTTGTCATGGTCTAGAATTTTATTCAATATAGATATGATGCATACAAGTGTTGGGATCACTTCCTTTCATATCAGTGTATTCCCATGCATAAGCAGAGGAATGTTCTTGCAACATATTTATTAATTCTTTCCTTTGAGATTCTTCCATATTACCATTGATATTCAAAGTTTTTCCTCGAAAAGTTTCTATTAAAGAATTGCCAAATTTCTCCATAGAATGTAAAGACATTTGACGAGATGATAGATATTTAATATTACATTGTTCTTGAAAAATTTGATTTTGTTCACAGTATGAGGAAGGTTCACTATTTTCCATTAACTTTAGAATTTGATCTTCTTCATCTATTTGTGAAATAGCAAAAATTGGTCGTATATCAAAGTTTTCATTATCTTCTTCTATCCATGCTTCATTTTCTACTTCTATCATTGATTTTGTAAGAGGATATAATGTGGATTTATTTGTTGAACTTCCATTAGAGATAAACATATCACTAGACCTATAACTTATTAAGGCATTAGCTGTATCTAACCATGGTATTCTTAGAATCAATGGGTGTCCTCCTAAATTATTCCTGGGTGTCAAAATCATAAAGTCAATAGAATATTCCCAAGAATATAAGGATACAAATATATCTTCTACCACACCATCAGGTTTGATAACAAATTTGTCTTCTAATTGCAATAATGTAGGTGTACTATTTGAGTTGACTAGAGCTCACAGAGACATAGCCCGAGAGTTTTGGGTGAACTCCTAATTATATTGTTGTCTTATGTGTTTTCTTACTTGCTGCTTTATTTATTGTTATATGTATTTTATATCAGTTTAAGCAAATGATTTTAAGGCACATGATCAGTTAAAAACAAACACAAGCATACACCTGTTTTCAAGCACTTTTTTAATTCCACAATTGGTTAATCTTAAAAACTTGGGAATATTTAAGCTTTGGAAGTGGGAGAGGTTCTTGTAAGTTGACAAGAAGCCTTTAGTGCCCCATTTTCAGATCAGGTGGTATCAAAGCTTAATTTTGATTAACCCCACCTTCAAAGAAGGTGATATCAAAACTTATTATACCAGAGCAAGTGGTATTAGATCAGAATGCTTGATTGATAGAGCAAAGTGTTGTGGGGAAAAATGCCTATGCAGGACGATCCTATCCACCTAAGGTGTGACAGTGCCTTAGCAACAAACAGAGACAGCTATTCTAGTATTCTTCCTTTACAAATTAAGAATGAAGAGAGATGGATGGACTAACCGGTGTCTTCCGTTTGTCCCTCGATCCAGTTTCTCTTCTCTTGGAGAGTTCCCAGCTACTTGCCTTCTCGCTCGCCCAGCTTCAATATGTTTCTGCAAGATCACAAGAGAAGAACACTACACAAGACATGGATTCATATTCATAACTAGTTCAGGATTAGAAATAAACTAAACATACTAATGCAATCATACATCAAAGATACACCAGTATATAGGAGAAACCAAGATAGCTTTATTGATGAATAACAAGGTTCAGGAAGAGATACAACCCAAAGGGCTCAAATCCAGCATCTCCTTCCCAGCAAATGGAATTCCTATCTTCACCCCCTTTCAAAGCATTAAGCATCCAATGATTCCAATCTCAAACCAACATCAATTCTTTACAATAACAAAATTCCAGCCTCTAGATCTCATGGAGGAGAGATCCATATATAGATGTTTGGAGAGAGGATGAGTTAGCTTGAGATCTGACTAGTGTCCTCTCCCTCTGTCAGTTCTTGATTCCACTTGGAGGTTCTTGCTTCCACTTGGAGATTTGGAACCTCTTACTCATCACCAGTCGAATTCCCTGAGGCAAGTGTCATTTTGGAAGCTTCCTGGGTTTTGACACCTTGAGAAATGAACTTGCCACATGTCCACTCTCGCTCAGCGCAGGTAGCCAGTGTTCCCTTTGACATTCAGCGCAGGTAGCCAGTGTTGGCTTTGACATTCAGCGCAAACAGCTAGTGTAGCCACTGAAATGATCCTGAATTGACTTGTTTTTGAGCCGTTTCTGGTGGAGAACTTCTGTGAATTGCTGTGGTTTGTTAGCCTTGTTCCTCTAGGGGTAGGAACAACATGTTTAGGGACTTTGGATCCCTTAGATTATGGACATTTCATGCTCAATGCTGTAAGGCACAAAAATGTCTATAACAGTTGCCCCCTAAAGTATGAGGCCGTTTATCGGGTGAAATGATTTATCAGGGGGATCCGAAGTTCATCCAATGCTGGGAGGAGACCTGTAATAAGATACAATGCAATACATTATTTTTCATACTGCTTTCATGATCTAGCTGAGGCGGGCATTCCCATGCTCAGCTTTATAAATTCATTTTTCTGTACATAGAACAGACAATCGTCTGATGATAGATTGATAATTTTGAAAAAATTATCATCCTTTGAGTAGGATGATTATCTGTTGCAATGATGTACATGTCAATGTCTTTATCTTTCCTGAATATATATCGTAGCCCGGATGGATGAAACTAGATCCGGGGTCTTCAAACTCATTCGATCTTCACTCAAAGTACAAGTCGATCCATGTGAGAAATGTTCTAAAGTCGAACATGGAAAGACATCGCTTGATTACCGGTCAATGATGTAAACCGTTAACAAGCGCGAGAGGAATCACCGATAATGATAATGACCCTCAAGGTACTGCAGTACAATTCACGTGGTGTGAATAAAGGACTTGGCGTCGAACACCACACAAAATCTTTCGGTCGAAGGCCATTGATGTATACCTGTCGCCGGAAGTGAGAAACTTGCCATTGAGGCATGCAAGCTTCAAAGTACTGAAGGGGTTGTTCCTAGATCAACTTCTTGGATAATGAGCTGATGTCGACAAGGAGCGATCCGTCAAAGGAGGGCCTTAATGAATCCCACATCAGTGACACGGAACGGAGCTAATGATTTTGATGGAGGTGAAAACGATCTGTGACATATGATTCAGGGTGGCGGTCATGAAAGGATGAAGGATAATGTATGGCAGTGGATGGGACACGGTTGACTTTTCTGAACGACTTCTCTTGAACATGTGGCGACATTGATGCGATGGATCGCTAGCATTACCCCAAATATGGATGGTATGGTGAGACCATGGATGTGACCGGTGAATGAAACAACCCAACCCGATTGTGGTACGGAGGAAAAGTGTCATGTTCAAGAGCGACTTGCTACCATCAAAGTTTTCTTTAGTTTCTCCCAATTTTTCCCCAGTCATTGCTGACCAGTACCTCTTTATTTTTGTCAAGCTTGAGGAGGATAACATATGCTTGTTCTATAACCTGCCCTTCGGGCAAGCCCATCGCTATGTTTTAACGAGCCTAGCGATAGTGAAACTCGTTCTCGTCTAAAGACAAGTTTGTCGCTATTTAATGATTTTAACGAGTCTAACGACAAGGATAACTCGGTCCTTTTCATTTTTAGAGAGTCTGAAAAGGTACATAAAGTTAACTCCAAAGTCCTTTTTCGTCATCTAATCCCTTAAGTCCGAAAAAGTATAAAACAATACAAAAGGGATGAGTTTTCGATAGCTTTAACGAGCCGAATAAAACAAGCGCTCGATCTTTTTGTGCAATAATCCCTCAGGTCCAAAAAGATTAAAATCTAGAGGAGGGATAGCTCTTCCTGTCCCTTTAACGAGCTGGAAGGCCAAGGACTCGACAATCTTTTCATATTTTACGAGTCAGTTGAAAAGAGCTTAAAGAAGACTCGTCTTTTGAGGAACGAGTGATAAACATGGTTAGCAGCTGATTCCAGGTACAGGTTGGAATTTTCCAATCACGGCAGTGTCACAAGGATGGCTAGTGAAATCACTCTTCGCAGCTGTTCCTCAAAATGGGTAAACAAACATATGGAGGTGAACGATCAGCCAATGGAAAAGTGGAGGTGATGGTGCAAACACGACCGAGGCTTTAATGGCTGATAAGGTTACATTCACAGTGGTTATTTACCGGGTAGGTTCATTTTTTATTTTAAAATGAGCTTAAACGCTGGGGGAAACACTTGCTCATTGCTTATGTTTATTTTTTAACGAGCATGAAGTCCGCGTTAAAACTGCTCGGATCTTGCGTTTATTTTTTAACGAGCATGAACTGTGTGCTAAAACTGCTCGAATATACCAGTCATATGATAAGAGTGTCTCATTGAAGATGCTATTTTTTAGGGAGCTTAGATCTTACGTAAGCTTTGCTCCGGATCCTTTCGTTATGCAAGTTCGGAAGCGACTAATCCTACGAGTTTAAAGGGTTAGACCTACAGGTTTAAAGGGAGGACCTAAAAATTTAAAAAATAAATAGCCGCCCCTTGCTTGCACTCCAAAAGGTTTGCATGCCCCCAGGCATAAAGTACGATTTCAAGGTTACCTCTACTTCACTTCCGCCAAAACATTTGTTTTAACGAGAGAGGCTTACCTCTTTCAGGTTACCCAAAGATTGTCTCGTTAATCTTTCAAACAAAACACTTCCTCGGCAATGTCTACCGAAATAGACAAAGGTGAGCGACGTAGCCCGCCAACTCACATAACTTTGACAAAAGAATCTTATTCTAGAATAACCCTCTTCCTAGACGGACGGGGTACAGACTAGTCATATTCTCTCGTGGAAACCTACTCTATACCCAAAGTTTCCCTGCTGAAACAGACCAGGATGCATGCCCCTTGGGTTCCAGTCATATCCTCCCGGATTACTCGCGCTCATCAGGAGGATGGACCGTGGGTTGAGACACTTCTTGCGTGAATAGACCATTTAGGTATGGTACATGACTATTTGCGATGTGTGATCCGGGAAACGAAAGTTGGTCTACGAGCTTGACCATTCTTCCTTCATGTGGAAAACACATTACTCTAAAGAGTGAGGAGACGAGAGCTCCCATGCAATATATATAGTCTCGTCCAAGGAGTAGGTTATAATCCAAGGGTCCTTGAACGACCATCACGTTCATTTGAACGGTCTTCCCTTTCAATGTTATGGGCACATTGGGGAGGATCCCTAAAGGTCGACTGGTTCCTTTATCAAAGCCTGATAGATTTCTCATTTCAGGCAAAAGCGCTGGCGAACCAATCGCTTTCCAAGCAATAGAGGAAAGGATACTCACAGATGCCCCCTCATCAATGATAGTGCCAGCCATTACCATTCTGTATATTTGAACGATAATTCTGAAAGGTATGCTAGCTGGCAAGCGGGGTCTGCCTAGTTGGTTCCAGTCGAACGAGACAACTAGGTTGCTTGGTGGTGGGACCGAATAGACGGCCGGGTATGACTCTGACGAAGTTCCTTCCTGCGATAAAGGAATGGGCAAATTGCCCCCTTGTTCGTCGGAGTCTGTGTTGATGAAGAGAATTTGGACGGTGTCGTCTTTATTCTCTTCTGTGATAGTATCATTCGAAGATAGAGCCTCTGAAGGCAAAACCGGGTCAACTGCCGCCTCAACCTTTTGACTTTCGTCAGGTATGGATTCAGACGGTTCATCTTCAACGATAGGTGCTTCGGCTGACCACCTGAGCGGGCCAGCCGGGTTCTCAACTAGTGAAGGACTTGGCAGGAGTCTTTGATATCCAGGAGGAAGTTGCACTGGTAAAACCGGGCGATCTTCCAAAACTCTTTTCGCCTCATCTAAGAAGGGACAACGGTGGATGGCATGGTCGCCTTCACACAGTTTGCAGGGAAATCTAGCTTTCCCTCTCTGTCCTGGGGCTTCACTTTCACTAGTTGATGGTGTGCTGTCAACATGGCTATCAGAGGTTGACGCCACCGAATTGTGCAAACGGGGAGACCAGTCCCTTAGTATCCGAGGGATGCAGGGACAATCTCTGTGGAAGTGGTCTCCCTTGCATATGACGCATGGCGATTTAGGCCTTGCCAGTGCTGTGTGTGGATTTTTGTCAGACGACACTTGTTTGCCCCCAGTCGCTTTTGGCTCCTTCTTCTTCTTCTCTTTCTTCTTCTTTTCCTTCTTCTCCTTAGGAACTTGGTTTTTTGTTTTACCAGTTCCGTCAAGCGAAGAGGAAGGAGGAGAGGAAGAATTAGATGAAGTAGAAGGCTGGTGGGCAACCCTGGTCTGGTCTAACTGTTGACTCGACTGTTCAGGAATAGTGGTGTTCTGAACGACATTGGTTGAAAAGAGCCAGACTGGTAGGCCAATTGTCAGTCCTGGAAGTGACAATGTGGCTATGTGGGGCGCACCAACATCTCCCCAAGAGGAGAAGGGACTAGAATTTCCACCAAGGGGAATTCCTTGGTTGGTGGGCTCCATCTTTTCAACCTAAAGATCAACGCGGGAATAAAGGGTGATTGTTCCGTTTAAAATAAATTTTTAACGACGCTTTAGACACAACTTGCTTTTTCAATTTTAAAGAGTCGAGAAAAAGCTAAAGATGACTCTAGTCTCCTTCGATGTTTTAACGAGCCCGAAGTGACAAATGCTCGGATGGACTTTTTCTGTTATAGAGTCTGAAAAAGGCCAAAAGGAACTGCTCTGGAGTTCTAGGCAGAGGGTGTGCCAAACTTTTCGCAAAACCGCAGAATACTTTTTAGGGTACGGGCGGTCGATCTTCCTGAATGCTGTGTTCAGTGCATTGCGATCAGTAGGGCGGCCGACACGACTTCCTAAGGATAAAGGTTTTATGCCTATAGGGGTCTCCCAATATATACACGACGGTACGTGGGAGCACAATCCGTACTGGCGCTATCGTCCCTCAGGAGGAATCACCCACCTTCAACGAGATCGACAGTCACCAGGCTTTACGACGCCGGAACACATCTCTAGCCTAGACCTCTATGTTGTGCGTTATGTTGCAAAGCGTTGTTAAGTTCATTCAGTTTATTTTAGGTTGATCTTTTTAGAAGTTTGCCTTTCTGGATCACCACGAGATGTATGATACAATTCCTAAATGCAGTCTAAAGATGATAAGCAAGCTTTATATCTTTTCAACTTTGAAAATCCTAGCTACTAAGGGAAAAGAAAGACACCATCTTTTCTCAAAGAGCAATCATCACACTCTAATGCACTTTTCTTAAATCAAGCATGCAAACTATCAAGATGCAAATGCACAATGCAGGTGTTTGTTTTCCGCTTTCTTAGTATTGATGCCTACAAAGAAAGCTTTTTGTACAACTTTGAATTTGCTTTTAAATGACAAATAAAAACAAGTTTACTTTTTCAAAATCAAAAAGGTTAGAAGAGATTACAACACTTAACGATTTTCGAAATGAATACTTGTTTTGACACTCAAAAGAGACAAACTCAAACCAAAAGCAAAAATGAATGTATAATCAACTGTAAACAGCCAATGAATTCTCTCCTAAGATCACAATGAACAGATCTGAATCAAGGGCTACATGATGATCATTTCACTCATGCAAAGGAAAACTGTAAATGACGCCACAAACACATAAAAACACTCACAGTCTTTTTGTACAAAAAGAGGCAGAATTTAAGCAGAGAAAAGGAGTTATCAGACTGGTACCTATGCTGGTTACAGGCTGCAAAAATCAGAGATCAAAACAGGGCAAAACAGAGCAGAGAACCCCAGCTGCACAAGGCCAAACTGGTTTAGCGCAACCTCAACACAGGGGTTTTGACATTCAGCGCAGGTAGCCTTCACGGGACCTGCGTTGAAATGCAGAACCTCTTCACAGCTGTCGCGCTGAAGGAGAAACGAGAGTTTCTCACTGGGTTCTGGGTCACAGATTGCTATTTAATCTACTGTTTCAGGCCAAATAAAAGCAACAAGCAAGGTACAATCAAAGGGATGCTTTGAGGGAGTACTAAGATCTATCACAAAGGATCATCAAATCATTTGTGAGTCCATTGTTCAGATCATAGACAAATCCAGTGATTGGATCAAGGCAACAACTGTCTACTTTGCATCTGAGAATAGCAGAAGCAGTTCGATTGTTGCTGTTGAGTCTATGAAACAAACAATGATAGAGACACAAATAAAATGACTAAACAGATCTCCCCAGCGGAGTCGCCAATTTGTTGTGGGGAAAAATGCCTATGCAGGACGATCCTATCCACCTAAGGTGTGACAGTGCCTTAGCAACAAACAGAGACAACTATTCTAGTATTCTTCCTTTGCGAATTAAGAATGAAGAGAGATGGATGGACTAACCGGTGTCTTCCGTTTGTCCCTCGATCCAGTTTCTCTTCTCTTGGAGAGTTCCCAACTACTTGCCTTCTCGCTCGCCCAGCTTCAATATGTTTCTGCAAGATCACAAGAGAAGAACACTACACAAGACATGGATTCATATTCATAACTAGTTCAGGATTAGAAATAAACTAAACATACTAATGCAATCATACATCAAAGATACACCAGTATATAGGAGAAACCAAGATAGCTTTATTGATGAATAACAAGGTTCAGGAAGAGATACAACCCAAAGGGCTCCAATCCAGCATCTCCTTCCCAGCAAATGGAATTCCTATCTTCACCCCCTTTCAAAGCATTAAGCACCCAATGATTCCAATCTCAAACCAACAGCAATTCTTTGCAATAACAAAATTCCAGCCTCTAGATCTCATGGAGGAGAGATCCATATATAGATGTTTGGAGAGAGGATGAGTCAGCTTGAGATCTGACTAGTGTCCTCTCCCTCTGTCAGTTCTTGATTCCACTTGGAGGTTCTTGCTTCCACTTGGAGATTTGGAACCTCTTACTCATCACTAGTCGAATTCCCTGAGGCAAGTGTCATTTTGGAAGCTTCCTGGGTTTTGACACCTTGAGAAATGAACTTGCCACATGTCCACTCTTGCTCAGCACAGGTAGCCAGTGTTCCCTTTGACATTCAGCGCAGGTAGCCAGTGTTGGCTTTGACATTCAGCGCAAACAGCTAGTGTAGCCACTGAAATGATCCTGAATTGACTTGTTTTTGAGCAGTTTCTGGTGGAGAACTTCTGTGAATTGCTGTGGTTTGTTAGCCTTGTTCCTCTAGGGGTAGGAACAACATGTTTAGGGACTTTGGATCCCTTAGATTATGGACATTTCATGCTCAATGTTGTAAGGCACAAAAATGTCTATAACACAAAGATTGCTTGTCTGAAAGGTGTTTAAACAGTCAGAGGTTGATTGTATGATTGTTTGTAAACTGAATATTGTTTGAGTTTGCAGAGGTGAAGGGAAAGCTATTGATAGCTCAGTCCACGAGAGGACAAAAAGGAAGAAGGGCTAAAGGCATTCTTCTTATCCCAAAGGACCTCAAGGCAATCCTTGAAGAACAAGAGGTTTGTTGTAAAAGGTTGCTTGAATAAGCTCTTTGTTAATCTTGTTTGAAGTTCTTTTGTTCATTCTGATAATGACAACTTCTACAAGTGAGTCCTCAAATTCTTCTTTCTTCACAAGAGTATTTGATGAAGACATGAAGCAAGAATTGTCCACCATGATGGATATGGTGAGAGAAATGTATGAGGATGGAAGGAAGAGCAGCATACGTAGAGAGCAGTTGAATTCCGTGGAGGAAGAGAAGCAGTTGCTTTTTGACAAATTGCAGGAAATGGAGAGGCAACTTCATATTGCAAATATGAACCTGAAAAAGATGCATGAGTTGGAGACAAAACTCTTTGTTGCCAAAGAAGCCTTGGTCAAGTATCAACTTGAAGAAGAGGTAAACAATTCCTATTTGTCTTCAAATTCCTCTAAGAATGCTTATATTGGTTCTTTTGAAAAACATACTAGAGGCATAGGTTCCAAGTTAATGTCCAAGATGGGCTATGAAGGAAAAGGCTTGGGTAAACATGCACAGGGTATTGTTGAGCCAATAATGGTTGAGGAAAGGCCTAAGTATTTGGGTCTTGGCTATGGACAGTCTTATGGAGAAAGTTCCAAAGCTGCCATGAAGGCCATTGAAACAGTTCCAAGAAGGAGTTTCATTTCAGGTCTTCTACCTCAAGAGTGTGAAGATTGTATTCGTGGAGAATGCAATAGCTTGAAACATCATTTGCAAGATGCAGGTGTTCATAAGCATACACTTGAACTAGAGAGTTGTGGAAACTCTGACAACCTTGAAGAGGTTGATGATGTTCCAAAGGGAGCTACTTCTTCATTCAGTTCACCTCCTCATGAAGGCAATAAAGGTGAAAGAGAAAGGTATAAATCTGGTTCTAATCATATTCCTTTCTATTATGTTCAACATGATAAATTTCCATATAAGTATGGGAAAAGAAATGCATGTTCATTTTGTGGTTTGGATAACCATAATTTTTCTAGATGTTGGAAGAGAATGGCCACATATAGGAAAATTTTGAAGGAAAGGAAGCAAGAAGCCAAAGGTCCATTGGACAAGGCAAATCATGCTGCCAAGAGGAGGCACATGTGTTGCACTTACTGCCATAAGCAAGGACACATTGCTGAAAAGTGTTGGACTTTGAATCCAACAATGCTTCCACGAAACTTGAAGAAGGTGGAAAGAGAAAATGACAGGAATGGAAAGAAGGTTTCCATGAATGATGTGTTTTAGGATGATTCACATGTTGATGCTGATGTGCAGACAAAGGTAGCACGTTTTAAATGGATTGGTAAGAAATGTTTAGAGTTCTTATCCAATTAAGATTGCATGTCTTTTTGCATCTATTTTCATTCTTTGTTAATGGAATGCAAGTTGCAGGATTTTACCAAGAATGTGAATGGAAAAGTTGAGTAGGAGACTCACTTTATTGCTGCAACATTATGTCCATTTCAGCTTCGAAAGTACATTGTGCTTAAGCAAAAGTTGAAGAATGAAATGCATGCATGAGAATGATGTGCATGAACATAGGGATGTTGAAGATTTCCTTGTATTTAAACATGTATGTGTAATTAGCTTGAAGGCTCGATTGCTTTGGCATGCATGTAATGTAATATTGAATTGAGAAAAGTTGATTTGGTCTCCAAGATGAAGATAATGATGAAGTGTTTCATCTTTTGAAAGGAATCCTTGAGATCTTTTCCTACATGCTTGACTTGAAGGGTCAGTTGTTTTAAAGGAATGTTTTGTGGGCTTGGTATCTAGTCCATCATTTGTATGCAAATGTAAGACATGGAGGTAATTCATAAGATGTGAAAATCTGTTTCTTTTGTTGAAGTAGGAGTTTTTGGCCATCCAGTTGTTGTCTGTATTTCTGTTGTTGTTAACAGTTGTTGCTGACAGCTTGTCAAATAGGTACAAATGAAATTTTGTGAAGAAGATGTAACTTCACATTTGTTTGAGCCACCTTGGATCAATGATCAAGGCAGAGAAGTTAAAACTACCTTTTGTGACCTTCTTAGCAGGAGTTCTACAAGAAGTCAAGGAGGAAAACAATTCTTCCCAAGAGGACCAACACATCAAGGAAGGAGAGTGGTCAAAGGATTTGGTTCAGAGGCACTATGCAAGGCAAGTGTATGGAGGCTGAAAGAAGAGGGTGCTGTTACTCTCATTTACTGTTCAGATCGGTATTTCAGTCTTTTGGAGACCAAAAGTTCTTTTAGTGGGAAGGAGTGATCCAAAATGGATCTTGGATAGACTTCTAAGTCTAAAATGTTCCTCACAGAGGAAAATGAAAGTGAAGGGATGCTCCTAGAAATAGTCCCATTGCGTAGATCTTTTCATTTTGAATCTACTGCAATTTGAATGGGCTAAAACAAACTTCAGATGAAGAAGTTATTGTAACAAGAAATTGTCCATTGTCCTTTGAAAAGGAGGCATTTTCTTATTAAATGTGACTTAGGAGAAATAAAGGTTTTCTATGGAAATATCGCATCACACTGTTAAAGGGCGAACATAGACCCAAGGCCGAACAGACCCCCCATAAGCGATCTCCGACTTATCACATTGGAGGTAGGCTGCATGTGATATCGGGACCCTGGGCGGAGCCGATTGCAATATGAAATGATCGGCGTTGGCTATTGGCGATCAGAGGAGATAGTGCTAAGGGCCATGTGATGTGCGATTAGAGATTGTGATTGCGTTGGCCGATCAACGGATCGGCGATTGGCACAGTCAAAGGGAAGACCCCCGGGGCCATTGCGACAACGATATTGCGATATGTTGATATAGCGATGGGGCCGATAGAGATACGCCGATATCCGCGATTGGCGATCAGATCACACAAATATAAAGGGCCATTAACACACTATGATTGTGATTAGCGATCAGGGCGCGAACCCGATAGGGTTTATAGATGCGATTGCATAAATTTTGAGATCCATATTTTTGTATTTTCTATGTATTCCTTTGTATTTTGGATTTTTGACCTCCCGCATGTGCAATCACAATTTGCGATGACAAGATAGACCCGAGAGGGATATAGATGCGATTGAATGCATTTTGAGATCCGGCTAAATGCTCCATGACGTGTTTTTCGAAAGGTTGCCTGCGTATTCCGTTATGCTGCTATTTTTAGGTTTTCGCCTGAAGGAAGATCTTCGGAAGGAAGTGTTATACCACCATTTAGCCAGAGGCAACCATTTGACCCATTGTGTCTATTTATCAGATACAAAGCAACGAAGATATCCTTCCAAACATTTGTTTACTATCTCAGTTTGACCATCAGATTGAGGATGATAAGATGAGCTATGGGCTAACTGAGTACCATGACAAGAAAATAATTCTGTCCAAAAATTTCTAGTGAAAATGGGATCTCTATCGCTGACAATAATATTTGGTTTCTATGTAGCTTTTGAATTGCTTCCATAAATGCTTTAGAAACTGTACTTGCTTTAAATGGATGATATTATGCACAAAGGTGTGCATATTTGGTAAGGCTGTCAACTACCACCATGATAACACTCTTTCCTTCAGACTTGGGTAAACCTGTGATAAAATCCATTGAAACCTCCTCCCAACGTTGGCTTGGAATGGATAAAGGTTGTAATAGACCTAGGGTCTTAATTGTTTCAACTTTATTTTGTTGGCAAACCAAACATTCTGCCACAAATTTTTGAATATCTAATTTAAAGCCATCCCAAAAAAATTCCTTCTTAACCTTGTGGTAAGTTTTTAGAAATCCCGAGTGCCCTACTAAGGGAGAGGTGTGCAATTCCATAAGAATCTTTTGTATAAGCAATATTTGTACCATAACAAATCATTTTTCCAGCTAAATGTATCAGATGTACTAGGATCTTATTGTAACTTTTGAATGAGTGCCCACACTTCTTTGTCATTCTTCCATTCATCCCTTGCTTCATTTATCCAATATGGTTGGATAATAGAAATGACGCAAAGAAATGCTTCCACATCCTCATCCTTTCTTGAGAGTGCATCTGCCACAACATTTTGCTTCCATTTTTTGTAGATGATTTCAAAGTCATAACCCAACATCTTTGTGACCCATTTTTTCTTCTCTTCTGAAGATAATATTTGTTCTAAAAAGAATTTAAGGCTATCATTATCCGTTTTTACCTTGAAGTGTCTTTCCATTAGGTAGGGTCACCATTTCTTAAGTGCATGTAGTATCTCCAACATTTCCTTCTCATAAATAGCTTTGTGTAAATACTTTCCTTTGATTGTATGACTTTCGAAAGCAATGGGTCTTTCTTCTTGCATTAAAACAACACTAATTCCATTTCCCGAGGCATCACATTCCACAATAAAGGCTTTTGTGAAGTCCCACGTAGCTAAGACTGGTGCTTGGCACATTGCCTCTTTAAGATGTTCAAAGACCTTCGTTGCTTTTGGAGTCCATGAAAATGCATCTTTCTTCAATAATGTTGTTAGAGGTGTTGCTATTCTCCCATAATTCTTAACAAACTTGTGATAATACCTTGTCAACCTGAGAAATCCTTGCAGATGCTTTATGGATGTGGGGATTTTCCATTCCTTAATGGTTTTAATTTTTCTAGGGTCTACCTTTACACCTTCATGAGATACAATATGACCCAGATATTCCACCTCTTGCACTCCAAAGAAACATTTGGAGTTTTTTGCATATAATTGTTTCTCCTCCAATAGTTTGAGCACCCTGTCAACATGTTGAACATGATCCTTCCAAGAGTTGCTATAGATTAGTATATCATTAAAAAATACTAACACAAATTTTCTAAGAAAGGGTTTGAAAATGGAATTCATCAAACCTTGAAATGTAGAAGGTGCATTGGTAAGGCCAAAAGGCATTACCAAAAATTCATAATGACCCTCATGAGTTCTAAATGTTGTTTTCAGAATGTCTTCAGTATTCATTCTGATTTGATGATATCCTAAACAAATATCCAGCTTGGTGAAGTAAATTGATCCATGCAATTCATCCAATAATTCATCAATGACAAGAATGGGAAATTTATCTTTAATAGTGAGATTTTTGAGCTCCCTATAATCTAGACACGTGCGCCATGATCCATCGTTCTTGTGAATCAATACTACTAGAGCAGAGAAAGAACTTTGAGTAGGTTGAATTATAGTAGCCTCTAGCATTTCTGCAACCATACGTTCAATTTCACTCTTTTGGGCATAAGGATATCTGTAAGGTCTAATGTTTGGAGGAACACTTCATGGAATCAAATGAATAGCATGATTATGGTCATTAATAGGTGGAAGGCCTTTGGGAGTCTCAAATACCTTAGAATTATTGTCCAAGAATTTTTGGAGATATGGAGAAATAGATGATTTCGATGTGGGAACCTCTAGCGAACATAATTGTGCAATTACGCCTCATTGTTCTTTCTTTAGAAGCTTTGTCATTCCGTTAGAGCTGATTATCTTTCCTGGTTTCCCTGTGATACCCCTTAATTCAAATTCCTTTCCTTATAAAGAAAATTTCATGAAAAGTTCTTGAAAATTAAAAGCTACTGTGCCCAAGGATTGTAGCCATTGGACTCCTAGTGCAACATCAGCACCACCTATTGGAGTGGAAAGAATTGGGCTATTCAATACATATTCTCCCATGGATAACTTGATATTATAGCACTTTCCAGAGCAATTTATGGTTCCTCCACTTGCAACCATCACTTGACACTTTGGTGCTGGATATAGGAAAAAATTCAATTCCTTGGCTATCTTACAATGAATAAAATTATGGACACTGCCCGAATCAATCAACACTATTACCTTTTTCTTCTTGATATGTCCTTCTATCTTGATAGTTTGAGGAGTGGTAATTCCGGCCAATGCATTACAAGATATGGTTGGATTCATTTCTTCTTTCTCTAGGGTTTGTTCTTGGTGTATATCCTCTTCTTTTGACGTTTCTTGTTCCTTTTCTTCCTCCTCTTCACAATCTATGTAAAATAATTTCTTCTCAGCACACTTATTACCTTTGATGTATTTTCTATCACAATTGTAACAAAGCCCTTTTGCTATTTTTTCTTCCAATTGTTGTGGTGTCAACCTTGTAGGTTGTGGAAGGCTAGGAGCAACAACACTTCCATCTTTATAA
Organism: Pinus tabuliformis; assembly: GCA_031772625.1. Taxonomy (NCBI): domain Eukaryota; kingdom Viridiplantae; phylum Streptophyta; class Pinopsida; order Pinales; family Pinaceae; genus Pinus; species Pinus tabuliformis. The sequence continues at coordinate 329,601,528 of CM062820.1, forward strand.
TTGTGAGTGGTAGGCTTCCTTGTTGCCATAATTTTGCTTTCCTTTTTTCTTGCCAACCTGAATGCCTTCTTCAATGAATCAGGTTCCCAAAGGCGAACCTCATGTTGGATGTTATCCTTTAAAGTCCCTATGAACACATCAATCCTATGCTCCTCTGGAATATCTTTTACCCTTATATTCAATTTTTGGAAGTCCTCAATGTGCTCCATCATTGAACCCTTTTGTTTGAGATTTATCAATTGGCTAAAAAAAGTGTTGCTTTTTGTATCCTGATAATGTGCTAACTTTTCATCTGTAAAAAATGCCCAAGTGACAATTTATTTACGAGAGAAAAGCTATTGATACCATACAAACTGACTTGGTTCCAAATATAAAGTTGCAATGCATACCTTTTGTGTGTTTTACACATTATGGAGATTGAAATATTGCTTCATCTGTAGTATCCATGTTACGGGATACTTTCCATAAAACTTCCTCATATCGATCTTTAGAACATGGTGGGTCTTTGATCCAACGTTAGAGTCTATGAAATCATGATTAACATTTATTTTGTTCCCATCATGAGTTTCCTTTCTACCCTTTCACCATTAGTAAGCATTTCTTGTAGAAACTTTGTCAAATGTCTCTTCAAATCTTCCATGTTGCCTTTAAGTTTTTCTTCTAAACCATCCATCTTAGCTTCCACGCCTTTCTTTAAACCATCCATCTTAGCTTCCATTCCATCCATCTTAGATTCCACGTCATTCATCTTGGCTTCTACGCCTTTCTTTAAACCATCCATCTGAGCTCCCATGCCCTTTTTTAAACCATCCATCTTAGCTTCCACACCCTTTTTTAAACCATCCATCTTAGCTTCCACGCCATCCATCTTAGATTCTGTTACTTTTTGTGAGAGTGAATTTTGTTGCACTTGGTCTTGTAATTTTGATATATCATGTTGAATTTATTCCTCTTCTTGATGAGTCATGCTAGAGCTTTCAGGGTTCTTACTAGGTGTTTCCATTTTCTTTCTTCGAGGAATCAATTAATAATAATTATTCTTCACTATGCCCTTTGAATTCCTTCAACTAATTTTTCAAACCAAACTTATGCAAAATTAAAAAAAAACTACACACCTTTTTTCACTTTGTAGGAGCTCGATATTGTATCCGATGTGTCTTTCAAATTTCAAATCTCCAAGGTCTGAAATTGCAAAATATGGTAGCCCTTTGAGCCCTCTTTCCAACACCACACGTATGATTGAAATTGGATTCTCCAAGAAAGCGTTATGCCCAATATCCCAAGATGTCCTGATTATACATTTTTTTTCAGTGGAGCGAACTTGTATGAAGTGTCACGTGTCACTGTTTCAACCTTCGGACCTAAAAATGATACACAAAAAGCTAAAATCTGTTCTCTTTCTGTAACTTCTTACGAAATTTCAATCTGGTACTAAGAGAGAAAGTTATGACGATTTTCCCAAGCTAACTTGTTTGGGATGTAATTTGGGAGCCTGCAAAAACCATAACTTCCTTGGATCATATCTTTGAAAATATAGCGAGACAAGATCTGAAATTTGGACCCGAGGATCATAAAGATTTCGGCTCAAATGGGTTTTATTTGGTCTTCTGAAATGTCGTAGAAAAAAATTTATAGCGAAAATGCCACAATCACCTATTTTGGAGCAGCGAAACCCTAGAATCCAAAGCTTTGATACTAAATGTTATGAAACCAGCTCACAAAAAGATAGAAAAGATAGATCAACGACTTAGAAATTAGCCTCTTTGAGGGGGAAACCTCCTTTACATTACACAAATGAACAATTCTTGGATGATACAAATGAAGAAACCTCCTTTCTATATATAGGAGTCTAAGGGGTCACACTATAATCAAAGTCGACATAACAATAATATTATAAGGGCACAAAAATAATAATAGTGGGCTTCTATAGGGCACAATAATAACAATATGGGGACAATAGGGGCACACCAATAAAAATAAGGGCAACAATGACAATAGCAATGTGGGAATAATTAGTATTATAGGGAGTCACCTAACACTTTGGGTCATATTCGATTGCGGATTTTTCCATGGTCTCTTGGAAATAAAACAAAGAGGTTCTACTTGATTTGGCATTACTTCCTCTTGATAGACAACTTTAAGACCCGGTATTGAAGGACATTGCTTTGTATCATGATTTTACGCACATATAACACATGTTTATACACTTTTTAAGTCAAGAGGGCATTCTCTCAAGGCATGCTTCTTTCTACATTTTGGACAAAAGATATATAATGCAAAATTTTCAACCTTTTTCTTGTTTTGTACTTTAAGGGTATCTATTTGTTCACTGAGACTCCCCAAAATATTTGTTTTAAAGTTGTCAAGCAAATTGCCTATTTCAGCCATACTTACTGTCCCAACTACAGATTTATTAATCCTAGACATAACAAGATATTTAGGATTTTTCCTAGTTCTTTCCTTTCCTCTTGAAATGTGTATGCATAACTCACAAATATCTCCAAACGATAACTGAGAAATATCTCCTTTACCCTTAAAATTGAGAATATTTATCCACTCATCTCTGATAGATTTTAGTAAGAGAGATTTCAAAGTTTCTTCATCTAGATTATGCATTTTAGCACTTTTAAGACTATAAGCAAATCTTTCAATGAAATCTTCAAGATTTTTATCTTATTTTTGTATCATTTTAAAGACTTCATCTTTAAGCTTATGGGGAATACAATAATCCTTGTATTTTTATAAGAATGCATTTTTCATTTGTTCCCATGTTATTATAGAATGTACTCCTAAGCCCATAAACCATTTTAATGCTCCATCCTTAAGAATGGCTGGAAACAATTTCAACTTTTGAGTATCAAGAAATTAGTCATAGGATCTACACAACACTTCAAAATTAAAGAGAAATGTTTCAGGATCCTCATTTCTTAATCCATGAAAATTAGGAAGGATGGAGGGCGAGATATTTTTCATTGTGGCTGTGGTACCTTCATCGAGGATGGGAAATACAAAAGGTTCTAGATCTCCTCTACCACCTCCTCTTCCTCTTCCTCCACCTATTCCACCTCCTCTATTTTCTCCTCTTCCACCTCCAATCCTAGGTTGTTCACCATTCACATTATGTACTTCTCCTCCCCCCTCTCCTGCCATTGTAGATTCCCGAGAACTAATGTAAGGTTCCAAAATTGGATTTTCTAGTTCCTCCTCTAGCTCCTTTGGTTCTTATACCAATGGAATCTTAAAATAGGTTTCTTCTTCTTCCTCTTCACTAGGTATTTCTAGTTCTTTCCCTAGAAGTTGTTCTCTAGTTGAAGATAGAATCATTACTCCTTCTGTTGGGGATGTAGGAACTTCTTCTTCTACTATGGCTTCAGTAGAGGAATATGGTGAATCTTTAAGTTGGATTTCATATCTAAGTACCCCAGGAAGTCTATGTATGCCTGCAATGGATGGAATATGAGTTTGGGTGAATGGTGTGTCACTATGAGGTTGTGGTGGGGTGAGTGATGATGTTGGAATCAAACTCCTATCTCTACCTACAAATCTACCTCTAGAATATATTTCCCTATTCATATAATTTTTAATTTTTATTTTTTTAATGAAAAGAAAAATAAAAAGACTCCTATATACACTTCCCCAGAAATGACGCCAAAATGTTTGGTAATTTAATTGATGTTAAATTACTTACATGAATGGTCAACCAAGGCTAGTAAATTGATGACATGTATGTGCACTGTATGTGCTAGGAGTCTTTGTCTCTGACACAATTCCTAAGTTAATTTGAGATATCAAAATGCACATGTTTCTCTACAACTATGTAAGTAAATAAATCACTCATAAAAATGGAATCAATTCTATTTCTCTTGCTTAAAAGAAAGATCATACTCTTCCTGAGATAAACTTCACACTTACTTCACACTTAAAAATAAAATCACACTCACACTTTGCTTGAAATAAAATCACACACACACTTGCTTTAAAATGAAATCACTCTTGCAATAAAATCACACTTGAAATAAAATCAAACTATAAATAAATCTACTTTAACATAAAGAAAGATTAACTCTACAAATGAAAATTCTATTTATATCACTGCAATGTAAAGCTATGCTTCTAATCTATGTTAAGTTATACTCTGACCATGTGCACCAGAGATCTTGCTTCACTTCAACAATGAAATAATTAGATAAACCTACTGCAAAACAATCTTAAACTTATATTCAAAAATCAAAACTTAAGCGATTAAATGAACTAACAAAAATCCTACAAGAAACACATAATGAAATACTAACTGCAAATAAAAGAAAACCTTACTATCTCAAGGGGGCCCTCCTACGAGAAGCAAGTATCACTATAATTCCTTCACTAGATGATTAATCACACATTGAGATCGCACAACAAAACAAATGGAATGAAAACAGAGTTTGTATTTAAAACAAAGTGTATACAAAATAAAATCCAAGTTTGTGTTCGCTATGCCGAGAGGCATATTTATAAAACTCTTCGCATTAAATGTTTGAGAGTATTACACCTGATGCTTAATCAACATCATCTATAATTAACTTTAAAAGCTAATATGTCATGATCTTCTCATAATTTTCTATCAATGCAGCAAATCATGAGGCTAAAAATCTACATCTCGCTCACTTGGTTCGCCTTCTACAGTGATTAACTTTCACTTTGACCGGGATGCTAGGGTGTCTTCTTTATCAATCCAATTTATGAAAGTAGGAACAAATTATTGTACCAACTAATTTCCATCTATCCATATTCCCCGTTCTTCGGCTGAAGCTTCACAACCCATCAAACCTTGGACTTAGCTGAAGAAACATACATCAACTGCAGAATCATTGTAATTCAGTAGCTCAAGTAAACACTGAGTTGAATAATAAAGGCATTTAATATTTATGAAATAGAAGATGATTATGTACCTACTATGCTATAAACCTTGTAAAATGATACCCAAATTAAAGTTATGAAGGTTAAAAATGGAGGAATGGAGTGAAAAAGAGTTGTCAAAAAGAAGCAATTTTGGGGTTCAACAGAGCCCATCCAGTCCAAGCGTTGAACTTGGAAGCTCTGATACCACTCCATAACATACCCTCTTTTATCACTATCCCCAACTAAGAGTAGAAGGAGGTAATCACTATGATGACCCAAATCCCATTTTCATGTTATGCAAATGGGGTCTAAATTTTTGACCTTTTTTGACTTCCTCAAAACAAGAGACAAGCTGCATCATTGCATTCATCTCATCGAGACTTTTCCAATGATATAAAATTTGTCTCCAGCCAACTCCCAGATAAAGAGTTACAACCATTTAAAATTTAGCATATTAGATAATGCCATGTCATCTACCGACCATGTGTTGCCCACGAGGCTATCCAAGCCGTGGGCCACATGATAGCTACCAACCCGTTCTTATCTGGGGCCACACACACACACACACAAATAAAAGTTGTCGATCCAATCATACTCGTTAAACCTCTTTAGCAAGTCCCATTACATAATACAAATATATTATGGGTGTAGTATGGAATGCAAACCTCTCTCCTTGCCAACTCATCCCAGAGATTAAATCTGAAGAATCACTTGTGAAACCTCTCAACAATTCTTCTGTGGTACAAAATTTTGGGATTGGGTGGAACCTTGCAGACCCTACCACTAACGTGGTCTAGTACCTATGTCACAACCATACGCTCAACTCCACATCACCCCATCAAACTCTCTTCAACATATGCAATATTTCCGAGATGACCTGGCCTTTTAACCCTCCTGGATGATGCAGACAACCTAGGAGACTTCCCTGCTCCAATATGATGGTCTATTGGTCCATCTTGCCACATCTTCCTAGAGGCAAAATCCTGGAAGTTTCCCACAATGCCTCTACATGAAACCCCAGGGTCTAGGATGCTAGGATGATGTCATCACAATTCAAACACTAGGGTGATGTCAGATGATGTCATACCACCAACATGGCCTCCTCCGAGAGCACTACATGTCACATGATTCAAGCCCCCTTGGACCCATGAAAAGGCTAAAACAATTTGCCACATGACATGCGAAAAGGGCACCACGTAACCTCTCTTCCATGTCATACACCTCATCAAACTAGCCCCACCACCAGATTTTATCCCCTTGGAATGAACATATTCACATTATGTCTAATTTAGGTATTTCCATTCAATGTTTAAGTTGGGCATTCAACCGGCCCCATTGCACTAAGTCACCCAAAGAGTAAAATCCCAGGATTTTCCTTTGGGGACTCCTTTTGAAACCTTCGTGAATAAAGTTTCTAAGATTATCCATAGGTGATAGCATGTTCAACTCTTGACAGTCCAAATTTCTCATGTTATGCCTTTGGAAATCATGCCCTATCACTTGAATTGTCAGGATCAAGCCTCCTGGCTTCCCTGGGACCTAATCTTTCATCCTTGTGGCCTATGTAATATGTGAATACTTGGGATTTCCTCTACCCTCAGAGCTCAGTCGTGATGGTTCTATGGCACATAGGCCAATTTCAGCTTAGTTCCTGAGCCTTTAGATTATCGAGACTCAACCCACACTTGATTCATATGCACATAGATATGCATAAGGCTTGAACTCGATGGATTTTCAAAGGACTTAGTCCAAGTATTGACTACAGTGGTTTTTGGTAAAAATTTGGGGCATGAATCCAAAATTTGGTGGGTCATTAATATGATTTCATATCATGTCACAATGCCACTCTTCCTTGACCCACCGTTACACAAGATTATCTTTGCAACTAAGAGTGGGTCTCTAGCTCTCCACCCAAGCATAGACAAGTTACAGCCACAATAGATGTCATCCCTAAGCCAGATTACAATGCTTGAGATGGAGTGTTTTCGAGAGGAAATTTAACCAATATGGATAGCTAAAACAAGATGTCACAAGGCCACTTTGCCTTCATCCACCAACTACACAAGTTTATGATCCAAGGTATTAGTAAAGTGCTCAAAATTCAATGTATTCAAAAGTGCCCAAAACTGGTGCCAAAGCGTAGAGCTCATTGACCTGAATCCAACACAACTTAAATCCCTCCAAACCGATATCATATGTTCCCAATATCATGTTTTGATCGTTTTCCCAAAGAGGTAAAATTTTTGTAGGTTGGGTGCAGGACTTCTGATTGGGTAGTCCATACGATGACTCAGAACGCTGATTGGAGAAGTTGATTGTACCTCAGGCCAATGGCAGGCTACCAAGTGGCTTCACCAGATTCGTTCAAGGTTGATGGATTCTAATTGGTGGTTGGACATTTTAAGTGGACCAATGGTTGGGATGCCGTGTGGCCTAGTCATGGGCTACCACGTGGCACCCCGATATGGTGTAAAATTTTGGTTGAGGTTTGAACTAGCCTCCACAAGATTCGAAAGAGTGACCTCATGCACAAAAATCAAGCACCTTACCAATAGACCACTGGGTGGTTCTTATTAGTCATTGCATCAACACCATATATAAACTTTTAGCGTTGAAGTGTTGGCGAAAGGGGTCGAGGCCAAGTACCTCGCCCCTAGTCACTACAAAGCCCACGAGACTATGGCCAGAGCGGCCAAGGGCTCGGGGCTTAGCCCTAGCCTAAGGTCTAACAAAGTGCCATACAACCGAAGGTGGAGGTAGGGCAGAGCTTGGGGACAGGTGCGAGAAGGGGGCCAACCCCAGGGTCATATGCCAACCACAGGACCCAGTGCCAAAGTTTAACTGAGCTCCAGTGAAGAGAGTTGTGTCGGAGCCCTAGCCCTTGGCCATATAACAATGGCACCAAACCATGGCTAAGGTGGAAGGTAGAGGTCACTACGGAGGGGGGCCAACTCTAAGCTCTATGGCAACTCATGTGATCTAGTGTGCAGATAGTTAAGGGGCCCGATGGGAAGGGTGGGTAGTTAGCCCAACCCTTGGACTCGTGGTGCCATAAGACCATGCCCCCATGTTTAGGGGCATCACCGGTAGGGGTGGGCATTAAGGCCTATCCCTCGGTCCCATGCGACCTATATGACCACGATTTTCGGAGTTAAGGGATCAGAGGGAATTTATAGTAAGCGACCAATTACACTCAAAACAATGTGAAACTCACCGACTCCGGGCGAAAATGTTGCTTGATGATTCTGGAAAATGTGCAATTCATAGAACAATTAGCAGATGAGTCCAGTTTGTAGAGTAGTTAGTAGAAAAAATTCTCTAGGGCATAACTTCTTCAGTTTTTGGCCAAATTGAGCCCAACAAGAGCCTAGATTGGGGTTTTTGACTATTCTAGAGCCGTTGGAGACATAATTTTTACACTCTAAGAACTGTAAATCCATGTAAACACAAATTTGAAGCACTTAATGAAAGAGGCCCAACATTGGAGGCTAGACTAGGAGATGTAGCCCAGGATAGGGGTGAAATCCTTTATCATTTTTCTTTCTTGTGTTTTTTTATATGGTATATCTGTCTCTGTTTTTATGCTATTAACTAAGTTTTAAAACCATTATTTTATGTGCTTTTGCAAAGTGATCCATTGCCTAAAAGACATAAAATTTTACTTGCAAATTTTCCCATCACCTTGAAGTTTGTATAACAGATCAGTTTGGTATCAAAGCTTAAGGTTATTTTGAAGGTTTGATTTTGTTTGCAAGTGTTTTCTGATGCATACAATTTTGAATCTCATAAGAGGATAAGGAGAGCTTGTGGAGCCAAGGTCTCAAATTGTTTCAAGGAGAACACACATATATCATGATTCACCATTCATGGCACATGAAGAAGGTCATGAAGGGATGTCTGAAGATGAGAGAACTTTCAGAAAATATTTCTTTGAAATGTCTAAAATGGGAAAGTTCTTTATGAGGAGAGGAAGTCAAGGTTGGAAGGAGAGAGCTCAAAAACCTCCAAAAGGAAATGGAGGAAATGGAGATAAAACTCCAAAAGGGAATGGAGGGGATGGTGACAAGGCACCACCTTCACCTCCATCCTCATTCTCATCTTCTTCTAATTCTACCCTTTCACAAACACCTCCAAATTATCCAAAGGGACATGGTAAAACTCCTTTGTTAAATCTTGCAATAAAGTTTGAATTACCTATGTACAATGGAGAGGCAAATGCTGAAAAAATAGATAATTAGGTTTGTCAGATTGAAGTGTATTACATGATACAAAGAATCAAGGATGATGAAACAAAATTTCAACTTCCTTCTCTTAGGTTGGAAAGTGAAACACTCATTTGGTGGGAGGCCAAAAATCAAGAGTACATGGAGAAAAGTGGCAAGGTAAGAATAAAATTTTATTCATTAGCATACATGAAAAAAGCTATAATGGATTGGAAAAACTTTAGACAAGCTAAGGGTCAAAGTATGCAAAGCTATACTTAAGAATTTAGGAAAAGAGCTTTGATTTTGGGTATAGATTTATCCTCTCAAGGAACTCTACTGAAATAAATTGGAGATTTACATAGTTATTTGAGACACACAATTCTCATGTTTAACCCTACAAAGCTAGATGAAGTTTGTGTTCATGCAAGTCATTTAGAAGCAAGAGGGAAGAATGTTTCTGAAGAAACTGGTGAGAAGCCATTTAATTTTGGAGACAAAGGAAAATGGAAGTTCAAAGATGAGGATAAAAAGAATGCTTCAATCAAGAAGGAGGGAGAAAAACTCACATGTAAAGATAATTCAAAAGAAGGCCATGATGAAGACCACTGTTGGAAACTTCATCCTGAGATGAGACCCAAAAATTTTAACAAGGAGAAAGAAAATACTGCTACAACAACTCAATAAGATCTAGGATTTGATTCCAGAGATGAAACAAAAATTATAACCATGGGATTGAAAGGTAAGGATTCTATTGCAAGTACAAGTTATTCTAGAAAGCCCATTGAAACTCAAAATTGAAGAGAAATAATAGATATTTTCCATATTAGAGTCATCACAAAACATAACAAAGTAGATACTTTGTTTGATAGTGGATCACAAGAAACCTTATTTCAGAAGACATTGTCAACAAACTAAATTTGGAAACCAAATTTGTTTAGAATGAGGAATAATACTTGAAATAGAATAATGCACGAGACCACGAGCGGAGTGACCAAGGGCTCATGGCTTAGCCCCATACCAAGGTATAACCAAGTTCCTTACAACCAGAGGCAGAGGCATGGTAGAGCTTGGTGATAGGTGTGAGAAGGGGGCTAGCCCCAAGGTCATATGTTGACCACAGGACAAACGCTAAATTTTAATGGAGCACCAACGAAGAGGGCTGTGTCAGAGCCCTAGCCCTTGGCCATATAATAATGTCACTGGACCATGGCTAAGGCGGAAGGCAGAGGTCGCTACAGAGGGGGGCCAACTCTAGGCTCTATGGAAACTCATGTGACCTGATGAGCGCCAGTATTGCAGCAATAATGCTACAACTCTTGGGGCTACCAACTTTACTTTATCAACCCGGGGTTCGTACAAACTTGGAGGTGACAGTGATGTATACACAAGTAAATGTGATGAGTTCGCTCTTTGTCACTGCTAAGCTGGCGATAGACCACTAAGGTTTTTCAAACCAGACTTCTATTGATTCTGAAGAAGCTTGATTACCAATGAGGAAAAGAAAAATCTACACTAAGAGAAAGCTTGTCTACTACAGTAAGGAAAAAGATTGAAATCAAATGTTTAAACACACCATTTTTCTAACTAACTGCTAAGAGGCTTTGCTTCAAAAGAATGCTAAGTTAACATGTATGCAATCCTATTTTCCTAGGTATGCAAATTGAAACATCAAACATTATACTATTGTTCATTTAAATGAACAAAATAACTATGTTTTTCTTTTCGTCCCTTTTTTGTGTGAAAGTGGGAAAGCTAAATTATTTTAGTGAGCTGGCAGGTGGATAAGGGATGATGGTGAATGGTTAGAAAGACTGGGAGACAAGTTGGGGTGCTTTTATATCTTCCTATGGGATTTATCCATAATTTAGCCTCAAAACAAGCCACTACAGGTCAACTTACAGGATGTCCTAAAGCGTCCTACAAGATGTTCTGAATTCCTACAAGATCCCTTGTATTCCTGCAGGATACAACCAAGAGAAAAAGGAGGGATGTTGAAGGTGATGTAAGGCTTAGAAAAGGTGGATGGTGGATGGAATGTGGCAAGGGAGTTCCTAGGACTCCTTCAGAGCTCAAAGCCAGAGTTTTGAGATGGCTGGATTTGCTCAAGAAGCTTGGAGAAGTATTCTTGTGAAATGATGAAATTGGTGAGGGTTTTAGTGAAAGAAAGTGATGACCATGGATGGATGAGGTTAGGATGGGGATGCTAATTATGAAATCTCTATGTACTACTGAAACTCCTACAATGCATCAACCATTGACATTTATCCATAAATCACGTAAACAAGAAGGATTTGAATTAACTAAGGAAAACATAATTTCATGAGCTAGCTGCCTATTTTATGCATGGGAAGAACTTGCAGAATAATATGAAACATTGATGAGATCTAATGTAATATTGAATATAGAATAAATGATAACTAAATCCTATTCCTGCAAACCAATAAAATGCCGGCCTAAGTAACATAAAACCCTAAATTCCATGAGAAATCAAAATTCTGTGTTTTTGGGGTTGCATAGGATTTCTTTTCTCAAACCATGATCCCTGAAGGGAGGAGTGAGGCCAAATTCACCTACTGATAGATTTTCGATATTCCTTTATCTCTTCTAAGCTACTGCTGAAGTAAGGCACAAATGAAAGCAAACTAATCAAATCCAAAACTACTTGCAATGAAATAATGCTAAAGACAATTCAACCATTAATCTATGAAATCAACTAAGCATACAAATACAAGAAGAGGAGCCTTTGCTGCTAGGGTTGGGCCTTAACCCAATAGATTCAACCCTCTGAGTCAATTCAATGCTGGATCAAGGAAATGCTCATTCTCATTATCAAAACAGAAAATTACATCACAATGTCTTCCACAAGTCTTGAACTAAAAAATGACTAGTGTTTTTACAGCAAAAATTTGAATCCTAATGAGGCTCTAGGCCTCCTTATTTATAAAACTGAAGTCTCCAACGAATTCCTTAAATATAGGGAGGCTCAGTTCCCAAACTCAAGATAAACTGGCTCTTTAACTGTCACTGGCTCGGTTGCCTTTTGATCTCCATGACTTGGCTGCTTGTAACTCCGAGCTAGTGTGATTGATGGAGGAATATTCGAATGAGTGAGGAGTAAATGAGGAGGATCTATCTCCTACAATCTCTCCTCCTTGTATCATTTGATTTTTAGCCCTTAATTAGCCAAAATTCCATGATTTTCTCTCAAAAAATTGCAATCAATGCACATTAGTCCACTAGGCATAATATGTCACATTGACTCATCTTATTAAGAAAAATACAATCAAAATATGTAAGAAATTATGAGAAGAGTTGATTTGAATAAGCTAGGAGGTGTATTAAGGTCCATATAGTTACCCAATGATGAGGCTCATCATCACCCCCTACTGAAAGTGTTGCTTATCCTCTGAGCAACTCAATCTATATCCATGTCTTTCACTGCTCTAGTGGCCTCCCTGACATCCCATGCTTTTGCTATAGTTTCCTCTTCCTATGCATAGAATCCTACCTTCATTTCTATCTCCTCCCACTACTTTCTTTCTTCCTCTTCCTTCCTCCCTTCCAACATTCCTAAGAGCAGTGGTGGACTGAGTCTCAAGCCAATCCAATTGACTTTGAGTCTTTGGAGAACTTGCTTGTACATGGGTGTTCTGTTCAGTGCTTCTCTCATTCTCTGATGAGAATGGTACTCTTTTATTTTCAGGCTGTAGGGCAAAGTGTTCCATCTCCTTTGGCAAACTTTCATGCTATCATCCCCTAACAACCTAAACATATCCTCAAAGTGTGTGATTGATTTCTCTTGGGTAGCAAGGTATCTAGGTGCAAGTTGAGGGTCATTTGAAATCAAGTTATGGGTGCTAATGACAACCATTGGATTTGATTGCTCAGCTCTTATCATGAGGGGTTCTGTTTCTTCCCTTGCCATTACTTTCTTCATTTCTGCAGCCCTTGCTTCCTCATGATTCATCCATGATGCCAAAGCCATCAACTGTAAGTCCCCTAGTTTTGAATTAGGGTCCCACACATTCAGATCTGTCAAGGCCAAGTTATGTAGGTAGAATTCATCCATTTTAGCCCTATCCTCCAATGCTTTGATATCATAGATCAATGAATTGTCTATAATCATGGAATGGCATAATGCCTCTTTGTGCTAAATTCTTGATTTGAAACTGCAGCCACTGTTCCTTAAGATACAATGCATAGGACTTTGCTAGCATCCTGCACTGGATTGCCTCTAAGGATAGACTGGCCATGGATGCCAATTGATTCTCTCTCTCTTGTAGTTTTCCCCTTAACCAGGCATTCTCTGCCTCCAACTGAGCTTTCATCATTGCCTCTCTATCCCTTAGGCTACTTTGTTCTCTACCCATCTCCTTTACTTTCTCCTCCATGTGATCTATGTCTTCCACTCCTTCAGATTTGGAAATTTGCATCCACCTATGTGTTCTTGCCCTTTCTTTCTCAAGCTCAAAGAATAAGGGGATGGGAAATTTCTGTGGAATGAACCTACCCCCTTCAATGAACCTGTAGTAGGATTCAAGGTTAGGTTGAGGACTAGGTTCCCTCAACTCCAGATCCTCCTTCTTTGTTTCTTGCTGCATGCTCCCTTCTTTTTCCAATTTCTAAGTTTCCTGTAGGTTTAATAGGGTTTCCTATAGGATGGCCTCTGCTTCCTGTAGGTCCTTTTATGTCTCCTGTAGGAGGCTTTTTCCTTTGGATGAGACAGATCTAGTGACAGGCCTCCTAACATAAGTGATAGGAGACTTGGGAGAGGCTTGTCTTGATGATCCTTCTCCTTGATTTTTCATAAGAGGAGTTATCTTTTCCTGCTGTTTTGGTGAGTCTTCAATGACAATAGGAACCTTGGTGGGAGTTTGAGGTTTTACTTGCCTTATTATTGTACTTATTCTTGTCCTAAAGTACAATGGATTTTGTCTCTGCCTCTTCCCTTTTTTTCTTGATAGGGGTACTAAGTGCAGTGAGGGCAGCTGCAGCCTCTTTCTTAGTGGGTTCTGGAGATACCCTAGGTGATTCCTCCCCTTCTTTGCCTTGCATTGTAGACCTATGTTATCCTTGTCTTCTGTCTCCCCTTTTTCATTCTCCTTTTCACTCTTGTCTTTCTTTCTCTTCAACACTTTCCTTATCCTTTTCTTCCTCTTCTTCCTCCTCTATTTCCTCTTCATCTGTCTCTGTTTATTCTTCATCTTTCTCTATTTCTTCTTCACCCCTTTCACTGGCAGTGAGGCTTTTGTCATATTCAAGGGCTTTTATGTCTCCCCCTATCTACATGTCTCTGAAAGTTTCCCATGTGATAAGGAGTCTTAGGTTTTGGAGGGAATCTTATATGATAAGTCTAATTAACCCAAGATGGGCTAGTTGGGGATGGTTTCCTTCCTGCACCTTAATGCCCATATCTATCACTGATTGAAGAAGAAAGTAGGTTATGCTTAGTCTATTTTGAGGAGGTGTGTCTGCTCCAAACCTCAGCTCTTGGAGAAGCCTAAAATGGTATCCATATACCACACTATACCTACCTTCACATGATATATACTTAATAAGGTGGTAGCTAATTTCATTCCAAGGATATGGTAGGCTTTCTCTTCTGACAACATTTTTGTCTTCCATTGCCTCCTCTCCTTCTAAAAAGAATTTCTTCTTTGCAATTTGGCTATTACCCTTATCCTCCTTTCTCCAAGGTAGCCCTAAAGGAAGTGTGGTGATTCTGCCTATGATTTCAGGGGTGAGTTCTATAGAGAGGCCTTTCACCACAATAGTGGCATGGGTCCTAGTCAGTGGAATGAGGGAGAGAGCAAAGTCTCTGGCCACTTCATCATCATATCCCCTCAATTTTTCAAAGAAACCCATCCAATTGTGCCTTGTGAATATCTCTAGTACACGAGGGTGCTGATGAATCCTCACTGTGTTGGTGGGTTCCCTCTTATTAAATCCTCGTGTCATTTTTCTATGATGGATGGAGGGTTGTATATGTATAATACCAAATTTAATGGATGAGGAATTTTTAAATGAAAATTCTGTGTACAATTCCCCTAGACTGCAATCTTTTCAACAAAATAGAAGGCTTTTCTATATGCTTTTTACTTGGAAATTGTGGGAAAGTTCAGAACCTACCTCCTTATCACTGCCTGATGAAGCCAACCTCTGGTTTCTCCCTTTAAAAATGCTCACTACCAATCCTGTAGGTGTTGTTCTATATCCTATAGGATCTCCTGTAGGATCCTATAGGTTTTCCTGTAGGATCTTGTATGTGCTCCTACACTGGAAAAAATGCTCACTACCTTTCCTGTAGACTACTTCAGGGCCGAGAGAAAATTTTCTTTAGTGTAGCCTCGAGAATGAGAATGCCTCTATGCATGGGAATCAACATTTTATTTCCTCATATGGGTGATTTGAGTGGGGTGGTGTGCTGGCAGCCAAAGTACGAGTATCCATTTTTGGACCGTTGGTCCCACTACCACATCATCATTATCCTTACCTCGTAATCAACTCCCACTTCGGGCATCCGTAGCTTAACCACTTTCGACCTCATCTCTCCTTTCTCCTGACTTGACTACTACCATGTGTGAAAGAACTAACTGTATTCTCCTCGTTGACTGAACGAAGGTGGCCAAGTTAACTGGCCACCTTTTGCTTATAAAAGAGAGTGTAAGTGAGATACATGCCTGGGGTAATGATGCCTTGATGCTGTTTGTTGAAGAGTGAAGTCCTTGTTGTGGATTAACTGCCTATATTTTTCTCTTCTTTTTTTATGTCCTCTAATGTTTTTATTTGGTGTGTAGGTACTAGAGGGTGATGCTGATGATCTTGATGCTATTTCTAAGCTCTGGAGGAGCTTATTTGACCTCTAGATCTCCATGTTGAAGCTGATTGCAACTTGTGACTTTTTTGTTTTGTGGGACAGTCTGCTACATGATTTCCTACAGGATGTCCCGTGGTTTCCCCTCCTTCAATTTTTTTAATCATTCCTTCTCTTCTGGAGCATGAGGATGGTTTTCATGGGTAGAGAATGGGTATAGGGATTAGTGAATGAGAGGTATAGCCTTTAGGTGTTGTCCTCTTGTTCTCTCTATCTTCCTCCTCTTTTATCTGTTTTTTTTCTTTGAAAACTGTAATTTTTTTTGAAACTGACTTTATTGGATGAATGGAGGGGTGATCATGATCAAGAGAGGCATGGTGATGAGATGGTTAAATAGAAATTTATTTTTTTGACATAAGCAGGTCATCCCCTTGCTCTAGGGTTACTTTCTTTGGGATTCCCAAGCCACTGTAATTCCTACATGATCATCCTATAGGTTTTCAGGGAATCCTATAGGTCTACAGGGAATCCTATATAAAACAAAAAACCCTTGCAAACTGAGCTAAATGAGTAAAAAAAAATGGAGGGAATGATGGAATAATGAAGGATATGGAATGGAGAAATGAGAACATGGACTGTATGGGTCCCTTTTGATCCTTTCTTATTGTTTTGATCCTCCTCTTGCTGACCTGCAAACAATATTTTCAAAGTTTTTTTTCTCTCTTTTGTTTTTGTTTTTGTTTTTTTCTTTTTGAAAGCAACTAGTCTGCCTCCAAGAGGTTTTCATCCTAGCTGCTTGCCTTGGGCACTTCAAAAGAGGTTTTCACCCAGAGATATTTTTATTTCTCTTTTTTTTTTACACCATTGGGCCGCCTCAAGAGGTTTTCAACCCAACAGTGGGACTTAGGTGCCTCATGGAGGTTTTCAACCAAGTCTCCTTTTTATTTTTATTTTAGTGACTTGATGACGTGGCAGCTAAGACTTGATCCACCACCATCACTATCTTGCTGAAGCCATCAATGAATTCTTGATTTGACAAGGGCTTCTTGTAAACCTTCAATCTATGCTCATTAACAAGTAAAGGAATAGCCTCTGTATCAATGGTTCTTATCTGCACTGAACCATTATCATGAAATTTCTCTATGACATAAGGCTCTAACCATCTATGATAGAAAATTATATATTACAAAGCAATGGAACACATAAAATATTGCAGAAATATAAACACAGAACATGCATAAAACAAGAGAGACACAGATATACGTGGTTCACCCAATTTGGGCTACGTCCACGAAGAAACAACTAGTCCTTCCTTTTATAATATCTAGCAAAATGAAGAGATACAACCTACAATAGATCCATTGTAATTCCCTCTTCGCTCTCACACAATCTCCTCTCTCTTTCTCACTCAAAATACAGATCTTCATAGACAAAATACAATTCCCTCATATATAGTGAGGGGTTTCCTTCTAGGGCAAAAAAACCTAAATTAAAAATAACTTATTCCGTCAGTTATCCACCTAATGAACAACCAAGATTGATTACGAAATTACAACATTTTACAAGGAAATTTTACATCTCTTTTTAGCTTCGGGGGCACTACCCTTGATCCCCCGCCGGGGGGGGGGCTCCAAATACGCTCCCCTGGACCCCCCTGGCTGCGTACATTTTACGGGCGGTGTTGCTACCACATTACAAATTGGGGTCCAATGTGGCGATACCTCTAAATAAAGAAGATAATCAGGCTCCACACCCAAAAATGTCCCACTTAGAGACTGATTATAGAAACTCCACCACTGCTTCATTTGTTGGAAAATGAATCCACTTTGGACTTGGCAGTTTCTCATCTTTTTCATCATACTTTAAGACCAATTGAAACTGAGCAGAATCTCAGTTTCTCCCTGGTTACAACTTTTGTTAACATATCTGCAGGATTCTAGCTAGTGTGTATCTTTTCCAGCTTCAACTGTCCATCTTCCAACACTGACCGTATGAAATGGTACTTGAGCTGTATATGTTTAGTATTGGAATGAAATGCAGAGTTCTTTGCAAGATGTATGACACTCTAGGTGTCACTATATAACCTTTCCAACTCCTGTTTCTTACCCAATTCATCTAGAAACCTTTGCAACCAAATCATTTCTTTACTAGCCTCTGTAGCAGCAACATACTCAACCTCCGTTGTTGAGAGTGCAACAACACTTTCAGTTTTAAAACCCAATTGATAGTTGTTCCACGAATAGTAAACACATACTTTGTGGTGCTCCTCCTGTTATCTCTATCACCCACCATATCTGCATCAACATATCCCTGTAGAGCAATGTTTGAACCACCAAAGAATAATGCTTGATTTGTGGTACCTCTAAAATACTTGAAAATCCACTTCACCGCCATCCAATGTTCTTTTCCTGGATTGTTCATGTACCTTCTTACAACTCCCATTGCATGTGCAATATCAGGCCTTGTGTAGACCATTGCATACATTAATCTTCCAACAACTGATGCATATGGAACTTTAGACATATAAGCCATTTCTTCCTGAGTCTTGGGACACACCTCCTGACTTAATTTGAAATGGCTAGCCAAAGGTATACTAATTGGTTTTGCATTCTGCATATTAAATCTTTTCATTATGTTTTCTATGTACTTACTCCGAGACAATGTTAATTTTTGATTCTCCCTGTCTCTAGTTATTCTCATACCAAGGATTTGTTTTGCAGCACCCAAATCCTTCATTGCAAATGAGTTTTCCAATTTTATTTTGAGCACATTTATTTCCTGCATGTTAGAACCTGCAAGAAGCACGTCATCTACATACAATAACAATATAATATAGCTACCATCATTTAGCCTTTTGAGATAAACACAATGATCAGAGTGACATCAAGTATAACCTTGTTCAGGCATAAACCTGTCAAATTTTATATACCGCTGCCTTGGAGGCTGTTTTAAGCCATACAAGCTCTTCTTCAACCTACACACTAGTTTCTCCTTCCATTTGATCTCATATCCTTGTGGTTGTTGCATATATATCTCTTCCTCTAAATCCCCATGGAGAAAGGTTGTCTTTACATCTAACTGCTCAAGATGAAAATCTTTAGTTGCTACTAGACTTAAAATAGTTCTGATTGAAGTCATTTTAACAACAGGAGAAAATATCTCATCAAAGTCTATACCATTTTTCTATGCAAACCCCTTCACCACAAGTATTTCTTTATACCTATTTCTACCTCCATCTTCTTCTTTCAACCTGTAAACCCATTTATTCTGCAATACTGTTTTACCTACAAGAAACCTAACTAAGTCCCAAGTCTAGTTATGTGCTAAGGAGTCCATCTCTTCTTTCATGGCTTGCTCCCACTTCTTCTTGGTTTCTACCTGCACTGCTTCTTCATAACATTCTGGTTCACCATAATCATTCAACAATACATAATATAATGAAGGAGAGTATCATTTAGGGGGTCTACTTATCCTTGTAGATCTTCTAACACCACTTTCAGGCGTTTGAGGTGCTTGTTGCTGTTGTGGTGGTTGTTGTTGTTCTAGCTATTGATCATAATGATTTTCAGGTACATTCACTTTTTCTGTGATCTCATCAAGCACTGTGTATTCTCTATTTTCTTTTTCCTGTTTCTTTTCCTACATCTGATCCTTATACAAAAGATTTTCATTGAATATAACATATTTTCTCATAATGATTTTGTGTTTTTCATAATCATAAAAGCGATAACCAAAATCATTAACACCATATCCAATAAAGGTTCATTTCTTTGATTTAGCCTCAAGCTTTGTTCTATTTTCTTTATTAATGTGGACAAAGGCTTCGCAACCAAAAGTCTTTAAAATGAGTAGTTTACCTTTTTACCTATCCATGCCTCCTCTGGAATACCACCATCCAAAGAACTTGAAGGCCCTCTATTTATTAGATAAACAACAATATCTACAAATCTGCCCAAAATTGTAAAGGAAATCCTGCATGCAATCTCATGCACCTTGCACGCTACATGATTGTCCTGTTCATACTTTCTGACACACCATTTTCTTGTGGTTTTCTTGAAACTGTCTTCTCTCTGTGAATTCCATTCTCTGAACAGTACCTATCAAACTCTTTGCTACAATATTCAACTCCATTATCTGATCTCAGACACTTCAACCTTTTTCCTATCACATTTTCAACCAAATATTTCCATTTATTGAAAGTATCAAATACATCAGATTTATTTTGAATATAATAAATCTAGGTTTTCTGGTTTCATCATCAATAAAAGTAACATAATAAAGAGAGCCACCAAGAGATGATACCTTATTAGGTCCCCATGTTGGGTTGTGTTATATTCTTTCCACGACTAACCTACGTAGTGAATCGAGGGGGTAGAGCCCCCCCTTCATTGTGCCAATTGCGTAGTGGGGGGTGTGATAGGGGGGGCGGTAGCCCCCCCTGTCCAAGGGGTTTGAGGGGGATGGGTTGCCCCCCTTTACGAGGTTCAGGGCAACGCCCTGGGAATTTTTTTTTTGGACCCTATATTAGGTTGGGCGGACCTACCTATGGTTTTCGGTCCATGGTTTTGGACGCGGTGGTTTTCGGTCCATGGTATTGGATGCTTTGGCATGTATAAATATGTATTGTAACATTGAAAGGAATATAATGAAAAATCAAGCTGGTAGTCCTGGTTTTGGGATCCAGGGGAAAATCTCTATGTATATGTGTTTTATGTGTTATGCTCTCGCATTGTTTATTTTCTGTGTTTTTTAGAATTTGTATGCAAGTAATTTCTGTACGGGGTTAAAACCTACATTTGGTATCAAAGCTGTTTTGGCTTCAAGGGGACGCCTTTGTTGTTGAGGGGTTTCAATTGAGCCTGTGGTAGACCCTGTTCAGTGGGAGATTTGTGGGATCAATTCTGGTGGTGAAAGAAGATGGCGAGCAGTGGAAAGATAGAGATCGATAAATTTAATGGTCAGAGTTTTGAGTTATGGAAACTCAAGATGGAGGATCTATTGGTGGATAAAGATCAGTGGATCGTGGTAGATCCAGGTACTAAACCAACGGGAGTGTCCGATGAAGAATGGAAGAAGTTGGATCGGAAGGCAAAGAGCACAATACGATTGTGTGTCTCAGATTCAGTATTGCTGAATGTATCAGGGGAAGCTACGACGAAGGATTTGTGGGACAAGTTAGGGACTTTGTACCAATCTAAGTCTCTCATGAATAAATTGTTCCTACGAAAAAAGCTGTATAACCTGAGGATGGAAGATGGAGACACAGCAACAGGGCATCTGAATGAATTTAATACTGTGGTAAGTCAGTTATTATCTATTGATATTAAAATTTCAGATGAAGATAAGTGCATCAGTTTGTTATGTTCTCTACCAGATTCGTGGGATAGTCTGGTTATTGCAATAGGTAGCAATGCAACTGCCTTGCATTTTGATGAAAAAGTCTCATCCTTACTGATGGAGGAGATGAGACGGAAAAATATGGAGAGCTAGAATGGTGTTGCCTTGCCTGTACGAGGATGGTCCCAAAATAGAAACAAAAATAAGTCATTGAGTGGGAGATCTAAATCTAGAGAGAGATCTAAATCTCTAGGAAAACCTGTAAAGGTGGTGTGCTGGAAATGCGGAAAGGAAGGGCACTACAAAAGGGACTGTAAATCTAAAGCTCTTGACAAAGGAAAGGGATCTGATGATGCTTCTTCTATAGAGGCAAAAACCACCTCAGATGAAGGTGGGGATGTGTACTTGGTTTCTTCAAGTACACATGTAGATCATAAGGCATGGTTGATTGACTCAGGTGCATCCTTTCACTTCACTCCCCATAGAGAGTGGTTCTGCGAGTATGATAAATACGACGGTGGTGATGTATTCTTAGGGGAGGATAGGAAGGCTAGAATTGTTGGTAATGGAAAAGTAAAGTTGAAGTTGCAAGGTGAAAGGGTTAGAACACTTCCGAGTGTTTTGCATATTCCTGTATTAGCCAAAAATCTGATTTCTGTAAGCAAGCTGGATGATGCAAGTGTAAAAACAATGTTCGAGAAGGATACCTACAAGACGGTTCAAGGAGCACTGGTATTGATGTGGGGAGTTCAGATTGGAACTCTATACAAGCTACAAGGTAGCACTGTTGTTGATGGGTGCAACAGTTCTGTGGTTCCTGAAAGTGGAGCAGAAAATCTATTGGTCTCTGGAGAGAAGACCATGTTGTGGCATCAAAGGCTTGGAAATATTGGAGAGAAGGGTCTTCAAATACTTCATGGTAAAGGTATGGTAGAAGGTATGAGTAAGAGCTCTCTGGATTTTGATTTCTATTAAAATTGTGTTTATGGGAAGCAGAATTGGGTGAGTTTCCCCTCTGGTGGTAAGAGGGTGAAACATATATTAGAGCTTGTGCACAGTGATGTGTTTGGACCTGTGAAGATTCCATCACTGGGTAAGTCTGTGTACTATGTATCATTTATAGATGACTTCTCAAGGAATACATGGATATATTTCCTTAAGAAGAAATCTGGAGTCTTTGCAGGTTTAAAGAATTTAAGGCTTTGGCGGAAAACCAGACAGAGAAGAAGATAAAGGTGCTGAGGATAGATAACGGTGGAGAGTTTTGCAGTAAGGAATTTGAAGAATTTTGTAAGAAGTGTGGTATAGCATGGTAGAAGACTACTCCATATACACCTCAACAAAATGGTGTTACAGAAAGGATGAACAAGACATTGATGGAAAGGGCAAGAAGCATGCTCAGTGGTGCCGGGTTAGGACAATAATTCTGGGCAAAGGCGGTGGAGACAACATGTTACCTGGTCAACAGATCAAGACTCCACAAGAGGTATGGACTGGTAAGAAACCCTCTCTTTCACATCTGAGGGTATTTGGATGTGATGCATATGTACATGTTCCAAAGGAGAAACGAACCAATTTGGATAGTAAATCTGAAAAGTGCATCTTTATTAGGTATAAGGATGGTTTAAAGGGTTATAAACTTTGGAACCCAGCAACAAGGAAGGTTGTGTACAACTGAGATGTGGTGTTCAGAGAGGTAAAAGATGTTATTAAACATGAAGTCCAACCAAAGGAACATGAGAAGATAGAGTTTGAGCTAAAGGAGGAACATTCAGACTCTACAGCAGAGGAGGAATGAGAAGGTGAAGAGCCACAAACTCTGGGTGTAAGAAGATCAGTTCGAGAAAGAAGGCAGCCAGAAAGGTATAGTCCATCTGCTTTCTGTTCAAATTTTGCTTTGTCTATTACTGATGATGATCGCAGAACTGTGAAGGAAGCAATAGATTTAGAGGATGGAAAACTTTGGAAAGAGGCCATGGTTGATGAAATGGCATCTTTGCATAAAAATGAGGCTTGGGATCTGGTGGAGTTGCCGGCTAGAAGGAAACCCATTGAAAGCAAATGGGTGTTCAAGAAGAAGACAAATGCAGAATGAAAGGTGGAGAAATACGAAGCTCGGTTCGTAGCAAAAGGTTATTCCCAGGTGTCGGGAATTGATTTTGGTGATATTTTTTTATCCTGTTGCCAAGGTAACTTCTATTAGATTACTTTTATTTGTTGCTTCCGCTTTTGATTTTGAGGTAGAATAGATGGATGTGAAGACAATATTTCTTCACAGGGATCTGGAAGAGGAGATCTACATGAAGCAACCTAAAGGCTTTGTGGTGAAGGGTTAGAAAGAACTGGTATGCAAGTTAAAGAAGTCTCTACATGGGTTAAAACAGTCACCAAGGATGTGGTATCAAAAATTTGATACATTTATACAGGGACTTGGCTTCACGAGAAGCAAAGCAGATCACTATGTGTATTTTAAATTAATTGGTGATCGTGTTATTTATCTAGTCTTGTATGTGGATGACATGTTGCTGGTTGGAAATGACAAAGAAATTATTCAAGATTTGAAGACCCAATTGTCCTCCAAATTCGACATGAAAGATCTTGGTGCTGCAAACTATATTTTGGGCATGGAAATTAAAAGAGATAGAGCAAAGAGGAAGCTCTGGTTAAACCAGAGGAAGTATGCTGAGACAATACTGCAGAGGTTTAATATGCAGGATAGTAAACCGATGAAGGTTCCTATTCCTGTAGATGTTATCTGCTGAACAATGTCCCAAGACATAAGAAGAGGAAGAGGATATGTCCCATGTTCCATATGCAAGTGCAGTCGGTAGCCTAATGTAGGTAATGGTCTATACTAGAATAGACATTGCAAATGTAGTGGGAGTATTGAGCAGGTTTATGTCAAAACCAAGGAAGGAGCATTGGACAACAGTGAAGCGGGTTTTCAGGTATTTGCGTGGCACTAGTGATTATGGTTTGTGCTACCAAGGAAGACCAAGATTGGATAGAGTTTTGGATATCCATGGCTTTGTTGATGCAGACTGGGCTGGAGATTTGGATCAGAGAAGATCTACAAGTGGGTATGTGTTTAACCTATTTGGAGGTGCAGTCATTTGGATGAGTAAGAAACAATCTGTAGTGGCACTATCAACTATAGAGGCAGAATACATGGTAGCCACTCATGCAAGAAAGGAAGAGTTTGGTTGCAGAGATTGTGTTCAAGTATGGGGTTAGTACAGGGAGCTATAAGGATAAACTGTGACAGCCAAAGTGAAATTTTCTTGGCAAAGAACCCTACTTATCATTCAAAGACAAAGCACAATGATGTTCAGTCTCACTTTGTGAGCGATATGATAGAAGACAAAAAGGTGTTACTGGTAAAGGTGGATACTTTGAAGAATACAACAGATGCATTGGCAAAATCGGTGAGATTTGTGAAGTTCCCCTGGTGTACAGAAACAATGGGCATTTAAGGGCTGGAAAAATGACTAAGCTCTCCCGTGGCCCCCTGTGGAAAGAAAACAACAAGTGGAAGAATGTTGGGTTGTGTTATATTCTTTCCACGACTAACCTACGTAGTGAACCGAGGGGTTAGAGGGGGGGGCGACAGGCCCCCCTGTCCGAGGGGTTTGAGGGGGGTGAGTAGCCCCCCTCTACGGGGTCTGGGGCAGCGCCCTAGGAAATTGTTTTTTGGACCCTATATTAGGTCAAGCGGACCTACTTATGGTTTTTGGTCCATGGTTTTAGACGTGATGGTTTTCGGTCCATGGTATTGGATGCTTTGGCATGTATAAATATGTATTATAACATTGAAAGGAATATAATGAAAAATCAAGCTGGTAGTCCCGGTTTTGGGATCCAGGGAAAATCTCTGTGTGTATGTGTTTTATGTGTTATGCTCTTGCATTGTTTATTTTCTGTTTTTTTTAGAATTCGTATGTAGGTAATTTCTGTACGGGGTTAAAACCTACACCCATACATTTGTATGCACAAGTTCTAATTTTTCGCTCTTCTTTTCTTTCCCAACTCTGAGGAATCTGACTCTCTTCTGTTTTCCATGAACACAATTCTCACAAAATTTTAAATCAATATGTTTCAAACCTGGCAACAAATTTCTTGAGTGAAGAATCTACATCCCCTTCTCACTCATGTGCCCAAGCCTATGATGCCACAATTTTGTATATGATCCTGTAGAGGTTAAATCATTAACGTAATTAGAAATACCGTTGCATAAATACAATGTACCAACCTTTTCTCCTTTTGGTATTTCCAAGGCTCCTTTAGTGACCTTCTAAGTTTCATCTGTAAAAGTAGTTACATAGCCTTCACCTCCAAACTGCCCTATTGAAATCAAATTTTTCTTCAGATTTGGAACATGACTTACCTCCTTCAACATCCATTGATTTCCATTCTGTTGTTTTATGAAAACTGTACCCATTCCAATGATTTTACATGGTTTATCATCCCCCAATCGAACCTGTCCAAAATCTCCTTGAACATAATCATGAAAATGTTTCCTATCAGGTGTGACATGGAATGAGGCCCTTGAATCTACCACCCAAGCATCAATAATATTTTATAATGAAAGAATCAAATCATCTTGCAACACATCACTTGCCACATTCACTTCATGATTGTTTTCTTGCTGCGCTTCTCCTTATTTTCCTTTCTGAGACTTGCAGTCTTTCTTCAGGTGTCCTTTCTTCCTACATTTCCAACACACTATCCCTGATCTGGACTTAGATCTAGCTTTCCTTGACTTACTGTGATATCCTGGGCTTCCTTTTTCCATTTTTCTTCCCCTAGTCTCTACAGTCAAAGCATTACCTGATGTCTCACCAAAGCTTTTCCGTCGCATTTCCTCGCTAAGGATTGCACCAAAAACATCATTAAAATTTAAAGTACTGGATCCAGAGACAGAGTTACTAATAGCCATAACTAAACCATTCCAACTTTCTGGCAACGAGCACATAAATAACAAATACCTAACTTCATCATCAAAAGTTACCCCTACAAGACTTAACTGGCTGGTAACTATATTAAATTCATTTAAATGATCAGCAACATATCCACCTTCTGACATCTTCATATTAAATAAACGCTTCATAAGAAATACCTTATTTGAGGCCAAGGTTTTTTCATATAGTTTGGCCAATGCCGACATTAAACCCTCCATTTTCGTTTCCTTTGAAATATTAAAGGCTACCGACACCGCTAAACACAACCATATTTTTCCAAGTGCCTTTCTGTCGAGAATATCCCATTCTGTGTCTATCATACTCGTCGGCTTCTTTGTCTTTTCGCTTAATGGTAGGTACATATTTTTCTGATATAAATAATCTTCCATATGCATCTTCCACCGCTGGTAGTTTTGGCCGTTATTTTTTTCGACCCTAAACCTACCATCTTCTACCATTGCTCCCACTTCAACCAGGAACCCTTCTCTCCTGCGAGTTTATTAGCCAAATAGACCTTCGGCTTTAATACCATTTGATAGAAAATTATATATTATAGAGCAATGGAACACATAAAATATTACAGAAATATAAACACATGACATGCATAAAACAAGAGAGACACAGATATATGTGGTTCACCGAATTTGGGCTACGTCCACAGAGAAACAACTAGTCCTTCCTTTTATATTATCCAACAAAATGAAGAGATACAACCTACAGCAGATCAACTGTAATTCCCTCTTCGCTCTCACATAATATCCTCTCTCTTTCTCGCTCAGAATATAGATCTTCATACACGTAATAAATTTCCCTCATATATAGTGAGGAGTTTCCTTCTAGGGTAAAAACCATAAATTAAACATAACTTCTATTGTCAGATCCTTGCCTAATGAACGACCCAGATTGATTACGAAATCACAACATTTTACAAGGCAATTTTACATTGAATTTTAGCTTCGGGGGCATTGCCCCCAACCCCCCACTAGTGGGGCTCCAAATAAGCCCCCCCTAGACCCCGTTGGTGGCGTACATTTTACGGGCGGCGTTGCCACCACATTACAAACTGGGGTCCAATGTGGTGATACCTCTGAATAAAGAAGATAATCAGGCTCCACATCGAACAATCTAGTCCTTAACTTGCCTTTGAAATCTTTGTATCTGGAATCGTACAACAAAGCCCAATCACCTTCTTAAAATTGTTTGTCCTTTATGTTCTTGTCATGCCAAATCTTCCTTTGAACTTGAGTCACCTCTCTGTGCAAGAGGGCCTGCATTTTAAACTCATTTAACCCATTCAGCTGGAGCAATATCTCTTTTTGTGCACTGGTGAGATCTAGATCTAGTTGTGTTGCCATTCTTAATGTATTGTACTCAAATTCAATGGACAACAGGGCCTTCTTCCCATAGACCAACTCATAGGGAGTGAATCTAATGGTGGTCTTCCAGGTGGTATTGTAGGCCCAAGTGGCCTCAACTAATCTATCTACCCAATATTTTCTACTTCTGCTAACCACTTTGGTCAGAATGCCCTCCAACACTATGTTGGTCACCTCCACTTGCCCATTAGCTTGTGGGTGGTAAGGAGTGGATGTTCTATGCTTGATCTTGTGTTGGATTAACATGTCTTCAATCATGTTAGATGTAAACTAGCTGCCTTGATCAGTGACCAGTTCTCTAGGGTACCCAAACTTGTAAAATACATTTTCCCTTAAGAACTCAGCCACTTTCTCCTCTGTTGCTGCCTTGATTGCCTTGGTTTCAGCCCACTTGGTCAAATATTCAATGCACACAATGATGTACTACTTTTGCCTAGATGGAGGGTCAATAGGTCCAATGAAATCCATGCCCCACTTGTCAAATGGCTTGAAAGTCACTTGAGGTTGCAGAGGAATTTCATCCCTTAGAGTAGGCTTTCCCATTCTCTGGCACCGATCACACTAACTAGTATACCTTCTCACATCCTGATGAAGAGTGGGCCAATAATAACCAGCTTGTAACACCTTGAATGCTGTCCTCTTGGCTACAAAGTGACCTCCACAAGGCCCTTCATGATAGTTCAGAAGGATGTCAGACACTTCCTCCTCCCTAACACATCTTCTTAGAATTTGATCCGGGTCTAGTTTAAAGAGGTTGGTCCCAATCCAAGTGAATGGGGTGGTCTTCCTCACAATCTTGCTTTTCTCTTTGGAGGACAAATTCAGTGGGAACTATACAGACACCAAGTAGTTTGCTATGTCAGCAAACCATGGAGAGAGAACTGAAATGGCGAATAAGTGTTCATACAATAACTGATCATCAACCATTCCTTCCTCCCCTGCAGGCAAAGTTAATATGGACAAAAAATCTACAACAACATTCTCCTTTCCAGGCTTATCAATAATAGTTAGATCAAAATGTTGTAATAAAAGTAACCATCTAATAATCCAGGCATTCACATCAGGTTAATTCATCAAGTATTTTATTGGAGCATGGTCAGTATGTACAATTTTTTGGTAACCTATAATGTAATGACTAAATTTGTTCAATGAATGCACAACAACTAGGACCTCCTTTTCGGTCACTGTGTAGTTCAGTTCGCCCTTTAACAAATTCTTACTGATGAAGTAAATGGCATAAGGTAACTTGTCATCTATCTGGCCTAGAGCTGCTCCTATGGCTTTGTGAGAGGCATCAACATGTATATGAAAAGGAAGGGCCCAATTTGGGCGTCGAAAAATAGGTGCAGTGGTCAACTTGTCCTTTAGGGTGTCCAAGGCCTCTTGACAACTTTTTGAACATACAAATTCAGAGTCTTTGGCCAACAACCAAAATAAAGGAGAAGCTAACTTGCTGAAGTCTTTTATAAACCTCCAATAGTATCCAGCTAAACCTAGAAAACTTCTGACATATCTCTGTTTTTCTGGAGGTGGGACCCTTCAGATGATAACTATCTTATTTGGGTCTACCTGCAGTCCTTTTTGGGATATTAAATGACCTAGAACAATCCCTGAAGTCATCAAGAATTCACATTTTTCGGGACTAAGGGACAAGTTCATTTAAATGCATTTGTTCAACACCTTACCTAAGTTGGACAAAGCCTCTTGGAAATCACACCCATAGGGTGTAAAATCATCCATATAAATTTCTACTGCATCATGGAATAGCTTGGCAAAGGTACTTGGGACTTCTCTCTAGAAAGTGGCAGGGGCATTGCATAGGACAAAAGGAAGGACCCTATAGGGCGAAAGTACCCCAGGCCATCTAGAACTTGGTCAATGAAAGGTAGAGGGAAACGGTCCTTCTTTGTTGCCTTGTTTAACTCTCTGTAATCGACACAAATCCTCCACTTTCCATTTTTCTTTGGAACCAACACCAAAGGAGAGACCCAATCACTATCCGAGATAGGGTAAATGAATCCTGCATCTAGCAGATTTTGCAGTTCTTCTTTAACTATATCCTTGAGAGCTGGATTCATTCTCCTCTAGGGTTGTCAGACTGGTTTGCAGCCTTCTTTGATATAAATGTGGTGAGTACACACTGAGGGGTGCAATCCCTTCATTTCCTTGTAACTCCAAGCAAAGGCATCCAGGTGTTCCTTTAGCATGTTGCACAACTTTTCTTCTTAGTGTATAGAAAGAGATGGGTTGATTTTCAAAGTTCTTTCAAGGCCAAATTCTATGGTTTTGACATGGGTAGGGTTTGAATCTGCTAAGAACAGATCAATTTGATGGTTGCTCTGGGTTTCCTTTACTACTTCCTCTAAGGAGAATGTGCTGGGAGTTGGACTTTGGAGTATCTGTTCAATCAAATCATCTTCACCCGGTTGTCCTCCTCCCATGGCGGTTTCTAAGGTATAGAGTTGGGCTGAGTAGATTTCATCTTCTTCCTCCTCTTCCAACCATAAAGGTAAGTCATTTTCTAGAGATGACTGAATAGGAGGGTACATGACTAACTGCTTAGACATATGCCCATTTTTTATAGTCATATTTCTATGCCTGCAGCTAATGTAGGCATCAACAATGGCTAACCAGGGCCTCCCAAGGATGAGAGAGTAACCAATAAGCTTGGCCTTAGGTTTGAGAACTAGGAAGTCTGTAGGGTACTCCCAAGAGTCAATGGAGACCATCACATCCTCCAAAATCCCCTTAGGGGTCACTGTGGAATGGTCTGCAAGTTGCAAGACTGTTGTGGTCTTTCTCAATCAACCCTGGAGATTGAGCTTGAGCATGGTGTCCTTAGTCATTACATTAATGGTAGCCCCAAGATCAATCAAAGTGTGTGGGACAATGGTGCCATTGATGTCCACATCTACTACAGGGCTTTCAGGGTCCAAATACTTCGGAAAAATTACCTACCCCAACATTAAGTCAGACAACTGTCCAATGCCATTAATGGTAGGGGTGTCTCTTTTTCGCCACCCTAGATGTTTGAAGAACTTCTCCTTAATCAATTTGTTGTAAATAGGTACATCCTTTATGGCTTGGAAAAGTGAAATTTTGACACATAGATTTTTTAATTCACCCAGAAGTTCATCCTCTTCTAGGGTAGGCTGGATTGGATGAGTTAATCTCTCAGGTAAGGGTGGTGGATTTACTCTAGGCATGCTTTCCTCTCTTTCCTCCTCACTCTCCCTAGGTGGAGGTAGAGGTTGGTTTTCTGGGAGTACTCGCCTAGATCTCAGGTTGATTTCTTGAATCTCCACGGCATAAGCAGGATAGGATGTCTCTCCACTATATACTTTTTGTGCCTATCTATTGTTCGGGGTCGGATTTGGCTGAGCAGACATCTGGGGTTGTTTAGGTGGAGCAGGGTGTGAAAGCTGTGGTTGAGTAGGTGGTGAAGGTAATAAAGCTAGAGCATTGTTGTTGTAGAAATTTCACCTGTAGAACAAACCGATATATGCAATGTCCTAAAGCATAATACTTGTTCTACTTCTACAAAACATTAAGCGGAAGCATAATCGAATTCATGAGCAACATCAAGTAGAAACGTGCATAACTGATCAAGAGAAATAATCACACATAACACAAGATATATCCAGGGGAAAGCACTAGCATAAAACCCCAACCATGTATTATCAATCAAGTGGAAATCCTCAACAACATACAAAAAGAATCAGCTCAATAGCTATCCTGCTCTCTCTGTACTCTAATGATCTTCAATCAAAAGATGAAAATCATGGACTACCTAGGCCTCAGTATATAGGCCACAAGTCCTCCAATCTCCTATAATAGATCCTTCTCCATGCAAGGAATACTTACTAGAAATATCCAAGCATTTGATAGTACACTGTCCCACATCTGATCTCAACTGGGTCTCTGTCTGAACTGACATGCATCAGTTATCCATGAGGGAATGCTCAGTTATTTGAAATAACAATTGTCACATGCATGCAAGCATTAACAAACTATATTTCATTAATTTAACAACTTGTTAAATTAATCTAACTCGACTTGACTCCATTAACTGAGCCAACTAATTACAACTCATAATTACAACTCATCCTTATCTCTTTAACTGATGGATAAATTCATCAATTAATAGATAAACTGTTGCATGTCCTCACATAGACTTCAAGTTTTTTTTTCCTTAACTAATTAACTCATGGAGATTAATTAATTAATATTTTAAACTGCTGGTAAGACCAAATTCGTTTTTACTTCCTATAGTTAGACCAGGGACTGCTAAAAATAGGAAGGGACCCAAAAATGCTATTTTTAGAACTTTCTATTTTTAGTAGTTTCACCTCTCACCCAAGGTGGCCAATGACCTCCCTGGCCAAACTGCTATTTTTAGACATGCTATTTTTAGGACTTCTATTTTTAGCACATTCTAAATTTAGCATTTCTTGTTGCACATTTTTCAACACTCCCTCTCAACAAGAAAGGCTTCCTCTCGAACTCGATCCTGTAACTCTGGAATGTTTTGCATGCAACACATCTACCCGGTCCAGTTGCTCCAACAACACTTGGAACAAAAACACTCCCAACTGACCACTCTGTTGGGCTAGGAACATACTCTGATGCTGAAGCTCTACCTGCTACTGACAAGTGCTCCCTCTCTGACATCTGCGCTATTGCAACATCTCCATGCATCTCGCACCATTGCACACCTCTCTGTGCCACCTAACACTGTGCAAAAACACTTGTGCCTCTTGCATTGCTGCAACCTGCTAGCTATGGACTGCCCTGAGATTCCCTGCACTGTCGCTCTCTCTACTGCTCTATCCGCATCTGTTTCTACCTAATCAGTCAGTTCCTGCTACTCCACATCGGGGCTCCCGTAGCAAGGTCTCATCCAAGAGGTGTTGAGAATGCAACAAGATGATGGATCTTAGTGGGAAGAAGTCGCCTTCACTAAGTGGGCCCGCAGGCTATTTTTGGCGCAAAGTCTATTTTTAGACTATGTCTATTTTTAGACATATGGATCATGGTCTATGAGTTGCAGGATGTTATTTGTGGATGATTGGTCATGTTGGTAAAAATAGATGGACTTCTATTTTTAGATATATGGGTGGTTTCTATTTTTAGACTGCTAGGCTAAAAATAGAACAGTCGAATATTATTAGCTCAAAATAATCTTTGAACTATAAACATTATCTTATCCTCTTGGAGCACTTCAATTTGAGCTACAGATGTGGCACATGCAGCTGTCAGAAGGAAATAAGCTTTTCTTGTGGGTCAGTTGAGCTATTGCATGCAGGACTTCAGTTAGAACTCATGTGGTTGAGTTGATTGTGGAGTTGATGGAGTTGTGTTCAGTTTGACTTGGTTAAACTAGTTGTATTTAGTCTAACTGAAAATACACTAGTGATGAGTGATGTGAATTAATTGTTAAACTAATTCACTAATTATTAACTCATAAAGCAACTAAAGAATACATCAGTTAACTCAGTGCATGTACAGTTCAGTGGAGACAGGTGTTAGAGGTTGAGATTGCTATCAGTTGTGACTATAGTTGTGCATGAGATCTTGCATAATCAATGGGATTGAGTAATGCCAATGAGGATTCAGCCAAGGAAATACGAGTTTGCTTCAGCCATTCATCATTATTCTCTTGTAGGATTGCACAGTGGAGGCAGGCAAACAGTGGAGGAGATTTGAGGCATCGGATCTGAGTTAGTTTGTGTGTAACAGGTGGAGATAGTACTGAGTACTTGCGAGGAGTATTGTACTATGTATTGTTACATGTTCTCAATCAATATAATATATAGATAGTGTGGGGTTTTCAGCTGTATGCTTTCCCTGGGTTACATACTGTGTTAATGTGCGAATGCGATTGATGTTTCATTGTTTTTAATGCTGCTAAATTGATGATCAACGTAAAGGAGGTTATGTATTGTGCATGTATTCCGCAATAGTGTATAAACAGGATAATCTCTGTGAATAAGTGTCATATTATTCAAAATTTCTACATGGTATTAGAGCAGTTGATCATCAGATCTATTTTTCAAAAAGTGTTTACATTTTATTTCTTCAGGCAGAGTCTGTAATCGGGCCAGGTAGCCTCTGGATTCATCCTTCCTTTGGAAGGTGAGATATTCGGTAAAAGCCCATACAGTCAATCTCTGTACAAGAAATACTTTGTTCTCATAAATTTTAGATCAGAGGCGGTTGAGTTTTTGAGCTGGTGGAATTCGAATTTGCAACAGTGTTTTCTTGGTGTCAACGTTGCAATGTCTTTCAACAGATTGCGATTGGAGTATGCTCTTGAGGGCAGCTCAAACTATATTGCATGGAAGGACAGGATGGAGGCAATGTTAAATGATAATGGGTTGAAGGAGTTCATAGAGGTTGAGGTCCCAAAGCCTACTGATACTGCGCAAGTTGATGCTTGGAAAAATAAGACATCAAAGTGTTGAAGGATTCTGTTGGAGGGCGTGAAGGATCACATTATGTCCGGCCTGCATGGAAAGGCTTCTCCATACTTGATGCAGAAAGCATTGACAGATCTATTCCAAAGCAAGATCGATCAGAGGAAGCTGGTGGTCAAGGATAAACTCAGAAACATTAAATGCGAGAAGGGAGACAGTATGCCCAAGTATCTCACGAAGTTCACTTAGTGCAGGGATGAGCTGGGAAGTGTGGGGGTGACTGTAGATGATGAGGACTTGGTGAGCTTGGCTCTCCTTGGTCTTCCGAAGAGTTGGCATTCCTATCAAGACTCTGTCAATGGTCGGGAGAAATTGCCAAGATGGGAGAGACTTTGGTCAGATCTTGTGCAGGAGGAGATCAGGCAGAATACTAGGGATGGATCTTCATCAAAGGGAACTGATGAAGAAAATTGTGCTTTGGCTGCCAAAACAAAGAAGGGGAAGAACAAGAAAGCTTCTCAGTCCGGTGCTAAAGGAAAGAAGTAGGACATGTCCAAGGTGAAGTGCTTTCACTGTCACCAGCACAGACACTAT
Source organism: Pinus tabuliformis (assembly GCA_031772625.1). Lineage (NCBI taxonomy): Eukaryota > Viridiplantae > Streptophyta > Pinopsida > Pinales > Pinaceae > Pinus > Pinus tabuliformis. The sequence goes on from CM062820.1 coordinate 329,636,109, forward strand.
GCCACTAATTGTCTGCAGAAGAAGAAGAACAAGCAAGCTGCTGGATCTACAGCGGGAGAGGCCTTAGCCTCGTAGTTTGAGCTTGATATTTCATTGATCGTGTTATCACTCAGGTTGTTCCCTGGCTCCTAAGGGAATACGACCGAGGTAACCACTAACCAATCTTTTAGTTAAAGGTCCTAGCCTACCTGCAACTAGAGAGGGCTCTCTCTTTATGTTTTAGCTTTGTTTGGAGTAATTTTAGGTTAGTTATGATGCACAGGGTTTTGTTTTAAATTTGGTTGGATGATGATTTCAAATAGAACTGATATGCAGTTTTAAGAATAGCTTAGACCATTGGGCAATGGAGTCAATGATTGTGTACTGTTGAAAGTGCTTGTTGGAGAAGAGGTAATACTACAAAGCCAAACAGGTATCCATGAAACAAATCTTCAAATCTGGGAATCGATGGCATGGAATCAGGGAATGAAAGGTAGTCAAGGATCTTTCACTATGCTGATAGAGGGAAAGTGTGGGAATATTATCTAGGAGCAATTAAGAATTCCTAAACAACATTCATAATGAAAGAATCAGTGCAAACATGAGCAATTAAGAATTCATATTTATGACCAATTCTGAAGAAAACATAGTTAGAAACAGAGATTGAGCAGAGGGTGCATTCAAACAAGTCCCGAGCTATCCTTCTTCTCTATTTGCTAAGATCATGAAACATATATGTGAATTTTGTAAATACAGAAAGACAAAACATGGTTTAGGAAAACTTATTGTTCCATTAAACAACATAGGAATTCTGTAGCAGAACGCAGTTCATTACTTTCACATCCAGACAGTGCAGAAATCATAAACTCCATCAGCTCTTTGTATTAGAAAATCTGAAACTTACAGCGCAGCTCTTAGATCGAGAATCATCAACCAACCCCAAATACATTATGGGGGGGGGTATATATACAAAAATAAGCTAGAAAATATCTAGATGATGAGTCTTCATGTAATAAATTACATCACCAACTCTTCCAAGGAGGTAAATGAAGAAAGTAAATGTTGGAATAAATATTAGTGGATTAGCTGTCCATTCTGTTAGAGAATTTTGACTTTTGGGCCCAACTTAGTCGGCTGGGGCTGCGCTTTCAAATTTGCATTTTTCGAGATTGCTATCCTAGCACTTTGATGAGTCATTGGTTTGACCTGCTCCACCTGTTGTCCAACTTCTTTGTCTGGTGCCAGCGTACTCCATTCTGCTGACCTGTAGATGACCAAAATCTGACCAAAAAATTGAAGCTGGATGAAGAGGAAAAAAGATCGAGATCACTTGGGCAAAATTTCCAGCATTGCTTGCCACCAATCTTCTCTAGGTAGCTGATGTCTCTGTATCTTTATTAATGTCTCATCTGCCTCGGTGTATTTGTAAAAAGTGGGAGTGACCTCAAAAAGATGATTGATTTCATGCTCAATATAAAACAGGTTTTCCAGCTTATCATAAAGAGATTGCCCAGAGGGAGGGCCTGCGTCTTCTGAGGAACTTGAAGATGCTGTAATCTGATTTGTAATAAAATTATTCATCCTGGTGGCATACTGCTCCCGGGTCAGTAGTCTCCTAGCACTGGTTAACAAGCTGGGTAATCCTCTGTTTTGTAATGCTGTGAGCTTTTGCTTGAATTCATCTACTTCTACTTGCATTTCCTGACACTTTCTTTCTAGACTTTGGACAAAATTTCTTAGAGTTAGCACCTTTTTTGCTGTCACAACAGTATCTATCCTGTTGCTGATGTCTAATGCTGCCAACTCTTCTTTGGTGTGAGTGTTCAGGAAATGAATCATTTTACTAGCCTGCTCAGGCATATTCCCTAATGCTGCTCTAGCCCTTTGATTCTCAAATTGAGCCCGGCCTATCAATTCTATCTGCTCATGCATGGTTTGGATTGATTTCCATTGTCTAGTGATTGATTGGCCAATTTTGGTCCACAAAATCTTTTTTATTTCAGTCTTTTCCAAATTCAGCTCCTTCTCTAAGGCCTTTATTTTGTCGTTGAGGGCCTTAATCTCCCTTGTCTTTTCAGCTACTGTCACCTTGGACTTATCGTAGCTCACTTCTAGTTTGGCCAGTTTTTCCTTGGCCTCTTTTATCTATGTTGCCTAAAGTTCTAGCTCCTTGACATCTTTCATCATTTCATCCATGCTCATGCTAGATTCAGGTGCTGTTGTTGTTTCTGCTGCTGTAGCATCTGTGGTGGATAAAGCTGTTGTAGATGCTTGGATGATAGGAGGGATCACTGCTGCTTGTGTAAGAGAAACAGGGACATCAGTTGGAACTGTTTGAGGCGGCTGGGAGGTCGACTCTCCCTGCTTGCCTTGCACTGCTCTTTCCAATTCTTTCTCCATCTGAATTATTTTTTCGTTCATTCTCATCAGTAGATCCATTGCATCCTCAACATCTTTTTCTTGCGCCAGCTCTGCAGTTTGCGGGTGCATAGTAGGAGCCAACCCCAATTGTTTTCTAAGGGCAGTAATATCATCTTATTTTTTCTTCATAAGGGCCCTGACACCCTTAGGGTCCTTGGGATCATGTCCTAGGTCCATAATAATGTCCTCCAATGTTTTAATTTTGTTGTCTTTGGCTGAGGAGGACAGTCTTTCCAAATCTAGCTGAGTATTTGTATTCTTCAAAGACTCCTTCAATTCATGGGCCAGCATAGCCTTATCTGCTAGGGTGGCATAGACCATCTCACCCGTTTGTTTGTGAAACTCTATTTGATCCATCGGGTGAATGTCCTTAGCCAGGACCTCTAAATTTGTCTTGACATAATCTGTAGCTGATTGTGGCTGCTGTACCTTGGGCTTGAAGTAGCTGAGAATCATTTTTTCTTCTTTGAAGTCATATGCTGCCATCAACCTCTACTGTTTGGCAGGTGTTGCCTTAAGAAACTGATCATATAACTATACTCTTAACAACTCATTTTGAGCCTTGATTTCCATGAAAGCAGTTTTGATACTAGGTGGCGCTTGCTCTGTTGTGTTGATGAGGATACCTCCATGCCATGCTGCCTCTCTTGCTCTTGCTGGAAAGAGCTAGTAGGTGTGTGTTGGCTTGCTTCCCTTTCTCTTCTTGGACTTTCTAGGATGTCCTCACTAATTTCCTCCTCAACTAGAGAATCAACTCTTTGCCTCTTGGCTTCAGGTTGCTGTGTAGACCCACTAGTAGGTGTGGAGTCCTCTCAGTCTCGCTTCTTACCTCTTTCTTCATTAGCATGAGTTTGCAATATTGGCACTTGTAGTGCCTCTGTTTGCTGTGGAGGAGCTTGTTCTTGAGTTTGCTCCTTTGAAGTGGTAGGTTTTTCTGCAACCATTTCTTGCTCTGCATCCATTGGCTCTTTTCCTTTTGATGTACCTGTTGCTGGTGTAGACCGTTGTTGGGCAGCTTGTGAAGCTGCAGCTACAGATGGACCTTCTCCGACTTGCTGTGGTAGTTTGAACGTTACCTGGTCAAAAGAATCCAAGTCAAGAGTTTTTTCTAGATCTTTGACATTTTGCTCCATAATTTCTTCTTGAGTAAACTCCTTAGCTAGAGTCCCTGCCAGCCACTCATCTTGGTTGGCATATTGTTCAATTTGTGGGACTCTACAATGCTCATATGCTGTCAGCCTATATTTAACTCTCCTGGCGCTGATAAAGCCATCCGGGTCATAAGGAACCCACCAAAAACTCCTTTTCAATTTGAGCTTCTGCCCCAATATTTGGTCAGCATATTCCCAACACTCTTTCTTGTTCATAATAAAGGGGCCTAGATGGCATCTAAATTTCAGGCGAGCTTTCTTCTTGGCACTATGAAAATGAGTGAGATCTGAATTGATGAGTTGCCTGTAATATTCTAAGGCAAAAAGTCTCATTGGTACATATCTTGGGAGCCTGTAAGGACATAGCTGATAGCCATAGATTCTAATGACAATGTGATTTTGGTAGAGATACCAATCACCTATTTTGTAACTCTTGGACAGCTGCAAGATCTTCTGCATGTCATATGCTAATCTAGGAGGAGGGGTTCTCATTAGGAGACAAGAGACTGGGTATACAAATTGGTCAATGAACTCACAGTAGGAAAATGGAGAGTTTTGAACCTCATGAAAAAATGATGACCAAAAGATGACAGACCTTCTTTCACCCTTAGAATCCAACTTCTTGATGGGGCATTGGAGGCATTCAGACTGGTAATACATGAACAAATGATAGATATATGATGAATATTTAAATATTCCCTCCCTATCCAGCTTCACTAGTTGGTCATGCATTTTATTGGCTATGAACTTGGCATAGTTATACTTGACAGCTGGGGGCTATCCTGGGCTGTATGCAGACAACAGAACTAGCACTATTTCATCAATGTGCTCACTTGTTTTAAAACCCAGTACATAAGAGATCATATCTACAAGCAGCTTGCCCACCTCATTGAAGTTGACATATAGGAATGGAGGTGGCTCAGTAGGTTGGCAGCCTGCCCTCATGAATGTCTTGGCAATTCTTGCAATCTCAGAGCTGGAGAGCTTGGAGCCTTCATCCAGCAAGTAGTTCATAGAGAAAGGAAACAATAGCTGAGTCTGTTTGAATTTTAACATCTGGTTGATAGAGTCAGGAGTAATATGAAAAAGTATGCTCCCAGATGGAGACTTGACAGCTCTCTGGGTTGGCTCATAGTTCTCAACACACAGACGGATAATCTCAAGAAAGATATTAAAAAAGGGGAGGAAGTAAAAAGGTAAATTAGACTCCCATATGCCATACATGTCATAGTTGCTCAAAAAACTATTTCTCAACTGGCAGAAGGTTTGCAAGTGATTCCTGTCCCCAACCAAATCTTGAATGAGGTAATCTCCATCAGCTAAGGGCATGGCTTCAAGCTCTTTGTTTGGTGGATTGATAGGAGTTATGTTTAGAGCTGTTGGAGTGGCCATCTTGAAGCTTTCTGTACTTGTGCTTGGAATAAAGATTAAGGCAACAACTGGTTGAACAAACTTGCTTGTGAGGATTAGCAAAGGAACTGGGGACTGAGCTTGTATTCGAAGAGAAGTGTAGAGTAGTAACAGACTGAGACCAAATGCTTTTTGAGGATTTTGAAAAGGGGTTGCACAATGAGTTCAAATGAGGCAATAACCTTCAATGCCTGTGGCTATCATCAAGAGGTCAATTTGCAGAGTTTTGAAAGGCTTCTCCTCTTTAATGGATTCTCTGTACTGAAAGGCTGTGAGGGAAATTTTCAGAAGAAATGGGGATTATTTCAGCCCAATGTACTGAGGTTTTTGTAGTGGGATGTGGCAGAAGAGTGCAATGCCGAGCTGTTGTGGAGTTCTTGCCGGCAACGAGCCTTAAAACGATTTTTTCAATGGCGAATTTGCAAGTGGGCGCGGGTTTCCACAGATTCTTTTAAGCTGGGGGTTTATCAGTGAATTTCAGGCAACATTTAGGTGCGGCAGAGTCTTCAATTTGGGAATTTTGTAGGTAATCAAGCAAATGAAAAGGAGAAAATGGGAAGAACAGGGGTAAACAGATGAAATTCGGCAAATACCTGGTTTTTAGTCACCGAGGGTGGTCGAGCTGGTGCAATGGCGAACGATAGAGACGAATTCGAAGGTGGAAGCAGCTCAATTGGTCGAATTTTGAACTTTGGAGGCAAAAGGACGAAAAGACGGCACAAGCAGCTCTCCAACTCGACTAGTGAAAATGACAAAAACGGTTGAAAATGCGTATTTTTTATAAAAAATTGGCATATTTGCACTTTTGGCGCTTTTTCCACGATGATGTCAGCATGACGTCATCGGCGGGTCCCGGGTACAGCAGGGTGACGAGGCAGCTGGCTGGGCTACGAGGTGGCATAGGACACGGTGGCAGGGTGGGGACGCAGGTGGATGAAGTGGCAGTGACATGGAGCAGTGGCGGGGATGCGGAGGTGACGTCATAAGGATGTGGCGCTGACGTCAGAGGCGGGAGCGGTTTCCGTTTGGTCCCGCACCACTTTTCAGCATAGGCGGTATTGGGGAGGGGCCTCCGAACACGCCGGGAGGACGACACGTGGCGGGGGTATGGCAGGGAAACCGCCCATCCCCCGGATGTTATCCTCCGACAGATCGGGGAGTGAAAAATCCCGCCCACCGTTGATCTGTGGTGTAGGGAATCGGACGGCAGACGGTGTAGGTAAAATGTCAGAGGGTTAGGTGCGGGGCCTGACCTTTATTAATGTTTTATTGCAAGCGGAGGGGGGGGGGTCCGAAACTTTGGATAGTGGGTTTATGGGTATACGCCGGGTAACATTTAATGTTTAATTGAAACATTTAAACACTAAACCTTAGGAAAATGACTGCGGAGGGGCATAACCATAAGGCTTTGATGGGTAGAGGAGTAGGTATAGGCTATTAACCTAACCAGAGGTTAGATTAATCCCAGGTTTGGGATGCGGAAGGGTTCATAATAGTCCCAAATGGACTAAATTTTCTCAAAACTATGTTACAAAGCTATAGTGCTTTAGGGTGGGATATTTAATATATTTTTTTGGGTTTTTACATAGTTTTTGTAGAAAATAGGGGTGAGAACATAGGTTAGGGAGCTATATAGTAAAATTATAATTTAATATGATTTTGTGGAGTGAAAGTGCAGGGAAAAAGGCTAAGTCTAAGAAATGAAACTTAGACATGGGAAGTGAATGGAATGTGGAAGAAAAGGTTTTTACACAAGAAATGTGGCTTCTTTTCATGGAAGAAAGCCAAAACTTGACTTGATATTTCTCAAGAATGAAGTGAATGTGGGACTGGTTGGGCAAATGCCAAAGTCCTCAAGGGGGTGTTAGTAAGAAACTTTGGGGTGGGGGTGAAAGGGAGTTAGACATGCTTCCATAGTTCTGCCATTAAACCACTGCTTTGACATTTCTGTCATTGATGAGATGAGACCTGATTGATAATACATCAGGTGATCCAAACCTTGCTTCTGCAACCTCAAAATACCTACCCAGCTTAATACACCTAACATTTTTTCTTCCTTTTGAATGGGTGCACGTAGACTTGCAAACCCTGATTATCCCCTTTTCTTTTGACTGCCCTCCTATCTAAATCTACCCTTATCTCTTCCAAGGGCCCAGATTAAGCAGTTGGGCTCCTTAACTTCTCTACCTAGCTACTCATCTGCCAAGCTTAAGCTGTTTGGAAAAACATTCTTTCACTATTCTACAACATCAATTTAAACATGGCATGGTCCAGATTGAGCTGTTGGGCCATCCATCAAGCTAGTAGTGGCATTTTGGCTAGCCACTTTCCTAGTCATTCTTTGGGGTTCATTTTTATTTTTATTTATGACCAATTTACTCTTTTTGCCCTTTGATAATTCTTTTAGGGCATACCCTCTTTACATTTTTTAAATTTCCTCTAATGCTTTTTGTACAAAATATGGAACCTTTGTAGCATGAAAAGATGAACATATTTGGCACTTCCCAGGTCAATCATGAAAAATGAAACCTATTGGTATAGGAACCTAATAGTGGCTCCACTTGGGGATGGCTTTTCCAAATGAAAAGCCAAGAACAACAGGTCAGATTGCCTTGTTTTTCAACTATTGCTGTAGTCTGAAATTTCCTTGTTTTGAATATCAATGATCTGAACCTTTGTATCCTGTATGCAGTCCTTATGAGATGATCTGTGCAAAATTACAGCTCTGTCTTTACTGGTTTCTCTGAGTATTGATCATCATCTGTATACTTCCCCTGTCTTCTTCTTGATCTGCTTTGTTAATTTCAAAATATACACCAAAATGGTGTAGCTTCCTGATTTTTTCTTCAAAATCTGCTGCATGTTGTTCCTTATTTAATTGCTGTAAAAATAAAAAACTGCTGGAAATACAAATATTTATGTACAATACACAGCTGTGTTGTGTTCATCAAAGGGGATCAAAATAATTCTTGAGCATTCGCCCATTGACCGGGCCTTCCTCAGTATTTGTGCCATCCAAACTCTTCAGAAAATATGTGTTATTACCTTGTACAACATGAATGACATATGGTCCTTTCCACAGAAAGTCAAATTTCCCATGTTTTCCTTTATCTTCCCTCCTTGAATCCCATCTCAGCACTTTATTCCCTATGAAGAAGTCTTCAGCTTTTGTTCTTTTATCAAAGATCTTCTTGAGTTTATCTTGTAGGACCTGGGTTCTCTGATATACTTCTTCTCTTGTCTGCTGCAAGTGGATAGTTTGATTGATCCTTCTTTGAATATCATTAGGCTTTGCCTGTATTTCTTGTAGCAACTTGATCACAGGGATTCCCAAAGATGAAGGGAACCTTGCCTCGATTCCATAAACCAATTCATAGGGACTTGTACCAATGGATCTTTTAGTGGTCAATCTGTCTGCCCATAATGCATTTACCAGCTTCTTATGCCAATTGTTTTTGTTCTCCTCCAAGACCTTTTTGATGATGTTGATGAGGCTTTTGTTGGAGGACTCAGCTAGGCCATTGCCTTTAGGGTAATAGGCTGTGGAATGGCCCAAGGTCATGTGGTATTTGTGGCAAAAGTTGATCATTTTTTTGGATTTGAAAGCAGCAGCATTGTCTATAATAATTTTATCTGGATAGCCAAATCTGGACAAGATGTTGGTTTCTAAAAATTGCATAATAATGGAGTCATTGGCTAGCCTACAAGGGATGGCTTCTATCCATTTGGTAAAGTAGTCTGTGGCAGTCAAAACCCCCCTATGTTGGCCAGAGGATGAAGGGTGGATTTCACCAATGAATTCTAAGCCCCATTGCTGAAATGGTCTTTCAGTTGTAATAGGTTTGAGTGGTAATGGTAACAGCTTTCTCTTGCCTTCAAAGATCTAGCATTTATGGCAAGACATTACAAATTTTTTCACATCAGCAAACAGGGAGGGCCAATAAAATCCAGCCCTTAGGATTTTATCAGCTGTAGACTTCCAGTATAAGTGTCCTCCACAGTCACCTGCATGAAATTCCTTGAGGACATTGTCAGTTTCATCCAATGTTAGGCAATTAAGTAAAATTCCTTCATGATTTTTCCAAAACAAAACATTGTCTATGATGCAAAACTTTGATGCCTTCATTTTCAAAAACCTCTTTTTAGTTCTGGACAACCCTGGAGGAGCTTGCAGGTTTAACAATACAAAACATATATCAACATACCAGGGTGATTGTAAAAAGGCTTGTTTGATCTGTGGAGTCGCCATCTCCTATTCGTTGTCCAGTTCATTGATATCAAGGGCTTGGAAGTTGGTTTGAGTCATCAGTTTGGCTAGCCCTTGTCCTTTTATCAGTTTTGTAGGCTTGATTTCAATGTCATATTCTAAGATATTGGCAATCCATTTGCCCCTTTTGCCTTCAATTCCTTCTTGAGTTAAAATGTCTTTAACCACAACATTTGGGACATAGGCAATCACATGAGAGTATAGAATGTAAATTCTGAAATCCTTGATGGCCTTTACCAGGGCATAGGCTTGCTTTTCCATGATCTGATATTTTAAGGAGCATCTCTAAGAGCTTTGCTGAAAAAGGCAATGGGCTTCTCACACCCTTGGTCATCTTTTTGCAACAGGACAGCAACAATAGTATGCTCAGAGGCAAAGGAAAAAATGATGAAATCTCTATCAAACCTAGGACTTGTGAGGATTGGTGTATTTATCAAAGATCTTTTGATGTCCTCAAAGGCTTGTTTGGCTTCCTTGGTCCACTTGACTTTAGAATCTTTCTTCAGCATATTGTTTAACAGTCTAATTAGCTCAGCCAAATTGGGAATGAACCTTCTTAGGAAATTAATCTTCCCTAGAAAAGCTTGTAATTCTTTGATGTTTCTTGGATGAGGAACTTGAAGGATAGCTTGAATTTTGTCCGAGTTGATCCTAATGCCATCTTTTGAAATGATGTGACCTAGGAGCTTTCCTTCCTCTAGGCCGAACAATGATTTCTTTGGATTCAATGATATGCCATATTTTCTGCAAATTAGGAAAACTTGCCTCAAATGTTCAAAGTGTTCTTGGTCTGATTTTGAAAAGGCAGTAAGATCATCAAGGTATATTACTAAGAAATCATGGATCTCCTTGGTAACGGCTATGTCCATTGCTCTTTGAAAAGTGGCCCTTGCATTTTTGAGTCCAAAAGGCATTTTGACATATTCAAAGGTTCCCCAAGGCGTTGTAAAGGCAGTTTTGTCTTGATCATCCGGTTGTACTAAATCTGATTGAATCCTAAGAATCCATCTAACAATGAGATCCTAGAGGCTCCTACTACCCTTTGTAGGATATGGTCCATTTTTGGTAAGGGGTAATGGTCTTTGAGAGAGACTTTGCTCAAATTTCTTAAGTCAACACACAGTCTTATCTCTCCCGTTTTCTTCCTAGTAGGCACTAGATTTGAAATCCACTATGAGAACCTAATTGGAGCTATGATTCCAGCCTCATACATTCGTTTAACTTCTTTTTCAATCAGAGGGAGAAGGATAGGATTCACTCTTCTAAGCTTCTGTTTAAAAGGCTTTTGATTCTCTTTCAAGGGTATAGTATGTTGGATGACTGAGGTATCATAAGATTTGAGGTCTTCATAACCCCAAGCAAACACATCTTGGAATTCCTTAAACAAGTCAATGTATTTCAATTTCTGATCAGCAGGCAATGCTTTGGATAGTTTTACCATTTTGGGATTTTGTGTGGTTCCAATGTTATAGTCCTCAATTTCAGCATTCAGTGGTTGCATTTTTGGCTTCCTTGAAATGTCATTTGAATCGAATAAATCTTCCAAAGGAGTTAAGCCTGTGGGCAGAAAATTGTCTTTTAATTCAATTACTTCAGCTTCTCCCTCAGCTATTTCATCAAAATCTGTTTGCTTCAGCTGTTGTAAATTCTTGTCATTAAAAGTAGTTGGTTGCAAAATCAGACTTGCTGTTTCAGCTGATATATTCTGCTCAATTCTGTCTGTCTGTTGTTGATCATCCACGGTGCTTGTATCAATGTTCATGCTGGAGAATTCTTCCTTCAAAGTCAGGAAGTTATTTATCTGTGTGTCATTTTCAAAGACTTGCCAATTCTTAACATTATCTGGGACAGCTGGCCTATGTTTGATTTCAGCAGTGAAATTGTGGTTGGGTTCAAATGGTAGCTTGCATGTGCTGGAAAAGGTTGCCAAGCTATGTGCATGTAAATTGTGCTTTCTTGAGATTTTGGTGAGCTGAAATTCTAAGAAAGTGTTAAGTTTTTCAATGGCTTCACCTCTGTAAGCCCTCAACCTAGGATCATTTGTGACAAAATTTCCCTTCATCTGCTGTATAATTAGGTTTGAATCCCCTAAAATTGAGACTTTGGTTATACCCAGGTTTTGATGAGCTTGAGTCCTAGCAAAAAGGCTTCATACTCGGCGATATTGTTTGTGCATCTGAAGTTTAGTCTATATGCATGACCTTCAGCATGGTCATTTTGCATGTTGTGCATCTAGACCCCTGCCCCTGCTCCTAATTTGTTTACTGAGCCATCAAACTCTAAGTACCATAAGATTTCATGGTCAAGATTAGTATTGAGATTTTTAGAAAGTTGCACCATGGGGAGATTGGGTTCTTGTAAGTCATTTGTTATGTCCTTTCCATTTGTTGCATTGACCATATCATGGATTTTTTGCTCTTGGCCACTAGATTATTCATCTATGCCTTGTGTTTGTGCTGCTTCTAAGAGTTTGACATTGGTTGTGGAACACATATCAACATTATATAAAATGAATGAGTCCATATTAGAATGCACAGAGTAGATGGGGAAGTTTTGGGGCTTATCTTGACTACTCACCACATATTTCATTAGTGTTTCATGGTACAATATCTTTGGCTATCCAAAGACCGAAATAGTGGCATAAGACATGTATAATTTCAAGGATCCTTGGAGTTTGCCCCCCCATGATCTTGATAAAAGCATACCGTATTTGGGTGGAATGTCAGCTACCACCACATCCATCAGAATTGTTTTGGTTGGGTATTGGACCAGGGAAACACACAAATCTTTAATTAGGCCTAGACACCTGACTTGGCTTGAATCAAATGAGAACAAATCTTTGTATGGTCTTGTGATATCTAGGTCTAGTTTTTCCATCACAGATTTAGGCATTAGGTTATGGGAAGCTCCTGAATCAAACATTGCATTATGTAACACCTTGTCATGAATGTTTAAACTGACATAAAAAGGTGGAACTCCTCCATTCGCTATTTTTCCATTAACCTCAGGACCAAAAAGTAATTCAGGTTGATCATCTAGAACATTTACAACATCCCTATTGTCTGGTATTTGGAGGGACCTATTGATTTGCTGTCTGTATATCTCATGTTTGGCCAATTCAGAAAGAGGAATAGCTATTTTCAGCTTACCTATTTCTGTTTCCAAGTTAAAAGGTTTTTCTATCTGAATCTTTGTATTATAGGCAGCAAATTTTTCCTTTTCAGCTGAATTTTCAGCGACCTTTTCTTCATTTTGACTGTTGTTTTGAAGTACCTCTTTTTTAGAAATATTTTCAGGAACACTGTTTGAATTTGCTTTTGAGGGGACGGATGAGAATGGCTGATTTTTAGAGGGCTGTACATCTGATATGTCTTCCACAGTGACTTCTCTTGGGTTTGGGTCTGTTTTATCAGAGAATTCTGTGAGAGCAGCTTTATATTTTACTTTCTTTGGCTGTTTAGCATGCTTTAGTTTGATATTTTCAGGCACATCTATGGTTCTACTTCTTAATTTGTATTGTTTATGAACCTCATAGACTACTGCATCATAGCCTTCCCTAAAATCAAATGACTCTCCTGATTTGGTTTGAAATTGATTGCAATTATGGGCCTCTTGATCTTCTTGTGTTAAAAAGAGTTGGTGTTCACTGTCCAAACCCATCAAGTTGATGTGAGGGTCCTCGGTTGGTTCACTAGATTTTGAGGCTTCGGCATAGTTTTCTTGAAAAGGAGGTCTGATGTTCTGGTCGGGACCAACCCTTCCAACATTTGGATTTTGATTCTTTCTAAAGTTTGGGTTTCTAGCAGTACTTGATTGACCTTCCCATGATGACTTTCTTTGGATGGTTTCCACCCTATCCCCAAGTATGTCCATACCTTTGATGATTGCATCCAATTTTTGTTCAAATGCTGAAGGTTCTTCTTTAAAAGTAGTTCTTCTTTCAGCTCTTGCCCTGTTTCTTTTAGCGATTAGGTTTGCCTCTACACTAACAGCTATATTCTGCATGTCTGCTAAGGTTGGAGGGGCTCTTTCCCTCAGTTGATATGCCATGTCAGAGTCAAATCCATCAGGGAATTTGATTAAGGCTAAGTCAGGTGGAGGTCTAAGGTTTTGAGGAATAGCATTGTAAACATTGTTGAATCTTGCATAATAATCTAGGACAATTTCTTGTGGGCCTCTTTTTATAGTGTCATACTCAGATAAAATATGCAGTGGATCTTTTTTCTTTTCCCATCTGTTGAGAAATGTATGGTAAAGAGCATCCAGATTGGCTATGGAATTCGCAGCAAGTGCTCTAAACCAAGTTCTTACTTCTCCTGTTAAACTTTGGACAAAAAATTTCATTCTCACATCATCATCGTTTATCTCATAATTCTCAAAATAGTCTTGCATTTTCTTTGTATGCTATAGGGCTGTATATGTACCTGTACCATCAAAATAAGTGATCTTACTTTGATAATCCTGAGGCATAGCCCCTGGATTTGCAGGTAGCTGTAAAGGGGCATAACGATTTGCCATATTTACAGGGACAAATGGAACAACAGGAAGAAATGGGACAGCTGGAACTGCGGGAAAGGGAGTTGAAATATGTGCAGTGGATGGAGGGGTAGGGAGAGTGCTTTGAGAGGTGGATGAGGAAGAAGGAGAAGTAGGAGCAATGTGAGGACGGACTGAAGGTTTAGCAGGGGTTGGAATATAACTTTGCTGAACTGCTTCAGGGCTTGAATCAGCAAAATCTTCCTGTTCCTCTTGTTTCCTAAGGATCTTCGGGATTAAGTTGGGATTGTCAAAAACAGCTGGAGGATCTGGGTCAGGATTTGACCTGGTATAACGAGTTTTCTTCTTTGGAGCCAGCTTCCAAATTTGTTTTTGGTATTTTTCTGGGAATATTTCTAGTTTAGGAAGGGACTGATCAAATTTTTGGAACAACTGTTTAGAGCTTAAAACTAGAATGAAGATTGACTGAAGCAGCTTTTATTTAATCCTGTAAATGCAAAGCAAGAACAGTTTCAAAGGCTTCCTGGCTGACATTCAGGCTTCATCTGTAGTTTTAAGGAATAGATAGAAATTGGAAAAATTCATTCTGTTCCCCAGTATGGTCGCCAATGATGTTATCACTCAGTTTGTTCCCTGGCTCCTAAGGGAATACGACCGAGGTAACCACTAACCAATCTTTTAGTTACAGGTCCTAGCCTACCTGCAACTAGAGAGGGCTCTCTCTTTATGTTTTAGCTTTGTTTGGAGTAATTTTAGGCTAATTATGATGCACAAGGTTTTGTTTTAAATTTGGTTGGATGATGATTTCAAATAGAACTGATATGCAGTTTTCAGAATAGCTTAAACCATTGGGCAATGGAGTCAATGATTGTGTACTGTTGAAAGTGCTTGTTGGAGAAGAGGTAATACTACAGAGCCAGACAGGTATCCATGAAACAAATCTTCAAATCTGGGAATCGATGGCATGGAATCAGGGAATGAAAGGCAGTCAAGGATCTTTCACTATGCTGATAGAGGGAAAGTGTGGGAATATTATCTAGGAGCAATTAAGAATTCCTAAACAACATTCATAATGAAAGAATCAGTGCAAACATGAGCAATTAAGAATTCATATTTATGACCAATTCTGAAGAAAACATAGTTAGAAACAGAGATTGAGAGAGGGTGCATTCAAACAAGTCCTGAGCTATCCTTCTTCTCTATTTGCTAAGATCATGAAACATATATGTGAATTTTGTAAATACAAAAAGACAAAACATGGTTTAGGAAAACTTATTGTTCCATTAAACAACACAGGAATTCTGTAGCAGAACGCAGTTCATT
Source organism: Pinus tabuliformis (assembly GCA_031772625.1). Taxonomy (NCBI): domain Eukaryota; kingdom Viridiplantae; phylum Streptophyta; class Pinopsida; order Pinales; family Pinaceae; genus Pinus; species Pinus tabuliformis. The sequence continues at coordinate 329,651,157 of CM062820.1, forward strand.
ACTTTCACATCCAGACAGTGCAGAAATCATAAACTCCATCAGCTCTTTGTATTAGAAAATCTGAAAGTTACAGCGCGGCTCTTAGAGCGAGAATCATCAACCAACCCCAAATACATTATGGGGGGGGGGTATATATACAAAAATAAGCTAGAAAATATCTAGATGATGAGTCTTCATGTAATAAATTACATCACCACCTCTTCCAAGGAGGTAAATGAAA